>CM040434.1:32640045-33047545 GCA_022702705.1 Papilionanthe hookeriana x Papilionanthe teres
TGCTAATATGATAATCAACTACTCTACCACCATGAATTTTCAAGCATGCACCAGTTTGACATTGTTGTGAGAAACTGCAATCCCACCACTGAAGTAATTGCGAGGCTTACTACATGGCAACCAGACAAAATATTCGTGACAACGGAGCATCCCGCTCTAATACCCATCATTCCAGGGAGAAGTCACGAAGGCAAGGGCGGCATGTTTTTTCATCTTACCACCCTAGAAGACGTTATCCTACCAACAAAAGTGTCTCATTCCTTATATAGAAGACCGAATGCACAAAATAGAGGAGTCTCAACTAGAGATTCTACAGCTCCTACGCGGGGTTTAAAAACTGCTGCCCACACCATTGAACGAAGTTCGTTTAGCATTAAATCAATGACCAACAGGAAACACACTACTCAGAGGAACTTGTACTAACCCCCCTCTCCAATAAGGAACACTTTCCCTACCAAGTCATGATGCTGAACTCCTAGATACAACAAGTTTCACTCATCCATCTCGAGCAACCCACCTGACACCTCCACGTCTTGCTACCATTCCAGATGATGTCATCTGTAACAAACTAAGACACCTTGCCTTGAAAGAGCTCCCCTAGAGAAAAAAGATTGTTTCTCCACTCATCATAATGTCCATGAATCTTCTTCCTTAGCGGATGTGGTCCTCGAATACCCCATACCAGCATGCTTCAAGTTTCCAAACATCGATACCTATGAAGGGATAACTTACCCCTATGAGCATATTTATTATTATCGAACCATCATGCATTGTCAGCGTGCCTATGATGTACTTCTATTTCAAGTGTTCCCGACCACTCTTAAAGGACAAGATCGAACCCTGTTCTACTCTCTGTCAGCGGGCACTGTAAACACCTATAACAAGCTTTCCAGACTGTTCACAGAGCAGTTCATGGAAAATTGATAGATCATCAAGGATTCGTCCCATCTCTCGGGAAATTGTCAAAGTGAAGGAGAGTCACTCAATGATTACTTTTGCAAGTTTTTTGCTGAAGCCCGTCAGATTACGAGAGTGGATTCGTAGTTACTAAGAGTGGTCTTCCTTGGGGGGCTCCACTCAGTACCCTTCCACTCACCATTAATGAAAGAGACAATTCATACTTATGCTAACCTTGTCCACCGTGTTGATGCTCAAATCCCTGCAAATGAGGCCATCAGCACACATAAAGTGAAGTTCGAGCAATTTCGGAGAAAGCACAAGAGTAACGCCAGAGACAATAATTAATCTTCATAATGGAGAAGGTCCGAACAACATAGGAATCATGGCCTCCTTCCCCAACTTGCAGGCTAGCAAATTGAGCAGCGACCTAAGAAAAAGTATATACCACTCAACATGTCAAGTGATAACGTCCCGATGAACATCAAAGATGAGGAAAGTATTAAGTGGCCTTGCCCCCTAAAAGCTAACTTAGGAAATCAAGAACAATACTGTCATTTTCATCGAAGTCTTGGCCACATCACTAAGTCATGTAAGCAGCTCAAGGACAAGATTGAGAGGTTAATTCGGCTGGGATATATTGGTCGATTTGTGCACACAAAAAAGCAGTTGGTATTGATAATTCTCCTATTAGGGGGAAACATACACAAGAGTAACAACATGGGGGTTACCCAATCGTGGGCGAAATCCAGACAATGGTTGGAGGTCCATTGTTGACTGATTAAGTACTTATCACTTCACCTGGTGAACCAGTGCAAGACAAATTGCTCCTCGAGCTTATCACTTTTAATGATTCCAATTTGGAAGGAGTCTGAGTCCCCCACCAAGATCCTCACATCATTATCACAATAATTGACGAACCTTACCACAATGTAAAGAGGATCCTGATCGACAATGAGAGCTTTGATGTCTTGTTCTACTCCACTTTTCTTAGTTCGACTATGATAAAGAAGATACTTCAGCCTGCATTTGAGCCATTATATGGTTTTGATAATCAACTAGTAAGGGTTGATGAAACAATAAATCTCGTTGTTGTTATGAGATATTTTCTTTGATACACAACCTACAATGCCATCTTCAGAAGACCCCTGTAATCCATCTTCGACATCGTGACTTCAGTAATACACCTAAAGCTCAAGTTTCTAACCATAGCAGGATCAGTGTCGTGCAAGGAGATCAACAGATAGCACGATCATGCTACTTCAGGTAAGCCCAACCACACCCATAAGTGAAGCTTAGCATCGAGAACTTTGATATTTAAAAAGAAGATGTATCTCAATGGGCTTCTCCCATGGAAGACTTGGTCAGCATTCCACTTTCCAATGAACACCTCTTGAGAAAAATGCAGCTTGGTTCCCTACTCTCTGATGAACAAATGTTAGAACATATATTTCTTCTCCAAATGAACCAAGACATTTTTGCATGGAGCCCGACCGACATGCCTGGAGTTGATTCTGGAACAATCATGCACTCTATAAAAGTTGATCCAACCTTTAAACCGATCATTCATAAGAAGCACAATTTCACTACATATTGCTTACAAGCTATCGAACAAGAAGTCATTAAGCTTCTAGAAGCAAAGTTCATATGAGAAGTGCACCATCCCACATGGCTGGACAATGTCGTCATGGTAAAAAAAACTATTGGTGAATGGAGGATGTGTGTCGACTATATGGACCTCAAAAAAGTTAGTCTAAAAGATAACTTTCCCCTTCTGCACATAGATTAACTCATTGATGCCACATTTGGACACCAAATGCTCAGCTTTATGGATGCATACTCAGGGTACAATCAAACAAAGATGAACTTGATTGACAAGGAAGCCACATCTTTCCAACTAGATAAGAGTTTCTATTGCTACTAGGTTATGCCATTCGGGTTAAACAATGCTGGTGTAACTTATCAATTTCTCATGAACAAGGTCTTCAAAAACCTTCTTGGGCATACGATGGAGGTTTATGTTGATAACTTATTCGTAGAAAGCCTAGAAGCATCTCAACAGATTTCACATCTGGAGGAGTGTTTCCAACTTCTTCGTTAGTATGAATGCGACTTAAGCCAACTAAATATGCTTTTGAAGTCACATCAGAGAAGTTTTTGGGGTTCATGGTTACTCTTCAAGGCAATGAGATACATGGTGCCTCCAACGAACATTAAGGAAGTGCAACACTTGAATGGTTGTATAGCTTCTCTATCCCACTTCTTGGCTTGTTCTGGGGATAAGTATCTATCGCTCTTCAAGATGCTTAGAAGTGCTTAGAACATATGTATTCATTAGATAGATGATTTTTAGATCACTTTCAAGTAGCTCAATGCATATCTAGCTTCACTGACCCTCCTCTTAAAGCCCATCCTAGGGGAGATGTTATATATCTACTTGGTTATTTCCCTTCACACAATAAGTTTTGTCCTAGTCAGGGTGGAAACCTCTGTTTAAAAGCCAGTCTACTACGTCAGCAAGATTCTCTCTGATACAAAAAGTTGTTATCCAATGGCAGACAAGACTGCGCTGGCCCTGATAATCCCAATAAGGAGATTTTGTTTGTACTTCCAGGCCCACACTGTCAACAACCACATATAAATCCCTTTGAAGTCTATCCTAAAAAAACTAGAAGCATCAGGAAAATAAGTTAAATGGTCGGTAGAATTGGGAGAATTTGACAGTAGTTATCTACCATGACCAAACATCAAATCACTGGTGTTGGCTAACTTTGTGGTAGAATGTACAATGCATGCTTCTGATGAGCCACATTTTTCTCCTCCACGTTCATCTCAATGGACACTTTACGTGGATGAACCATCTAGAAACTCCTGAACTAGGGCATAAATACTACTCATCTCTCCAAAGCAAGACATCTTGGAGTACGGGCTTCGCTTAAAATTTTCAGCCACCAATAATGTTGCCGAGTATGAAGCCCCCGTCGCTAGATTAAAACTTTTCATCGACTGTGAAGTACGAAATATGATTATCTATACTAATTCTCAACTCATCGCATCCCATGTAGAGGAAGAATTTGATGCCTATAACTTAATACTTGTGTAGTATCTCAATCTGGTAAAAAATTTTCTCGCCTGAATTGAAACATACCAGCACATTCACATACTTTGGGAGCATAAAACCAAAGCTAATGCCCTCTCCAAGCACGCTCTTCGACAGCTCGAGCTCTCTATAAAAGAAGGTGCGTCAAGCATATACATTATCCTAGCATCGAAGGCCCATGGGTGATACTACCTATAGATGAACCACAGGAGCCATCCTGGATGGATCCCATCTTCTCCTTCCTTGGAGACGGAATGCTACCTGATGATGCTACTATGTCAACTTGCCTCTTGCGCATGGCTTCTAGCTTCATCCTTATTAGGTATGAACTATATAAAAAGACATTTGTATGTCCATACCTCAAGTGTCTTCCCCCATCTGAAGCTGATTATGCTATGTGAGAGGTTCATTCTGAGCATCTTGGGGGTAGAGCTCTTGCTCTTAAAATAATGAGAAGATTTCTATTGGCCTACGATCAAAAAAGATGCGTTGGAATTTGTGTAAAAGTGCAATAGTTGTTAACTAAAACTCTAATCTTATGCATGCACAACCAGTAGAACTCACATCATTTCTAATTTTTTGGCCTTTCGCCCAATGTGGGGTAGATATCATTGGACAATTTCAAATAGCTACCAGAAATTGGAAATTTATCAGATTAGCTGTCAACTACTTCACCAAGTGGGTAGAAGCTGAGCTGCTCGCCAATATCACTAAAGCCAATGTCAAACAGTTTGTCTGGAAAAACATTGTTTGTCGCTTCAGGCACCCAACAAAGATTATCAATGATAATGAGACTCAATTCTCTGGAAAGGTCTTTAGATCATTTTGTAAGGATCTTCACATTCAGCTGATGCACATTGCCGTGGCGCATCTCCTAAGGAATAGAAAGGTAGAGGTGACGAATCAGACAGTGATCTAGAGGTTGAAGACTCATCTTGAGGAGGCTGGGGGGCAGTGGGTGGAAGAGCTCCACAACGTCCTCTAAGCATATCACACCACCTGGCAAACTCCAACTGGGGAAACTCCATATGACTTGTGTTTCGGCACCAAGGCTGTCATCCCAGTTGATATCAGTGCTCCAAACCCATGAGTTAAGACTTTTGACATAGATAAGAATGAGTAAAAGCTCCAACAAAATTTGGATCTCCTCTCAAAAATACACAATGTGGCCCACCTTAGAGCTTCTTTCTACCGCCAAAGAGTTGCTCACCACTTTAATCGAAGAGTCAAGCATCGACCTATCTCCATCTGTGACCCGGTTTTACGTAGTATTAAATCCGTCGGTCATGGCCCCCAGCGTAACAAACTGTCCCCTCTCTGGGAAGGCCCAAATATCATAGCAACCATGATCAATCCTAGAACCTTCATGCTAAAGGATTTAGATCGAAAAATCTTGCCCCGGACTTGGAATGTAGAGAATCATCGCAAGTGCTACCAATAAAAATCCAGTCATGTTGTCCATGTCATCTATTATTTGTTATACATCACATCTTGCATACAACATCAATGTATCCCAAACTTACCAAATGAATATCATTCACTTGCTTTCCTTTACATGGAGGATTGTTCTAGAAAGTGTAATGGCTCGTTTATGAATCACTTCATGCTCTCAACCTGAGAAATAATTAACTTCAGTTGTATCTTAGTCAAAGCACAATCAATTTCAGGGGGATTTGATCTAATCACTTCCATATGGATTAACATCACCAAGTTTTTACTCTGATAAACAACCCTTGATAGGTTAAGAATCCTTATTAGACAACAATTGCTCCCTTCCACATAGGTTCCTATGCGAGCAATGCTCCAATAAACAATCAGATGAGTTAAAAATTACTCAGTCGATTTCCATTGGATACATACTCTGATGCACAACCCCAAGCAAGTCAATGGTCGTGGATAATTTATCTCCACAACAATCTCCTCATATACTAGAACTTCTAAATGATATCCAGTATCCACTACGGCATGAAAAGAAAACATGCTTCAATAATATCATAAAAGAGGGGGGAGGGGGGGAATAGCCAACAAAATCAAATAACTAAACAAGATGATCAACATTCACCACTCACATAATGTCATTTTGACAAAAGTTGAAAAGAAATAGCTACATCTGTGTGGTTTGAACAATATAACGAAGAGTAGAGCACTAATCGACTTCAATGATCTCCTCCGCCCCTCCCTTCGTCGTTGGAGAATACCTTCTTTAATTTACTTTCAATATCCTCACCGTCAAAAACTTGAAGGAGAATCATCTAAAGCTAGACTGAGAGTGAGCCCATCCACAACAATCCTAGTTCGTTGTTGTGTCGCTTGACTCCCATTCAGGAAATCCCGGATGAATCCTTCTCATTTGTTGCTCCTTTACCTCAACATCAAGTACCCGGTCACGAGCTTCCTCGACATGGTCTCAAATGATAGTCTTGAAATCAAGCGAGTTCTTAAAGTTCTTGACTATTTCATTGCTTAATATCTACAACATCAACATCCTTCACAGACCACAAAAGTCGGATCTCTTCCTTCTGACACCATCGACTTAAGGATTTCAAACTCCTATTACTTTCACTTAGATCGTCTAGTGACTCCACCAATGACTCTCAAGTTCACTTCAGATTTTGAATCTATAATGAGAAGGAAGTCACCATTGTTGACAGTTCTATCCTGCACTCTGTCAACTGTAATTCCAAAGCCGTGAGTCCTTGGAACCCAGATTTATATCGATGCTTTCGGAGTTCCGCTTTCTCCGAGCAGTCCTAACCCTATATGGATTTCCACCATTTTATTTCAAGAAAAGAATTCTAGGTCAGACAAAAAAAATGATTATGTAGTAGCAGAAGATCAATGAAGCTTACAAAGCTCTCGCCCTTCAAGAGCCCAATACATTCATGAGACAACACATTCTCAGGAATATGAATAGTTGAAGGACAGGGTAGGGACTTCTGGGATTCTTTAACCCTCTTATGTTGTTCTATAGGGAGTACTTCACAGTCATTGTTCATTGGGAGCCGTTTTGAGGATACCACGAGGACTGGTTCGGAAGGTCCCTTCTTATATTTCTTTAATGTTACAACCATGGATTGTTTGGGGTGGAATAAAAGTTTGACCTTGATGAATATATTACGTCTCGAACAACATCTCATTGAAGTCACAAAATGCTATTATCTGTAGTATTCATTCCTCAGTAGTCTGAAGAGAGACAGACAACTGTTGGAACCTGTCGGCATACTTTAGGTTGAGTGTTGTATTTTTTAAAAGGGGTCGCCTACAGAAGTTGTCGGCGAATTTTAAATTTAATTTAAATATATATATAATTTAGAAAGCAGATATTTGATTTTAAAAATAATTTTAAATTTGAAAATTTTAAGATATGAAATCAAACTGATCTCACATCTCGAATAGTTTATATAAACGAGCACCGCATCACAAACTGTGTATCTATCTCGAAGAATAGACACACTGTTTGGTGATGAGGCTCGATTAAATAAACTAGAAGATTTGTGACATCCGTTTGGTCCGCGAACCAATTTTATAAGCCGACAAATTCCCTCGCTTAATATGAAAGCATTAAACGGGGTTTATATTACTCGGGTTCTTAAAATTCCTATAAGGGCAAGCCCCTATAGTTAATTACATCTTAAGTGATGAGAATCACCTAAGAAAACTCTCGATAATAATCGTAGTTACGCTCTCAAGAATTTCAAAGTTTAAGTTTTCAAGGATTGAATATTGGAATTTCAATAGGGAATGGATCAAATTTGGAACATTTTGTTTTGGGAATTCAAAGGAAGAAAGGTAGGAGAAATCATAGATTCGAAGCGAACTTCGATAATTTCTCGACTATCATATTGTTTGGCTTGAATTTAGGAAAGTCCTAATATTTATTTAATGTTTTGATCTTGCCAATTTTAATTAATTAGGACTTATATTCGTATGATAAAATCATACAAATAGCCTCGAAGAACAAGAACATTAAGAAAATGTTTATTGAAGACAGTTTTTTTTTATTCCTTTTGTATTTTTCAATTTAACAGGAATGAAGTGGGATAAGATCAGGAAAGAGATTTTGACATGGAAGAGGAAACAAGGAAAACTTTATTATCATGATTTTATTTATTTTAGTACATTTTTTATTATTTTTGGGTTCGGACCCAGTCATAAGTAACTACTTCACCCGTGCTTCTAGGGATGAAGAATTCATTCCTTCGAAACATCGAGTAGCGTAATACTTTTTAAGTATCGTCCGTTGATCGGAAGCATATGTCGTTCTCCTTGGCAATTCACTAGGCGGTAGGAGCCTCCGAGTAAACCTGCCTCGACCACAAACGGTCCTTCCCAAGTGGGTTCAAATTTTCCTCCTATCTTGCGGTGTGCGAGGATATGTCTCTTGAGAACGAGAACTAAGTCACCAACTTTGAAGGTTCTTGGGCGGACTAGTACGTCATGGGCTTGAACCATCTTAGCTTAGTATAGTTCTAAATTCTCTCTGTGCTGCAAGTCTTTTCCCTTCTAGGCTTTCTAATTCCTCTAGTCGTAATTTGGCATTCTCTTCGTCATGATTTTGTTTGTAACCGCAATTCGAGTGAAGGAAGGCTGGACCTCTAAGGGTAACACTCGCCTCGGACCCATACACCGGAGCGTAAGGTGTAGCTTCGAGTAGGAGTTCTGAAGGTTGTCCGGTAGGCCCATAAGGCTTCTAACAATTTCTCGTGCCAATTTCTCTTATTATCGTCCAAAGTCTTCTTTAAAATTTGAACGAGAGTTTTATTAAAAGCCTCGGCCAGGCCGTTTGCTCTTGGGTAGTAAATTGTTGAATACCGCGGTCGATTCCGTGTCTCCTAACAAAATTGTTGATTTGCGTGCTTCGAATGCCGACCCATTATCCGAGATGATCTCGCGCGGCACCCGAAACGGTAGACAACTTGGTTCTTGAAAAGCCGTAGCACGTGGTGTGCTTTCACTTCTCCGAGTGGAACCGCCTCGCCCACTTGGAAAAGTAATCAGTAGCCGCAAGAATTAAGCGATGTCCTTTTGAAGATGGTGGTTCTATTGGACCCACTATATCCGTGCCCCAACATTCAAATGGCCACGACGCAATTGTCGGATGTAGCACATTTGGGGGTTGGTGTAGAACCACTCCGTGCACTTGGCACTGGTGACAGCTCTTGGCGATTTTCATGCAATCGGTCATCATCGAGGGCCGTAGTACCCTAGTCTTTTAATTTTCATTTTCATCTTTGGACTCGGCTGGTGAGCGCCACAGAGTCCTGAATGCGCCTCTTTAACAATTTCACGAGCCTCGGACCCGCTTAGGCACCTTAGCTACATTTGATCAAAAGACCTTCTGTATAATGTATTGTTTATTAATGCGTAGGACAGAGTTCTTTTCTTGATCTGATGGGCTAACGACCTATCGTCTGGTAGTTTTCCTGTTTGCGGAGTAGTCTATTAATGGCCGTCGCCGATCTTCTCGTGTTTTACGTCACTTCGCTGCAATTGATCCTTTTTCCTTTCTCGATTTGTGTATTGTGTCTATGTCGAGTCGTGATAGGACTCGACGTCCATGAACCGACACTTCCACCGATTCATATTGCAAACGGGCAAATTCTTTTGCGAGACGGGCTAGCGCATCCGCTAAAGCGTTTTCTTCTGGGAATTTTGTAGATCGTCACATTCGGAATCTGTTCCAACAATTGTATGACATACTCGGAAGTATTGCTCGAGTCTTGGTTTTAAAATTCGTATTGTCCGACGATCCGTTGAATGATTAACTGCGAATCCCCGTAGATGTTGATGTACGTTATACCCATTTGAATAGTTAATTCCGATCATGTTATGAGGGCTTCGTATTCGCTCGTTGTTTGTACACGGTTCTGTCAAGTGTTAGGAGTATCTTAACATCCCCCACTCCGGTGTTATAAAGATTAGTCCGATTCCTGCCTTACCGGGCACTATCACTTGTGATTATTCGTCTTTGTGTGCTGAAGATGCTCCGTCGAAATATAATTCCCAACGTCGATCATCAGGGTCTTCTAGGTTCATTATTTGTTCATCTGGCAAATCGTCATTGAGAGGAGATTCTGCTGGCAAAGGGTGTGTCTGCGAGGAAGTCTGCTAAGACTTGTCCCTTTACGGCACGAAGAGGCACGAAAGTTATATCGAATTGCAATAATATCATTGACCATCCGGCAAGTCCGCCGGAAAGCGTTGGACGGGTCATCAAGTATTGCAATGGATTAAATTTCGAAATCGGGTTGACCTTATGAGAAAGCATGTAATGCCCGAGCTTTTGAGCGGCGAAGATCGAGGCTAAACAGTGCTTTTCGATTGCGGGATACCTTATTTCCGTCGGAAGTAAACAACGGCTTAGATAGTAAAGAGCATTTTCTTTACCCTCATCATTGACTCAGGCTAACGGGGCTCGAGTGAGTCGTCTAAAGCCGCGGTATAAAGTATCACGGTCTACCCGAGACCGAGGCTGCTAAGACGGGAGGTGTCATTAAATATTGCTTAATGTCCTCGAAGGCCCTACGGCATTTCTCTTCCCAAATAAATTTGGCGTCCTTTTTAACTAGTGCCGAGAAAGGCCGACACCTACACGACAAGTTTGAGATAAAGCGTCGAAGATATGCCGACTTCCCTTGAAAAGATCGTAGTTGTTTTAAGGTTTTGGGAGGCGGCATTTCTAAGATAGCTTTAATCTTTTCCGGGTCGATTTCAATTCCACGATGCTTGGACAACGAATCCTAAGAATTTCCGGAGGTGACGCCGAATGCGCATTTTAAGGGATTCATCTTAAGGTTAAATTGTCTTAATCGTTCGAAAACAATTCTCAAATCATACGAAGTGGTTTTCCTTTACTTTGCTTTTGATGACCACATCATCCACGTAGCATTCGACTTGATTGTGGATGAGATCATCAAAAATTCTTGTCATCGCTCTACGGTAGGTTGCTCCTGCGTTCTTCGATCCGAATGGCATCAATCGTGTAGCAATATACTCCGATCGGCGTTCGAATGCTGTAAGTTTTTCATCTTCGGAGCCATCTTTATCTGGTTGTATCCTGAAGATCCATCCATGAATGAGAATATTTCATGTGTTGAAGCGATATCGATCATTAATTCTGGGATCGGTAGAGGAAATTCATCTTTTGGACATGCCTTGTTTAAATCTCTGAAATCCACACAAATTCCGATCCGACCATTCTTCTTCTCGATCGGTACCACATTGGCTAGCCAAGTTGGGTATTGTTCTTCACGGACAAATTTAGCGTCTATTAGTTTTTTAACTTCAGCTATGACTTGTTGTTCTATTTCTAGACGCATTCTTCGGGGACCTTGTCTGACTGGAACAGAAGCAGGATCCACCCATAGCTTATGGACTGCGACCTCTGGAGCTAAACCTGGCATCTCATCGTAGCTCCAAGCAAAACAGTCTTTAAATTCCATTAATAACTTAATTATTTCTTCGGAGTCTTCTTTATTGAGTAAGGAGCTAACAAAGGTAGGTCTAGGTTTTTCGCTAGTACCTAAGTTAACTTCCGTTAACTCATCTATTGTAGATTTGATCTCTTCTTCGAATTCTGGTGGAGCGTCTCCAATTTGTAAATATTTGAGTTCTTCTGTAGTTTTCATGCAGTCTTCATTAGACTTGCAAGTGACAACCATGCAAAATTCAGTATCGTCAACTGATCCTACTGTGCCGAATCCGAGACCTTGTTTTGAATTGGGTGGACGACTGGAGTTATTCTATAAATTTTCAAAACGTTGTGATTGACCTTTTGTCCATTGTCGAGGTAAGAAACCACGGCGAATTAAATTTTGAACACGGGAGAGTACCACTCAAAAGGCAATTCCATTAATTCGATGAAGTAGCATCTTCAAATTGTACATTATTTTCAGTTTGGAGGAAGGAGTACCACGGTAGAATTTGATTGGCTTTGCACCACCGCTACGTACCTCTTTGACCTCCATACCCTCGATCTTATTAGAATGGATCGGGGTCAGGGTCATAGTATGTAAATAGTGGTTAATCTTCTCGTACATCGATTTATATTCTTCGTTTCTTTCATCTTCAAGAGGGATTCGAATTGCGGCTTCTTTCGACTTATTGTCGCTGCTTCTTGTTTGATTTCTTTTTCTTCTTCGAGCTATCTTCCCAATCAACATTGATGGCTGGTTTCCTCTGTCTAATCGTCCTAACGTCTCGCCACGACCTCGTCCCCGGCCTCGACCTCGGATGCGAGTTGTGGAGAAACCTTCACCATCTCGCCGTAAGGGAGTGGTGAGTGATCGTTGGACTAGAATTTCGGGTTCTTCGTTGTCCCAAATTTCCTTTGCTTTATTTGTTATGGTATCTCTAGAGAAGATTGTTTTCTTCGGAGGTGCATAATAAGCTGCATCTTCATGGATTCCAATTTCATGTACGGAGAACGGTTGTAAGTCACCTTTGATGCACTGTTCCCTCCATCGTAGTATTTGATGCATTGATGTAGAGATGATGGTACCATCCGATTTTCATGTATCCACGGTCGGCCCAGTAGAGCGTTGAACGACGTTTCTGAATCAATTATGTGAAATTTCGCGGTTGTCTTTGCTAAGTCACCGGTCTTTATTAGCGGTGTTATTGATCCGAGGGCTCTTTCTCCTTTACGGTTGAATCCTCTTAATAACATTTTGTCCACTTCGAGCTCGCGAGCATCAATTTCCAAGTATGCTTAGCGTTCGGAGATTCATTATATTGATTGATGCTCCTGGATCCACCAATACTGCGGAGAGTGTAAACTTCCCGATTGTAATCGAAATGTACAACGGTCGGTTGTGGTCCGTCGTCCCAAGTAGTAAGTCATTGTCCGTGAAGGTAACACCTCGTTGTTCCTTTAACGAGCAAACCTCATCTAAGGAATCTCCGGCCATTTGAGCTAAGCAGATTTCTGGATCAAGTAAGGCCTTGATCAGAGCTTCTCTCATCTCCTTTGATAAGATGAGAGCGTCGTAGATGCTCAGTTTGGCTGGTAGTTTCCTAAGATGGGCTAGCACGTTGTAGTCCACTTTGTTTTCATGTGCCTCATTTTCTTCTCGAATGGGTATTTCTTCTTCGGGGTTGGTTCTTCCCGAACAACCACACGCTTTCCTTTGTCCTTTGGACCCATTCTCGGAGGTAGAACTCTTCCACTTCTTAAGTTGACTTCGTGATTTCTTCGAATTTAGCATTGAGTTTGTCGGTGTCTCCTTCGAATTGAAATGACGGATTCTTCGAGATTAGCTTTGGAGTCCGAAGGCTCTAACTCTATTGTGACTGGAGCTCCTCGAAACTCGCGAAATAGATTTGTTGCTTGTTGAACTCTCGTAGCCTCCCGGTGGATGTCTTCTTTGTCGTTGTGATCGTCGAGATTGTGTATGATTTGAGAATTGTTATTTGTATCGGAATCGACGTCCGGATTAGGTTGATTGTCGCTAGTTACGTAATCGTTAGAAACGATCAAAACGTAGCCAACGCCATAACCCTCATCATTATAAGATCTCACCGGAGTGAGCAAATAATCATACGGAGTCGGAGGTTCGAGGGATTTCTCCCCGAATCGGAAACAACTATCCTAGGATAAGCAGCCCCTAGTCTAGCCCTAGGAGCCTCGGTCTTCTCTTCTTCATCAATTTTTTTCTTTTCTTCGGTCGTCTCTTGTTGAGGTGGTTCTTCTATCGCAAGTGATAGCGCCGACTTGACAGTTTTCGAACTACGAATTGAGGTCGGCACCGAAGCGGTTTGGATGTGATCCAAAACCTTCTTCGAAGACTTTGTCCGAGCGGTAGTCCATCCATCGTCGATCGCATAGGGATCTATCGGAACAATGAAATCCGTCGAGATAACATTGACGGAACCTCCTTTCCGGGGTTCCTTCATGTATTCTTTCGGGATCGTTATATTCCCTTTCCGAAGATTGTCGTTGAGCCAACTTTTGAAGGTAATACAATCTTCTATCTTGTGTCCAAGCATCCGGTGGTAAGGGCAAAAGTTGGGATCTCCTTTCTTGTCGACTTCTTCTGGTCTTTTAGGCTCTGGCGATTGGAAATCCGGAGTCTTCATCGAGTCGTGGAACATTTTCGGCCTTTGCCTCATTCTTGAACGGATACTCCTCGCTCGGGAACTCCCTAAACTTACGTTGTGGACGAGGCGGTTGTTCATACTCGTTGAGATGACCGATAGCCGGGTCGGGGTTCGCTGGTAATTCGTTGAGGTTGCTTGCGGCCGTTCGACGTTATTTGTATCGGTTGCTTGCCTTTATCGATCGCTGCGAAGATCCGGACTTCTTTTCAAAAGTTTTCACGGGCTTCGTTTGTCTCGTTTTATCGGTGAAACTTAGTTGCTTTGCCTCCTCTTGCAAGCTTCCGGCCTTGCTTAACAACTTCTCGAAAGTCTTAATAGTAAATCCCTCGAGGAGAAGTGCTTATCGGGCCATGGATGATTTTAAGTAAAATGCCGATCGCATGCTCGTTCTTGTAATCGTGGCTCACACTTCATACTTAGGTTCCTCCATCGAAGTATGTAGTCCACCAAGGTTTCATTCGGCTTCTGCTTCTCTACCACTAAATCACCTATAGTGATGTGGTGCTGAGCTCCGACAAATCGCTTGATGAAGAGGTTCTCTAATTACGAAAATGTCTTTACCGATCTGTTCGGTAATTCCGCATACCAATCAAAGGCGATTCTCGACGAGTCGTCGACAAATTGTCGGAAGAGTAAAGCATCACTTCCGCCGGCATTGCAACAAGCGGCACAAAAATGTGCAACATGCTTGCCGAGGGTTTCCGGTTCCATCAAAGGTCTTGAACGGAGGTGGTACAAAGCCTTTCGGATATTGGACGGCGTCGAATTCTTCGGGGTAAGGTCTACCCATCCGAATGGATGTCCCGCTCTTTGATTGTGCCAAGGCTTCTCGCACTCCGTTGTTCCACCAAGCTCTTGATATCCTTTTCCGAATCATACTTTGTGTTGCATCCTTCTTTAATTGATCATCCCCGTTGACGGATGTAATCTCCTTTCCTCCGTCGACAATGTGAATAACTTCCGGGGTGTTTCTCTTTGGGGTTGAACCCGACTGCGGAGAGTGGCTAGGGCTACGCCCATCTCTTCCATCCTTTTTGCCATTTGGGCGATCATATCATCTTTCTCTTGAAGCTGCCTCCTCATCACTTCCGGTTCTTCTCTTTCTGCGGCTGCAGGAGCACCTTGTGAAGCTGACGAAGCTCGTGTGTCAACTATATTAATTTCTGCATATTCATCATCCATGAACTCTGACGAGTCAACTTCATCTCCGAACTTCTCTTCTCTTTCTCTTGCTAATCGCCGAATATCAGTTCTTAGCTTTTCCATAGCATCTTCCAGGTGGTCTTTTCCGTACATCCTTGCGGTTGTCATGTGATAATTGTCGGGTTTCTTTCTCATGAGTCCCCTTTATCGCGGTAGCACTTTCTTCGGACTCGAGTCTCCTGACGAGACTTTCCTTCTCGAGTTGTTGTTTTGGTCTTAATTGGTCGGTAGTGGGACGCCATACCATCCTTCTAGCGGCGAAGGCCTGAGGACCGGATGGTCCGTCGGCCGAATGTTCGGAAGGTGGTATCCTCCCCGATCCGTAAACCCGAAACAACAACGAGTGGACTAGCCTTCATCTTCTTATTTGGCCCTTCGCGGCGATAGCGGATTCTACTAGCGGCCCAAGACGGGATTTGGCCGGCACCCGCCCTATCCTTCTTAAAATTTCCGATACGAGGCATTTTTCTTTCTTTGCTAACTTCTCGATCACGATCCGTAGTCGGGCAAATGGTGTAATCCTAGCCCTTTTCTTTCTGCTGTCGCTATAGTATGCGGGTCGAGGTAATGTAGAAGCAATCCTGCGAACATTTTCCTCGTCAGCTGCGGCGGAGAGGGGATGGAATCTACTTCCTTCCAAGAGGGGTGTATATTCAGGCAATGGTATGTATTCAGGTAGTGGTGTGTACTCAGGGATCTCTTCTAAGAAAGCGACTTCAGCAGCTCTGGCCTTCCTGGCAATCTTCCTACCTCTGTTTCTTCTCTGAGTCCGTGTTAGGGGTGGAACCCTTGAGCTGGACCCAACTTCAAAAACAGAAGGTCTTGCACGGAAATCTGTACAATCCACGGTAACATGCTCGTCACAAATTTGAACTTCCTTCCCCTTCAGTTTGGCGGGAGCCGGGGTAGGTGCAGAGACGACTAGACCAGTGGGGGTAGAGATAACAGTCCTCCTTTGGACAGCGGTATTCCTCTCAGCTGGAACCCTTTGCAGGGGAGGAAATTCTTGAGTTGACTTAAGGTTGAACTCAATCATGGGTTTCTCAGTTTCTGGCACTTTGTCCATTAGTGCGAAGAGAGTAACGTCAGCGAACTTGACATTTGTGTTCTCGAATCCTTGTCCAAGCCGGATGATCCCATTGTCGGGCAGACTCATCCTTGTAAACAGCGAAGTCCGAGTCCATTGGTGAAGGAGAAAATCAGCTTTGGGGCTTCCATTTCGCGGGGTAGATTCGATTGTCGATCCCAAGTTATGCTTCTTCTCATCGGGACGAAAAGAAAGGAATCGAAAAGAGTCCGAACACATTCTTGTTCATGTATATTTGTTAAAAGATCATTCATTAGAGGGTTTGTTTATTTAGAACGGAATGTTCAAAGGTGTAGAGAAGGTAATGAATTTGATTCAGAGTTGGAAAGGAAAAGAAAGTCTTATGCAAGACTTCTCGACTCGAAGGATCACTCCTAAACTAACACCTATTGGGGGTCCACCCCACCTCAGAAATGAGGTAAAAGGATCTCAGAACCTCTCTGTTTAGGGGTGTCTAAACAGTGGCTCCTAAATCCGAGAGAATGTTGGCTATACTCGTTCAAGGTAGGAATGAACATAGTATTCCAACGGAAAGAAGGGTAGTTTGATTCATTAGGGACATGGATACACTACCGATTTTTGAAAGCAGAACTATTTGAAAAAATGGAGAGAGGAATTCATCCCCAGCGGAGTCGCCAGAAGTTGTGCGGCTTATTTTTGAGTTATGTGTTTTATTTGGAAAGGGGGTCGCCTACAGAAATTGTCGGCAAATTTTAATTTAATTTAAATAAATAATTTGAAAAGTAGTATTTGATTTTGAAAATAATTTTAAATTTGAAAATTTTAAGATATGAAATCAAACTGATCTCACATTCCGAATAGTTTATATAAACGAGCATCGCACTATAAACCGTGTATCTATCCCGAAGAATAGACACACTGCTTGATAATGAGGCTCGATTAAATAAACTAGAGAAGTTTGTGACATCCGTTTGGTCTGCGAACCAATTTTATAAGCCGACAAATTCCCCTTTTAATATGAAAACATTAAACGAGGGTTTATATTACCAGGTTCTTAAAATTCCCTATAAGGGCAAGCCCCTATAGTTAATTACATCTTAAGTGACGGAATCACCTAAGAAAACTCTCGATAATAATCGATAGTTACGCTCTCAAGAATTTCAAAGTTTAAGTTTTCAATGGATTGAATTTTGGAATTTCGATAGGGAATGGATCAAATTTGGAACATTTTATTTTGGGAATTCAAAGGAAGAGAGGTAGGAGAAATCACAGATTCGAAGCGAACTTCGGTAATTTCCCGACTATCCTATTGTTTGGCTTGAATTTAGGAAAGTCCTAATGTTTATTTAATGTTTTGATCTTGCCAATTTTAATTAGTTAGGACTTATATTTGTATGATAAAATCATACAAATAAGCCTCGAAGATGTGAGGGTTTATGTCGTATCGGACGACTACCTCGGAGTCCTAAGACCGGTTAGGGCTTAATTTGCAATGCAAATGCCTAACGGAATGTTGAGGATTTATGTTGCACTAGAGCAAACTACCTCGAAGTCCTATGGCTTGGTTATTTAGTTCTAAGGAAAGTTTCTTTGATGTAGATTTCGATTTACTTGACTGACGATGGCCGTCTTGCCCACCATGCTCCGAGCTCCTTGTTGTTGTAGTGGTTTAGTTTTAGAAGTCATAAATCGGGAGATGAGAAAAGTGTTCGGTTTAGAGAAAATCTTAAAGTCCGGGTGTTTTTAATATTTTTATTAAACAAATCTTAAAGTTGATTATAACAACACCGGTTAAGATCCCACGGTTCCATCCTTCCCGCATCGTTATTTTTATCGGATTCACTTAGTCCGGATGAATTTGATAAACTCAACCGAATGAGTTCCACACTTTCATTTAGACCGTGGAAATCCCGTTAGCAACACGTAGGTTACATCATTCGAGGTATTCCCGATCATCCAACAAGACGTTTTAATTTAGTTGTAGTTGTAGTTTTGTTGTTCGTTTGTGATTAAATTTCGAGTTGTCTTATATTTTGAAATGTTGTGGCGGTGAATTTTATCTTGTAATGACTTTTAATTTAATTTTGGTTTCGGTTTTAGGGATCTATCCTAAAGGTGTGGGTTTTCATGCAACGATTGTTTATCATGCAAGAAAAGTAAGTGCGATGCGATTAAATAAATTGCAATAAAATAAATTGCAATAAAATAAAAGCGTACCTGGAGGGTCTTCCCGTCATCCCAAGTCGCACTTAAAACACGGTTAGAATATTTAAGCATTTAAAGTAAGTTCCTAGGTAAAGCTTAAGGGAAGGGTTATGGTTTTACCAAGTTCCTAATCCTATAGCTAGTTATTTCCTATGACGTCTAGGTTCTTGTATTTTGGTATGAGGACGATTTTCTTCATCGAAGAACAATTAAGTTCAATCGTTCTTATAAATATCCTATCATATCGAGGAAGTGCTTAAGACGAATCTTAAACATCTTTTCAATATTTTTAGGATTATTCTAAGTCTAAATGAATTTAATTATACAAATGAATTAATCGTCCAGGAGTTCAAGTTGTTGTCTTGCTCGAGTGAACTAGGACATTTGAATATCCTATAAGTGAAGTAACACTTCACTTAATGTTCCGTTTAGGAATTATGACAACAAAAGCTTTCGAGGGCAAATGGATGTTTAAATGGTTTATGATTTAATTTTAGTTGATGGATTTAAGTTTGGAATAGTATTCGAGTTGTTTTAGATTTATTTTTTAATGATTTCATTTAGGTTTGTTGTTAAATGATTTTAATTTAAATTAATCCAATTTAATTTTAATTCAATTTAATTTAATTTTAATTTAATTTTAATTTAATTTTGATTTTAATTTAATTTAATTTAATTTGATTTAATTTAATTTAATTTAATTTAATTTAATATGTTTTAATTTAATTTAATTTAATTTAATTTAAATTTAAATTTGATTTAATTTAATTTTAATTTAAATTTGATTTAATTTAATTTAATTTAATATATTTTAATTTAATTTAATTTAATATGTTTTAATTTAATTTAATTTAATCTAATTTAATTTAAATTTTAATTTGATTTAATTTTTAATTTTAATTTAATATTTTATTTTAAAAGGGTTTGATTTAAATAATTTAATTTAATTCAATTTAATGATTAAGTCTTTTAGCATTTTTAAATCTTAAATTTGAATTATCATTTTAATTAGTAATTAAATATTATTGAGATGATTAATTTAGGGATTCTTAAATTAAAGAACAAATTTCTTCCTAGTAACATCCCTATTTTAATAATTCCAATTTTATTATTCTTCCAAATTTAATTAATCATTTTAATTAAAGTTTATTTTAATTATTTTTAAATTGTTTAGTAGGTTTCTACCCTTTAATTATTTAAATTTCAATCATCCAAATCAGATTAGAATCAAATATTTTACTCTTTCATTTTATTAAGCCTAAAGTTTTAATTAAGGGTTAAAATTTTAATTTCCATTTTGCTCTTCAAGCTTAATAATTTCATAACTCACTAGATTGAGCTCAAATAAATTTGAAATTTTTATGTGACTTCACTCATATGTCAATAAAGACATTAGAGGAGAAAATGTGATTTTTCTGTATTTAATTTATTTATGTAATTATTTTTGGTGGAAAATAAGGATTTCTAAGGAAAATTTAATAATATGACCAAAGGAAAGTTTCTGTCCTTAAGAAAATTATGGGACATTTCTAATGACCAGAGGACCACTTGGACCAATTTTGGTGATTTTTTGAATTATATTATTTTTATTATAATTATTTTGAGTTTTGGGGTATTAATTAATTTAAAAATAAAATAAAGCTTGAAAAATGAATTTTATATTTTTCAAAAATCTCTCTGATATCAAGGAAATTAGAGAATCAATTTTTACAATTTTCTAATTTTTCTTTGATTTATTAGAATTATTTTAGTGGGAATGCTAGAAAATACATTTTTTTAATTTTAAAATTACCTTAGGGCTTTAAAATTTAATATCTCATCATAGAGACTTAAGAAAAATATGGGATTTTTCCTAAGTGATTAAAATTCAAAATGTGACATTTTGGTGAATTTTATTATTTTTGTGATTTTTATTATTTTATTAATTATTAAAATATTAAAATAATACAAAAAATCAACTTTTTAGAAAATTGCAATTTTAATTTTCTTAAATTCCCCTAATATCAGAGAGGCTCCAAAACCAATTTGGTGAATTTTTGAAAAGCATTTTGAAAGTTATGAATTTTTAAAGTTTAAATTGGCTAAATGGCTTAATCAACCCATTTAGTAGGGCTAACCAAGTCCAATTAACTTCAAATTTTTATGGTGGGTTCCCCTGATCCTAAAGGTTAGTGGAGAATTGATTTCAAGTCAATTTGATGTATGGTTAGCTCTAATTAATTAAAGACCTATTTTGGGTGTTTAAGCCAATTAGGGTCATTCCAAGTGAATTAATTCAAAACCTATTTTTCCTAGGGTCGTCTGGTCATAAGAAACATCACCAAATTTTTCTAGAATTTATTTCACAACATGCTAATTATTAGATTTAAAATACTCAAAACAGTAACATGAACTTGAAAAAAATCAATAACTTCTCATAGGGATGGCCTCTGACTTTGGAAAATTCAAGGAATGTTCCCAAATTCAAAGGCTTCAAAAGCCCTATGGTCTCATGCCATGGTGAATTTTCTATATGCATGGAGAATTAAAATAATGCAGACAGTAAATAAATCATTAAAAATAAAATACTTGATGAAATTAAATGATTTCTTTTCACATTATTCTCCTCCGTTCACTCGAGCAAGATGGTATTTTTATTTTATTTTTAGGATTTTTCTACACAAAGTTATGAATTTTCAAAGTTACGGTAATTAAATAAATAGAAAATAGCCCTAATTTCCTACTTATCCACGCGGCGCCACGCCATCCTCGGCGACTCCGAAGGCCGCGCGTCGTCTCCCGATTCGGCGCCGCCATCCAGACTCGGCGTTCCGGGGGCCCGCGGTTCATGCACCATTGCGGCTGTCCGGCTCGATCCGGACCGTCCGCTCGATACACGCTCGATCCAGACGGCTCCGGTCATCGTCTACGACCGATGTGCACCCGTGACCGTCAACCTTCTAACCCTAAATTCTCACTCGATTCTCGATGGATTTTTGTGTTCTTATGCTCTATGGATTCGTCTTGAGGAGACGAACACATCCATACTGGTAAACATGTATTTAAATTGACTCAAATTAAATGGAGAATCTCCGTAAGCTCGGGAATAAGAGTGAGTCCATACCTTTGCTCGGAGAAGTGAAGCTTCGATCCGAGAGTTGTGTCACCTTCGATTGGGTCCAAGTAAGCTCCGGATGAAGTCCTTGGCACAGTGAATTGTCCAGCTATGAAAGTGACCACGCTCGATCACAAAGCTTGGAGTCCGGAACGGATGGGTGGCCCGGAGAGGGGGCTTTTGCTGGTGGACTTCTTCCCTTGGTCCGGTGAAGGTGTAGGACCAATCAATTTGGGGATTGGCTCAGCTGTGGAGAAGTGTCCTGGTTTTGGGCTTGGATTTCGACTCGAAATTGAGCTCGCGAGAGGAAATGGCGGGGGGATTTCGGTGGGGATCAAGTTCTCTATGTGTGGGGAGTAGTCCGGAACAATTTTGGCGAGTTTCCTTAAGGTTTTTTTCGAGCACCCCCATGGCCGAGAGGAGGTGGTGTTTAAATAGGAGAGGGTGGAGGGCCTCCGGGGGGTTTAATGGTTGAGATCGAGTGCTCCGGTGAGGAGAAGAACGACTGCGATGGCCATTTGGAGTGAGGCGGCTCGACGAGGTGGAATTCCAAAATTTGGCTCCTCCCGAGGTCTCGGCCATGGTGTTTTCCGGCGACCCAGGTGGCTGGCCAGCAGGCATGGGTCACTCTCAGGTCCAGGTGGGTCAGGGCTGGAGGTTTGTGCAGTCAATTAGCCATGGACATGTGTAAAGGGTTTGAATCAAAGTGGAATGGGAAAGGGCTAGTTTTGGGTCTAAATGGGTCAACCCTTGGTTTTGGGTTAGGTTCACCCTCCAAGGCCAATTTGGGCTGAAGGGAAAGTCACTTGGATCGGCTTGATTAGTGGGGTCGAGTCACAATCAAGTACGATTAAGCTTAAGCGAGAGTTAGGGGAGACATGGGAGTGGTTAATCACTCTTAAGAGAATCATTAAAGGGTCCCCTCTTCTTGTCATTTTGGGTATGGTGAAGTGTCCAAGGCTTTCATGGCTCACATGTGGCTCATGCATGACTTCATGGCTCACCTTTGGCTTGGGAAAAGTTAAGTCGATTTCATGGAAATGGATTTAAGAAAATTTTGGTATTTTGATGGGAATTTGTATGGGGCTTGATTTGTAATTGTTTAATTGATGATTTTGAAACTTAGGGGTGATTTTGATTAAATAGATGATGAGGGGAAGTGTCATGTGGGCTTTGGATGAATTTGGGCTTTTGAATTTGAAGGAAGTGGGCTTTTAGGAAGGTTTAAGGGAAGTGGGCTTTTTGATTTTAGGATGGGCATTTGGGTGAAAATTTTGTGAAGGACCATGTCAAATAAATGTTACAATTGGTTTAGGGATGTTTCATGAATGGTTTGGAGTAAATTTGGTGTGATTTGGAATTAAATTGGTTTGAATTTGGGTTCATTTGGTAAGTGGGCCAATGTAGGTCAAATTGGGCTAACTTGGGCCAATGTTGGGCTAGGGTTGAAATTGATGTAAAATTAATGTTGGGAAATGTTTATGGGAGTGTTTCAAAGAGGTTTTGGCTTTGGTTGGGTTTTGATTTTGGGGTTTGGGTCTATTTGGGCTAGGTTTAGGTTTAGGTCAAAATTGGGCCTTTGAGCTTTGGGTTGAATTTGAGTGGGGTTTGGGTCTAAACTTTGGGCAAATCATGTTAGTGTTTTGCTTATGGGGATGTTAAGGAAGGTTTAGAAAAGATTTGGGGTTAATTGGAGTTGAATTGGGTGAGTTTGGGCTAAGTTTGGGTCATGGGTCCAAATTGGGCTTTAAGGCCAAAAGTGAAATTGGATCCAAATGTCAATCAAATTGGACTTGAATTTGGTCTAGATTGGTGTTGGGAATGTTGAATGGAAGTTTAGAATTGAATTGGACCAGAATTTGAGTCAATTGGGTAGGTTTGGTTTGACATTGGGTTCATTTTGGGTTAAAATGGGTCGAATTGGGGTTTTGATAAAAGTGGGGTAAATTGACAAAATTGGCTCATGGTGTAGTTGAACAAAATGAAATTGGGAATATTTGGGATTTTCTGGAAATTTCTGGGAATTTTCTGAATTTTTGGATTTTTGGCTAAGAGGGGCATTTTGGGTATTTGGAGGGTATTGAGAGGTATTTTTGGAATTTTGGTATTTTTGGGTATGGATGATTAATTTGAGTAATGTGGGAATGTTTGGGATTGATTTTGAGGAATTTTGGGTAATTTAGGTGATTTTGCAAATTTTGGGTGGTTTCAAGGGTTTTGGGTAGGCTAAGCGGGTGTAGGGTCCCGGGGGTCAAAAATTGAAAATTTGAAAAATTGAAAATTTGAAAAATTGAAAATTTGAAAAATTGAAGCTTGGGTGAATGTAAGTGGAATGAAATCATTTTGGTTGAGCCATGAAGCCATATCAAGCTCACATGATCCATGAAGGGACTCATTTGAGGCATCCACTATGTTGTTCCTAACCCTCTTAGCCGAGGGCTTAGGGGTTAAGGACCATCCATGTGAATCACCTTCATGAGTCGGGAGGTCTAGTTGGGTGTGGGTGTGGTCTTAAGAGGTGTGTGAAAGTGTAGTGTATAGGTGTAGTGTGTGTGTAAGCCGACCCTTCACTGCAGACGAGTGCCACTTAGAGGCGATCCTAAGGTCAAAGAGTCCTATAGGAACTCATCCTTTAAACTTCCACATTTGATTTCAACCCTCTAGGTGATTAGGGGTCTACAATCGAGTTTGTAGAGTTTGCGGGGAGTTAAGAAGTGGTTTGAATTTCTAAGTGGTGGGTCCCGATTCTAATCCTCTAGGATAGTCAAAGGAAAAGCCTAAGGCTAGATCCTAAGTACTACAGAGAAGAAGAGAAGACCTCATCAAAAATGAGGTCAACAATGCTCTATGGATTCGTCTTGAGGAGACGAACACATCCATACGGTAAACATGTATTTAAATTGACTCAAATTAAATGGAGAATCTCTGTAAGCTCGGGAAGAAGAGTGAGTCCATACCTTTGCTCAGAGAAGTGAAGCTTCGATCTGAGAGTTGTGTCACCTTCAATTGGGTCCAAGCAAGCTCCAGATGAAGTCCCTTGGCCTGGTGAATTGTCTAGCTATGAAAGTGACCACAGCCGATCACAAAGCTTGGAGGTCGGGACAATTGGGTGGCTCTGGAGATGGGGCTTTCGGTGGGAAACTTCTCCTCTTGGTCCGGTGAAGGTGTAGGACCGATCGATTTGGGGATTGATCCACTTGTGGAGAAGTGTCCTGGTTTTTGTGCTTGAAGTTTGAGCTCGAAATTGAGCTCGACTTGGAGGGAATCGGCTGGAATTCAGTGGGGATCAAGTGCTCTATGTGTGGAGAGTGATCTGGAATGATTTTGGCAGATTTTCCTTAAGGTTTGGTTCAGCACCTTTCATGGCCGAGAAGGGGTGGTGTTTAAATAGGCATGGCTGGAGGCTCTCCCAGGGGGAGTTAGGGCTTGGGATCAGCTGCTCTGGTGATGAGAAGAACAACCATGGTGGCCATTGGGCATGGGGCAACTCAGCAAGGTGGAATTCCAAAGTTTGGCTTCTCCCCATGTCTCGGCCATGGAGTTTTCCGGCGACCCGGGCGGGCTGGCCGGCGGACATGGGTCACCCTCGGAGTCCAGTGGGTCGAGTTGGAGGTTTGTGCAATCAATTGGCCATGGACATGTGTAAAGGGTTTGGATTAAAATGGAATGGGAAAGGGCTAGTTTTGGGTCTAAATGGGTCAACCCTTGGTTTTGGGTTAGGTTCACCCTCCAAGGCCAATTTGGGCTGAAGGGAAAGTCACTTGGATCGGCTTGATTAGTGGGGTCAAGTCACAATCCAAGTACAATTAAGCTTAAGCGAGAGTTAGGGGAGACATGGGAGTGGTTAATTACTCTTAAGAGAATCATTAAAGGGTCCCCTCTTCTTGCCATTTTGGGTATGGTGAAGTGTCCAAGGCTTTCATGGCTCACATGTGGCTCATGCATGACTTCATGGCTCACCTTTGGCTTGGAAAAAGCTAAGTCGACTTTCATGAAAGAGGTTTTTAGGAATTTTGGTAATTTAGGAGTGATTTGATGGGATTTGGCATATGGCTTGATTTGGAACCATTTGATGATTGATTTGAACTTAGGGATGATTTTAATTAAGGGTATGATGAGAAGAATTTGTCATATGGGCTTTAGCATGAAGTTTGGGCTTTTAGGAAGGTTTAAGAAAATGGGCTTTTGGTTTGAAAATAAATTTATGGATGGGAATTTTGTGAAGGATTGGGCCAAAAAAATTTTGGGTTTAGCTCATGGGTGTGTCATGAGTGATTTGAAGAAAGTTGGGAGTGATTTGGGTTTGAATTTGGTTGAATTTGGGCTTCCTTGGTGAATGGGCCAATATAGGTCAAATTGGGCTAACTTGGGCCAATGTTGGGCTAGGGTTGAAATTGATGTAAAATAAATGTTGGAAAATGTTTATGGGAGTTTTTCAAAGAGGTTTTGGCTTTGGTTGAGTTTTGATTTTGGGGTTTGGGTCTATTTGGGCTAGGTTTAGGTTTAGGTCAAAATTGGGCCTTTTAGCTTTGGGTTGAATTTGAGTGGGGTTTGGGTTTAAATTTTGGGCAAATCATGTTAGTGTTTTGTTTGTGTGGATGTTAGGGAAGGTTTAGAAAAGATTTGGGGTTAATTGGAGTTGAATTGGGTTAGTTTGGGTCATGCTTGGATCATGGGTCCAAATTGGGCTTTAAGGCCAAAAGTGAAATTGGATCCAAATGTCAATCAAATTGGGCTTGGATTTGGTCTAGATTGGTTTTGGGGATGTTGAATTAAAGTCTAGAATTGAATTGGACCAGAATTTGAGTCAATTGGGTAGGTTTGGTTTGACATTGGGTTCACTTTGGGTTAAAATGGGTCAAATTGGGGGTTTTGATCAAAGTGGGGTAAATTGATAAAATTGGCTCATGGTGTAGTTGAAAAAAATGAAATTGGGAATATTTGAGATTTTCTGGAATTTTCTGGGAATTTTCTGAATTTTTGGATTTTTTGGCTAAGAGGGGTATTTTGGGTATTTGGAGGGTATTGAGAGGTATTTTTGGAATTTTTGGTATTTTTGGGTATGGATGATCAATTTGAGTAATGTGGGAATGTTTGGGATTGATTTTGAGGAATTTTGGGTAATTTAGGTGATTTTGCAAATTTTGGGTGGTTTCGAGGGTTTTGGGTAGAGCTAGCGGGTGTAGGGTCCGGGGTCAAAAATTGAAAATTTGGAAAATTGAAGCTTGGGTGAATGTAAGTGGAATGAAATCATTTTGGTTGAGCCATGAAGGCATATCAAGCCCACATGAGTCATGAAGGACTCATTTGAGGCACCCACTATGTTGTTCCTAACCCTCTTGCCAGGGCTTAGGGGTTAAAGACCATCCATGTGAATCACCTTCATGAGTCGGGAGATCAAGTTGGGTATGGGTGTGGTTTTTAGGAGGTGTGTGAAAGTGTAGTGTATAAATGTAGTGTATGTGTAAGTCGGCCCTTCACTGGACCAAGCCACCCGAGGCGATCCTAAGGCCGAAGAGTCCTATAGGAACTCATCCTTTAAACTTCCACATTTGATTTCAACCCTCTAGGTGATTAGGGGTCTACAGATCGAGTTTGTGGAGTTTGCAGGGAGTTAAGAAGTGGTTTGAATTTCAAGTGGTGGGTTACCACTTCTAGTCCTCTAAGATTAGTCAAAGGAAAAGCCTAAGGCTAGATCCTAAGTACTAAAGAGAAGAAGAGGAGACCTCATCAAAAATGAGGTCAACAGAACCTTCCTCTCCTCTCACAGAACCCCCAATCGTTCGTTGCAAAGAAGAATCTCACGGATCATTGTCTCATGGGTTTCTTCAGGCGAAAATTCAACGTCTTGGGCTTAATTATCACACGATCATGCATGTCACTAAAGAACCCCCACAAACACGCTAAAATTATCGGTGTTAACTTCAATCCGCGTCTCCTAAAGAATAATAATAATATTTATATAATTTGAAGAAAATTTTATTTTTTATATTTCTTATAATCAAGAATTGAGAAACATTACAAAACACTAACAATTAATAAATAATTCAATTACGCCCTTCGTTTTATTGAGCTCATTCTCCCCTGAAATTACAAATAAAAAAAAAATAAATAAAAGTGCCCCTCATTTGTGAAAATAAATGAAGTGCATCCATGAAAGACTACAAAACCTTTAAAAGATTCCAAAGATCATTTAGCTTCCCCTTTATAGACTTTTGGAACATTTTAGGGGTAGACATTAATGCATTTACAAAATGTCTTTTAGCATATAAAATGAAAAAATTGAATGATTGATTACCTGCCATTTTGTAGCCTCCCCCAATGTAACCAAAATTGGGATTCTTTTGTTAATAATTCAATGCCATATACAATCAAATGTGGCCCCTGACATCATGACTTTTAGCAATATTTTTTAGAAATAATAGAGATATTGTAATAATATAATCCCCAATTATTGTGCTAAAGTATTGTGAGTCTTACCTCACGACATGTTAATAAGTGCCCATTCATTGTAGTTGAGGTGTCCATATTTTAAAATTGCTACTGTTCTAAGCTTGACTTACGACATGAATGCATTTATTATTCCAGTATTCAAAGGGCTTATTGTTTTATCTGATCTAATAAACTGGTTGGTTATTGTCTTGACACAGACAAGCAAAGAAAGATGAATCTATATCATTATAATTGTTCTAAAATTTTATTCCTGTACCGTCTTATCTAAAAATATATGTATTCTATGTACAATTTCGGTCAATCATATTGACATCTCATGAATTCTATTTCTTAAAAAAGAAATTATCTATTTTATGTACAATTTTGATTCTTGTACCTGTCGCCTCGCTGCTCGGGAGGCCACCATGGCCGATCAACTCTTAAAAAGGCAGAAAGTTTACGTAAATATCAGCTCTCAAACATCTGGTTTATTTAATCTTGCCAACCACACATTGGTTGGCCACTTCACCCACCGGCCGCCCGGCCACTGGCCGGTGACCTTCCCCTCTAGTCGGCCGACCTCTGGCCGGCAGCCTCGCCGCTCTGCCGGCCATCATGGTCGGCCAACTCTTAAAAATGAAAGATTTATATAAATAGCACCCAAATATTGTCAGCCACTCTTTGCCTGGCCACCTCGCCCGTTGGTTGGCCCCCCGCTAGCAGACCACCTCCCCCTCCAGCCGACCCCCTCGCCACTCCAGCTGGCCAACACTTAAAAAAAACAAATTTTACATCTGTACCACTCAATTCTTTTATCTTTATTAATATAAAATACAATTAAAAGAGAGATATTTATAGGTATATCACACAATCTTTTGTCTTATACATATCTAACACCTAAACTTTGATATTTATTTTGCCACCCGTCCACCTGGGTCAACCATCTGACACCGATAAATCTACCAATAAGAAAGAATTCCAGGAAGAACGGGTCTAGCAGAAAAAAGACCGGAGTACCCTTCATGACCCCATTTATAACAAGGGCATATATGTAATTTCCTCCCCCCTCTCTTTTCCTTATAAGTAGAGGACCCTTTGGATGTAAAGGAGGCCTCTTTAGGCTCCTTCTCACCCCGTCATGTAGGGAGCTTGCTCTCTTTCTCTATCAATTGTAGCCTAAACTTGTGTGGAATAAAAGGGGGCCGCCGAGCCCGTTGATCACTCCTATTTGCCATCGACATGGCAACCCTCTCGCTCTTTCTCTCCCTCTCTTTCTCAACCCCCGGTATCCGGCTCTATTTCTTGGGCACAATCCAAAGAACATATTTGGATACAACATCCTAAAAGGTGTGGTGAGTGTGGAGCTATGTCGTCAACAAGAAGATGAGCACAATAATCACAAAGAGAAGGGAGCAACAAAAGAGTAGTAGCCAACGTGGATCCCTCACGAGATGACATTGAGAGCCACATGTAGAGAGGAATGCAGAATAAGAGAATTCAGATAATGGAACTGGGGTTGAGCCAGATCGCTGAAGTCTTTAGGACCATCACGACCCTGACAAAAAATCAGGTGCCAAAAGAGCAAAACCAGGGCGACAGCGCACAATGGTAGGAGGGTGAACAACAAACCCGAGGGAGCTGACAACTCGTAGTTCCAAGACAATGTAGATTCCGCACAGGTGGAAATACAACTCTTAGGGCATATTGAAGTGCCACGTCAATTGGAAAATGTCTTCTCCCTCTAAGTTTCTGGAGCAAAGCTCCTAGAAAAATTCAAATTACCAGCCTTGGAAGTTTATATGGGACAATCATATCCCAACGACAATATCGCGGCATTTGAGTCGGTCATGTGCCTGCTCAAGATGTGCTCAAGTGTCATCTGTTCTTCATCACTTTGAGGTCGTTACATTTGAAGTGGTTCCCCGCTCTTCCGACAGGCAACATCAATAACTTTATTGATTTCAATTAATTTTTTTCTAGCACAACTTGCTAGCACCAGAAAACCCACCAGAGTGTGCAGACCTTGTGGCGACTCAAACAAGGTGACCACAAGAGTCTACGCAGATTCATTGTACGCTTCAGGAGGGAGATGTTGGAAGTGAAAGACATCAATGTTGATGTTGGCATCATTATTGATGTCGTATGCATGACATGTCTTCTTGAATGATACGATATTGTTGTCAGCTTCCTATAGTCGAAGACGCCTATATATATCACCTGGTATCTGTCTTAGGCATGAAACTAGGATCGGTATCGATTTAGACCTACTCGGGGAAATTCACTGTGGGGCAGTGTTAATCCCAATACAAAAAAAGAGAAGAAGAATAATAACAATAATAAAAATTTATATGGGGCAGTGCATATGTTCCACCCATGGGTGCATAGTTGCCAAAAATGAGTGGCCAACACTAGTTTGGGCGCCTATACACCCAAATATGAGTGCATATGCTCCCAAGCAATGCTTAATTGCTCTTTCTCGTGTCAGATAGACAAGGGGGCACAGCTGCGCCCCCCAATTTGACACATAGACGTCGTATTCATCTAGGATCGATCCCAGACAAAGAAGGAGGCGCGTATGCGACCCCCTATTGGTGCATAAGAACCAAATCAAATATGTTATCACGAGCAACTGGCGCATATGCACTAAAACCTTGCCGCATATCCGCCATACCCACTACTCTTAGTTAATTGTCGACCTTTCAGTGCAGATGGAGGGAACTATTATGTGAAACTTTTGCATGGTTCCCATGAAGCTTATGGAAGGAATCAAGGCAAGTCAAGGGGGATCATATCAGTCCCTTACCCTTTTCTTGCAACTAAGAATCTTCTGTTGCATGTGTCAAGCAGGTGAATAGCCAGACAAGTAGGCCATGCGAAAAGACTTTTTTTGGTCTAGAAAAACCAAACAAAAAAGAGGAGGGATCATTTGAGGAGAGAATTCTCTATATTTTCAAACTAAGAGAGAGCTTCAGGGGAAGGAGAAGAGAGACTTTTGGAGGAGGAGAGCTCAAGTGAAGGAGAACTTCTTCTTCTTCTTCTTCTTCTTCTTCTTCTTCTTCTTCTTCTTCTTCTTCTTTCTTCTTTTTTTATGTGACTTTTTCTTTCCTCCATTGAGAGTGCTTCTTGCTTCATCCTCTTCTTCCTGCATTTCTAAGAAGAGAGTAAGGCTTGGAGGAGGTCAGAAAGGGAGGAGATAATCTTGGAGAGGAGATCAAATAAATAAGAACACCTTCTCCTTTCTCCTCTTTTCTTCATTTTCTTCCACTTAAAAAATCAGCCTTTTGCACTTCTCCTTCCTCTTCTTCTACTAATTTATGGAAGAGGGTAATGGAGTTTGGAGAGATACCAAGAAGGAGGTGCATCTCCTTTAGGAAAGGAAAGCTTATACCTTTATTGATTAAAAAGACGAAGTGAGCTCCTGTTGCTCGATAGGAGCTTGGAGCAAGCCGAGAGAATGCGACCGCAACCATCGTGAAGGAATAACCTCTTTAAACTCTCGTATTTTTTTCCAAGAGCCCCCTAGGTCTGGATGTTAGATAATTTAGGGTTAGAATTTTGTTATAGAGGAAGTCGATAGGTTAGGGATCCATTTTCGCAGACTTCCCCTACAGATCCTAGTGATTCCTATTAACCTTAGCTCTAAATCCCAAAGTCAAGGTTGTACCAATCTCACCGTTTATTTTTGTGGCTTCATTTGGATGGACATTTGAAACTTATCAGTCGAGCAACGATGACATCCCTTTGGCCTTTATCCCCTCGATCGTAGAGAGCCCTCCTCGAAGAGACCCTCTATTTTATGTCATGCAAACCAAGATGGGCGTCTTGTTACTCGCGCAATAAGGCATTGGTACACCTCTCCTTTACTAACCTAAGATTCTATGTGAGATCGCTAGGAACATTTTGGCTTGTCATCGAATAAAATTTGGTGCATTTGCATGTTTGCATATGATCATTTTTAAATTATGCATATAAAGATGATTAATTTTCATGATTATTAGTTCGTCTGCCCACTTTAGGCCGGTGCGACCTATGTCCATCGGATCGACCGCATGCTTTAGGCTGGTGCGACCAGCCACCTGGTATCATTTGGTTCGATTGGTTTTGCCTCATTGAATGCCCTGATCGGCCAACCGATATCGGTCGGATCGACCACCCATTTTAGGCAGGAGCTACCGATCATCCAGTATCGCTTGGTTCAATTGGTTATCCCACGTTGGACGTCTTGATCAGTCAACCGATATCAGTCAAATTAGCCACCAGCTTCAGGTCGGTGACTAGTCGCCCGATATCACTTTTTAATTGGTTGTCCCTTGTTGGGCACCCTGATCGATTGACCAATATCAGTCACATCGATAGCCCGCTTTAGGCCGGTGCAACTAGTTGCCCGGTATCACTTGGTCCAATCGGTTGTCCCACGTTGGATGCTTTGATTGGTCGATCAATATCGATTAGATGAGTCGCTTGTTTTAGGCTGGTGCGACTGACCACCCAATATCGTTCTGCCCAACTGTAAATCTTGATTGGCCCATTTTGAGTGCTTTGCATGTTGCATTTGATGTGTTCATTGCATCCATGGCATGTGTGGCTCGTCTTTTGTGATTTCCACTCTTGGTACATTCACATAAAGCTTGCAAGCTATATGTTCTGAAATATGGATTTGGGTGATTGTTTCATACATTAAACATGTTTGCTAGAGCGACCGTAGCATGCTAAACACACCTTTTAGGTATAATGCAAATTTTCATACCTTTTGGAACATTCACATTATACTCAATTCTTTAGTGTGCTACACATGTTTTGTTAAGCGATCGTATCGTGCTAAACTCATATTTTTAGAGTATACATTAAACATGTTCACACATGTTGAAAAATTCATATCATGCCCAATCACTTGGTATTCCACACATGTTTGCTTGAGCGATTGTGGCATGCTACCTTATATTTGCATATTTGCATGTGCATCACCTAGTCCGTTTAGATGGCAATTTGATTCGTTAGATTATTGACCCATATGTTGTCATAATGTTTAAACGAGCTTTGCTCGTGAGGATGTCTCGACAACCAATACAACTTTTTGTATTACGAGCAACAAACTGTATGACTGTACTAAGACTCCAAAGGCTTTATAGTATGTCACCTACGAGGTCCTTTATTTTAGAACATATATATTTTTTTACTTTATATTATATGTTATCCACCTTATTTTAAAATTATATAATTTAGACCATATGTGAGGCTAATATTTCAAAAGGCCATCTCCTTAGTGATGTATTTTAGATCTTTTGGATCTTTAGGACGACATCGAAATTGGTGACACCGTCAAAGTCATACGGGAGCCTTTACCTTTGTACCCATGTGCACATTTAGATTTTGTAACATGAAACTTTCGTTAGATGATGTGCTAGGATAGGATAAGGGTGCTAGGTAGTCTTTTTTGATGTCTGACTATTATTTTTTGCTGGTTTGGTTTCCCTAGCTAGCATCACTTTATTTGTGCTTTTGTGTGTTAACTGAGTGTACACATGTGCAATAATATATTATGGCCAATTTTTCTTGCGACGAGTCATGCCTAAACACACATGCACACAAAAAGGGAAGAACAAGTAATGACTTAATGACTAAAAATTTCTGCAGGTGATACTAAGCTTCTCCTGTCAGGCATGACTCGTATGTGTTGCATGATATAACCCGTGATAACTCTTCTGTATGTAGAGTCATTTTTTTTTAAATTTTATCATGTAATTGATGGAGTCATTAGAATCAAATTTGTATTGAAAATAAGGTATGTGCACGTGTTCTGAGGTGCATTTGCACTGAACCACGTGACGGGGACCAGGAACAGCTGCACATGTCCTGTAGTTTAATTTGAAATTTATTTTCATGTATAGAACTAGGACCAGACATGTATATGCGGAGTCTGACCGCTTTTTCTGCTTTCTTGGGATATGTTGCCGACCCAACAACACCGACCTCTATTATTTTTTTGTGTGTTTGCCTTGGCTCTTTTATTGCTATGCATGTGTTTTGCCTATTTTGTTGTTTTTTGTGTGTGGTTTTTTTTGGAATCTGGCGTTATATTTAGGCTCTCTAAAGACCCTAAAATTATTTTTTTTTTCTACAAAAACCTAATAATAAAATAGTAAGATTAATAAAAATTTTAGGATTAATAAATCATAAGATTTTAAAATTTGCACTTATTTTTCTGCATGGCTTTCATCCTGTTTTTAAAATAGTTCACATGCATGATTGTACACCTCATCTTACTTATAAGGGCCTTCATGCTTAAGACTGTGGTAGATAACTGCATCATACTAGCATGACCTGAGGGGAAGCCTGTGTTTCTTCAACCTGACTAGCCTGATATAGATTTCTACTTAAGTAGTTGTCTAGTGTGATTAGGGTGTTAGAGACTTCTCTGATCCAGAAGGAGAGTAAGTCATTTATTGAGAGTGTTTTCAGCTTTGTAGCTGAACCTCTCTTTTCTATTTCTTTCGGTGGCATCTTCGCCCTTTATTGATAAGTGTAACTTCCTCCTCTATGAGCTTTATAGGTCATAGAACTTAAAGTTTCCTTCTTTTGAACTTAGGGCTACCAAAGTGTCCTTAAATGACACAATTCACAGATTGCTGATAAGGAGTATTTGGTTGTGTTGGGTCGACTACCTTCAAGACCAGGTAGACCTAGGGTCCTAATAGCTTGGGATGACATATCTGTGGTATCCTGACCCAGTATCTCTATCTATTTACGATCACTCTACCATTCCTTTATTGAGCACTTTCGAGCCCTATCTTGCTTTGTGACTTCATTGATGACTTATTGATGACCCCACTGCCGATAGGCAAGCTGTTCATTTGGGATACGATGATTCACCCTCTGTCATTATGACACGGTGAGCTTTGAAGCATAAGGATGTTCATGTCGAGTCAATTTGGTTATTTCTTCGGGCCTCACTTATCGACATGCCGCCATACACTTGTGGATTTGAGAAACTCATCCTCTCCCATGTGGCTCGGTAAAGTCTCCCGAGGCAGTGAGATGCTCTTGGTTGTAATAACCATCCATTTGATGAACCATTTATCGATTATCACAATAATGCAAGCAAGACTCCATGTATCGAGAGTATTTTTGGGTATCATCCAAGATGCGATTAACCAAAGGGGTGCATTCCTTTATGAGTGCTCTCAACCCTTTAACAAAGATTTTTTTTTTTTGTTATCTGGTTATAAGTAGCTTATATAGGGATTTTCTTTGTGGATATCGTGTTTTGAGGTATTTCAATTCAATCTTATTTGGGCGTATACTCTTGATCTATCGCACGAGGATTACATATGCATAAGCCTTCGATATTTCCCTTCATTAATTGTTTGCCTATTTGTTGTCGTATGTCATTTTTTTTATTCCTCTCCTCTTTATCCCATCTGTATTATCTTAGGAGATTTATTCAAACAAGGGAATAATATGACGATATATAAATAGACAATCTAGCAACTCCAAGTTCCCATAGAAAGAAACAATAGTAGTCAACACAGCTGTAGCTGCCTCAAAGCAAACCTTGAGGTCGGAGAGGTTTTCCTACAACCTCAACATCAACGAACCTCGAGAATTGGCCGAGTTGTTAGAAAGGGCTAACAAGCACATGTTCGCAGAGGAAAATACTTCCAAACAAGAACTAGAAGGGTTTCACACTCAAAAGAGAGCTCCCCCCAACAGCAGATTGAATCCAAGGGAGGAACGTAGACCACCCATCCGACTTCATTTTGAAGACGACCAGTCCTCTCGCGATGGTGAAGGGATTGGACTATACAGCTAGCACATCAACTTAGCAAGGAATTGAGACCCACAGTTAGCCCGGCACTACAAGAGACCAGCACTATGTTATGAATAGTCTTACATAGAATATGATGGCTTGTGAGCTACCCCTCCGAGGGTGTTGTTGGTGGAAATCATGGAGCCATCCAGGACAAATAGTATTTCAAGGAGCTCGCGCCAAAGAGAGCTGAAGGTTTCTTCAAGACATGAGGAAGTACTGCAAGCATTGCTTGAAGAAATTTCTTTGAAATGATGTTAGTTCCTGCTATGATATATGCATATCAACAAGCGCATACACATTGATTGTAGTTTTATAAAAATTGGAAGCGAAAGAAGAATCAGATTAAGCTTGTTATTACAGCACATAATATTGCAAAAATAAAAATTAATGATTCAGATTCTATAATATAAAAATGATCAAATCCAGCTATCAAATGAAACCTTACACTTAGTTAGCACAAGTTACACGAATTAAAAGTTGATCACAGCATCAATATAGCAAGCAACATACCTCCATAAGTTTATTAAAAATATACATTAAAAACTAAACTTGTTAAGTTACAGACAGCAGAAACTATTAAACAAGAAAATGAAGCTTAAACAAAGTTAAGGAAATCCATAATGATATTCTAGAAGACATTATTATTACTCAAAGCTAGATCTAATCTCAGCCGTATGTTTAAGTCATAAAAATAGCCCTCTCCATTCCAGTCCAAGCGATTATAAAAGCGAAAGGCTGCTGCATTTATGAAGGTATTAGCGTGACCCATCAAGTCCCAACCTTGCAGTAAGCCACTTGCAAACTTCATCCATTTCTTCTGGGATAGTGTAGTGCCCAAGCCTGCATGTAACCAATTCATTCTTACATAAATAGAATGATAAATATTTAGCAATTTGAGCAAGTAACTAAAGTGAAAGTTATATACCCATTATAAGTTTTGAATGTAAGATTTCGGAAAGAAGATGATCTTAAAAATTCAGCAGACTTCTCCCCATGCTTATAGAGCACAACATCATCAGCTGCAACAAGAAGGATTCAACTTAAGAGCCTAATTTATGAGGCAGGAAATTGCTTATTTATTTATTTTTTTGATAGATGAGGCATTTTATCTCATAGCGTTGGTAAATCTTTTTGAAAATTTTAAAATAAGTAGAATCATTGATCTCATGTTATGTGTAGTCCACATGCTAATCGAAGAACCGTGACAGCTAGAACTATTTTTGGTTATTTTAACAATACATCCTAGTGCTCTATATCACCTGATGATCCGATTAGGAGAGTAGATGTTTTAAATACAACTTATGTTAAGAAACACAGAGGTAGACCTAGGAAAACTTGAGCTTATTGCATAAAAAATGATCTTAATTTATTAGAATTACAAGAAAATTTGACACTAGATAGGACGCAATGGAGAAAAAGGATCATGTAGCCGACCCCACTTAGTGGGATTAAGGCTTTGTTGTTGTTGTTGTTGTTGTTGTATCCTAGTGCTCTATATCACATTTATTCCCAATTATTACATTAAAAAAATAATTAAGTTCAATTTAAAAAAAAAGGAAAAGAGAAATTGAAGTATCTCAATAATTTATTTCTCCCACGGTTTCTCATTTAGTTGAATTTCCCTAACATAGTGATTTGGAGCTCCAGCTGAAATCAATAATCCAAGGAGCTCGATTTTATATTGCTCAGAAAATGAATTTTCATTTAACATGTATATTCTTTTGAGTTGGATAGTCTTTAAATTCTAATCAGACTTAATGAAGCCTCTTCTATGTACTTAATGTTATTCTTGTAAGTCATGCCAATAAGTATGTTTGATAACAAGCTATGCTGTAATACACCAAATAATGCTAACTTTCTTCACATGCTATACTATGATATTCAATAATACTCGTACCACATTCAATATGTAATGCTTGGAGAAAACATTTAAAAGTACGGGTAATTTAACTGTGTCAAATTAAATTCCAGTATAATTGTGATTTCTAATGAGAATTGGCCATGAACTCTTGAACACATAAGAAAATTTTTATTTAAATCATCAAAGAGATGAGCTTAAACCCATAAAAATCACCCAACAGAGGATCTCTACCTACGTAAGTGCAGAAATTAAATTGATTGATCTACTACATGTGGAGCAAAAGTTATCAAGAGTTTTAACTCCTATCCCATTATATTATATGATGATTAGGTTGAGCTTATTCCTGATTGAGTCTAAGGGAATAATTTCTGAAAAGTTCATACAATCACTTACAAGGCTCTAAGGATTCAATAAAGTGGAAGTATCTATGAGGCTACAAAAATGCAATGTTGGCAAAATCCTTAATAGAGCTCAGGAAAATTGAAGACAAGCGCAAGAACCTAAGAATACTACCTAATATTTTAAACCCAATGCACTACCAATGAAGATCGATTTAAAGGGTTCACTTTAAGTATTATCATTCCACCATTGAACTTCAATCTTAATGTTCAAGGCATCTCAATCTATTATTTAGAATGATACTCAATAGTAAGCTCATATTTTTTCTTCAATATTTGTTTCATTTTAATTATTTTTTTGAACTTTAATTCTTTAATGCAGCAATGTTGGTTTTATTCATTTTTAAAAGACTTTCAAGTTAAAGTGAATCAAAACCTATCTAACTTCATGTTTAACATCCATAAAAAAGTGTAAAGAAAAGTGAAATATGCAAGTATGGGCCCTTTTTCTTAACCTTCAAAGCTAAGAACTAAAAAGCACTTAATGATACGCATGTGCACCTTTTAACTTGTACATTCCTGTAAATATGCAAGCCATTCATCACCAAAGAAGAAATACTCATCATATTTCCGTTTAGAAAATTGGCTTTTATATTATTATTTTACGCTGCTTAAGGAGTGAAGGTTATTAGGGAAATTCAACCCGATTCTATACCATCGTGGAAAAACGAATTAGCCTCAAAAGTAAATGCTGAGAGCAGCCGCTATGATGAATCCTACATAAGGGATGTTATTTAATCCAAGATTAGGGATTTATTACCATCTCAGACTTGCATTTCTTGTTTATTTATTTATTTTGGTCTTTATAATTTTTCTACTATAGTGAATATATCATTTCAATAGTTTAGATAATTTATCCCAAATATATATAACATGATGTTCTTACCAAACCAACCAGCGATTCTTAAATTTTTTTTTGTTTTCTTAGTTCGGTTTCAAGTCATTTGCATCGATAATGGGGAGAAATCATGAAATTAGTGGTTACAAAGTGCCAATGTATTTAACTTATGGAACAATGAATGATAAAAAGTAAAGGACAACTGTGTATCAATGCCTGGACCATAAATTCCATTTTTTTCACTTTTTATGCATATCATGACTGTGGGATGAAAATAAAAAGATTTATAGATCCATGAGAGCAGAACTATCAAGGCTTTTAAAATAAAATGATACCTTTACCATGACATAGCAAAAGTGGCAAAGCAGCAGCCCTCCTAGCAGAATCTTGAGAACTTTCAACTTTATTCTTCAAGCTCCTAAAAGATAGAGGTGCAAACATGGTTTAGGGTACATTTGACTGCTTGAAGTAATAAATAAATGTTCTAAAAAATGATATTTTATAGATTTGATCATTTGGTTAGATGTAATTGAAATCAATACTGATTTTAAAGTCTAAAAACACCTACAAATTTATTTAAATAATATTTTCACTCAAAATAAGTGAAAACAAAATCACCTGGAGCATGGAAGCCAACCACTCAAACCAACCACTACACTGAGGTTAATTGGGTATGGATTTCCACTTCCTAATCTCCCATAAGCACAGCAAACTGCAGAGTAAAGGGCAGTTGAAGCGCCCATACTGAAACCGCCAATACCAAGTTGAACTGCATTAACAGCAAAATCATTCCAGAAATTAGAAATCATTCCTAATGTTGTAGAAATCACAACATGCTTGGAAAATGTAATATATCTTAGGTAAAAGTAAATGTTTTTTTTCAATTTTAGTTCCTGAGATAGTCACCTCCTTATGTTACTTTGAAGGCGCTTTTTCATTCAGGCTCAAGCTTTACCTTAACTCGGTTTGGACAGCAAGAAGCTTAAGAGTCATAATTATAAAATTAATTGGAGTACTTATTTTATTTGGGCTAATAATGGCGATTATTAGGATAAATTAGTGATTTGGTTAATGAACTGGACAAATTAGCTAATAAATTGGAAAATAATTTAGCTTATTAATAAAGAATTAAAGGCTACATAAGTAATTAGGTTGATCGAGTATAATGATTCAAATTAGTCAATAAATGATGAGGATAATAACCGTTTAAACTAATAATAAATTATTTATGCAATGGTCCCAACTCTTACTCATTGAGATAGTCCGCTTTGTCCTAATGGCCTCATAGTTTTGTACTTATACACAAAAAATGGGTCAACACGAATCTTAAAGAGATCTAACAGTCGACAAAAATGATGACATGGCTGATCGGGATCCATCAGAAATAGTTCAAGGGCCTCTGTATATCAGGCCGACATCTGCAGGTAAGCTAAAGATGAGCAGAATTTGACCGGCTCTGTTAAAGTTTGCCGGTGCAAAGCTCAAGCGGACGAACTCGTCGACATCCTTCAACCAAGTTGGGAGAACAATGCCAGTCGCCCATATCTAAAGTGGTCGGCCACGGGTCTCCCAGTCAGCCCTTCAGCAATAGCTGCCAGGAAAATGGCCCAACCAGTCGCTCCCTCAGGCCCCCAACACATGGCAGCCCGGCCCAAAATTCGGCCAGATGCCCTCCCAGATTACCGGCCCCGCCCAACCGAACACAATTGCAGAAGCCCGACCCTAATTATGTGCCGACCAAAAAGCCCCCGCTGTACCTATTTTTTTAGGGGTAAAAATGTAATTAGACATCCCTCATTCCTATAAATAAGGGCTTATTTTATGAATAAACATTAGGCAATTGTACTATTCATTATCAAGTTTTTTATTTTCTTCCCCTCTCTTGTACTCTATCCTTAGGTGTGTCTACCGGGCAATTTTGGATTCAACAGTCTTTTTGATGTAACCTCCCAGGACGTCACCCATCCTGAGAGTGCTCCTGTATGAGCACGTTAACTTAAGAGTTTCTAATGAAATTTTAGCCATTACACTCCTAAATTTTTAAGAGTATACTGATTTTCTATTTAATGGATTCACAATATGTTTCACTTAAGTTAATTGACATTCTTGATGGCTTTCTTAACCTATAATTATTTGCCCTTAAAGATTCAAGAGGAGGTTCCCAACAAGACTTTATCCCATTAAGGGTTCAAGGAGCGACTCCCATGAAACAACACTTTATCTTATATGACACTTAATTCCTATATTCAAGTTGGTGCAATGCTCTAATACCATTTGTAACAGTTTGAACTCTCAATCCTCAAGATATTGTCCACTTTGGCCTAATAGCCTTACAATTATCTTTTTGGCGTAATTTCCCAAGATGTCACCCATTCTAAGAGTGCTTCTATATGAGCATACTCAATTTTGGAGTTTTGATGAAATTCCAACCATTACAGCAAAAGGAGATTTGTCATTTAAGAGTTTGGCTTCAGTCTATTCAAGAGTTTGACAATAAACATTTAGATCATTTCTTAATGTGTGTCATCCTTGCACAAGGGCCAAGCTAATCTTCCATATATCATTCCAAATTTATCACGTCTATTCTGATGAAATTTCAACCACTACACCAAAGGCACTTCGATCTTTAAAAGTTCATATTCATTCTACATCAAAGGGTTCAAAACTAAATCAAGTAATTAACCAATTTAACTAAATTACTTGTTAATGATTGATTATAATATTAACTAAGAATATAATTAGTCTTTTACAATCCATAAATTAATCCAATTACTGGTTAAAAAAGATTAAGAAAATAAATTAGTTTAATCCATCATTATTAAAAAATACAAACTATTATACAAGGTAAATGTTAAATATTTCCACGAGCAACATAGGGTAAGCTAGATTAAAAGCTTATGCACCCTCTCTATAGTAACTAATGAGCTTATCCAAGCCTATGCACTAAGGGTGCAATAAGCCAGACAAAAGTTAATCAGCCTATCCGATTTTCATATTAAATATTGATGAGCTTAAAAAAATTAAGCTACTTTAAATTGAAGTCAAACCTCCATCCAACAACCCTTTAGCACAAAACCAACCAAACCAAAGATCAAAAGTCTAAGATAAAATATCACAAGTAAAAAATTATTTCTGTTAGAAACTTACCGCCAGCTGGTTCTGCTGATAGAAGGTTTGCAACATGGGTAGCTGACGCATCCATACCTTCTATATCATCTGGACCGTTCTCAGAAAATTCTCCAACATCAAACCCTAATAATATATACAACATAATATGATTTAAATTCAACATCCAACAAAAAAAACTAATCCATCTCTAACACAAGCATTAAGGTTTTCAGAAGTAGAAGCATGAGGCAAGAGGCATTTATAAGCGTGCTTACTCACATGCAGTGCAAGGGAACCCGCCAAAAGCTGCAACAGGTCGGGTAGGTGCTGTAGGACAGATCCATTTAATCTGTAAATATAAATAAGTAGAAAACAGTTTCCATGAAAATTTGAAAAGGAAGGTTGCAACTTGCAACAAATGCATTGTTAATTTATATTATAATCCCTTACATTAGGAAGAGGAAGTGTTTCCAAGAGCTGGGACCAGCTGGAAAGAAAATTAAGCAGTAAGTGTCAGATTATTGTTATCTCAAAATCAATAAGATTAGTTAACAGAGATATAGATGAAGCTTTGGGTAGAGTTGAAAAGCTTTTAAAAAGAATGAATGGTTGAAAAGATAATAACCAATGCCAATGTTATAATTATCTCTAAAGTTTAAGAAACTCAAGCTATTTATAAACTAGTATGAGAATGTTTAATTTTGTTTCAAGTAACCAAGAAATAATTTTAAAATAATTATAGAAGAAGAAGTTTCCATTTAGTTCATGCTCAGAAATATGACAAAAACGGGCAAGCTACTATGGTCAGTCTTCATTTCATGTGCTCCGTACTAAAGTATATCAGTAATGTTATACACATGTTAAAGACAAGGCATATCAAAAGGGAAGAAATGGCTAATAAAGAAAATATCTACCAAATTAATCGAAGGCAGATAGATTGCTAAATATAAAACTTCCACAACCAAAAGATAAACACTGCAGATAAATATTTTTTATGGCTAATGAAAATAAACAAACTGAACATAATTGAAAAAAAGGACGGCGCCGTACATATTATATCTAATATTCTTACACGGTTTTTGAAAACAAATAACATCATTGTGAGCACAATATAAAAAAAATATATATTTTTTTAAACATTTACATGCATATAGTACATAAGTACTTGTCTCAAGCAAACAGCCACAAACTACAGAATGTCAAAATTTTTCAAAAAGCAAATCATGTATAATTATCTCAACAGAGCTAAAAGTAACTGGTTATAGAATAAGAAGAAAGCAGACAACCATTAATTATTTAATGTTGCTTACTACAGTTATTCTGCTATATAAACCTAGGAAAAGTACAACACAATTGAAATGAATATATTACCACATCGAGATAGTAAGCAGTGGTCCCAAATAAGAATTTAGGCATACAAATTATTCTTTAGAATCCTAGAAGAAGACATCTAGTAAAGGACAAGCTCAATTGAAAGTAACATTAGCTTTATTTTATTATGTTCTAAAAAAATGAAATATTTAATGAACTGCAAAATGATCCAATAAATAGAATAACATGACTACTTATTAACTTAAAGAATAGCCCTGCCAATTTTCATCCACTATTTTACAATAGAAAGGAATCATATCATCCCTTATTAGCATGAAAAAATACAAGCTTAAAGCAAAACAAGCATAAGAAGCACTTAAATATATTTAGTAAAGTAATACTAGGTATACCTGAAAGAACAAAACCATGGCAATCATTTTTATAGAAAAGTAGAGAATAAAGTGGTAAGCACAATCATATTAAGGGACAATCTTCCATAATCGTATAGACCATACAGTAACTACTTTTTGACATATTCATGCCATAAGTCATTTTAAGTTGGTGATAGTTTGAAACTTTAACAAAGACAGCAAGCACTTCTTTTACTTTTTTTTTTTCGTATTATCAAATACAATAAACTGATATTTTTAAGAACGACTAAGCTTAAAAAACTCAAGAAGAGAACCATTGTGCAGAATAGAATCCAATTCAAAAATAAATGTTTCTCAACTACAAGACAGCATATAAGCATCCATGATTAGTAGCAATCAAGAGAATGAAAAAAAAAAAAAGAAAAAAAAAAGAAAAAAGAGTAAGACTGCTACTTTAACAAATTCAGAGTAATTAAACAACTAATAAGCGTAAACAACACCTTGCTCCGTTATCACCAAGGCCATGAAGCCAGGCAATAGTAGCCTGGTGTCTTCCCTTGGGTTTGACCACATGCGTCCTCCCAAACTCAAAAACCCTCCTGTTAGCCCTACCCCCTGCATTCCCACTCAATGACTTCAACAATAGAAGGCCATAACAAGAGCTAATAAAACCATTACATGCATGATATAAATACACAATATATATTATATATGTATGAAACAGAAGAGGATAACAAATGATGCAAACCAGAACCAAGCGAGCTGCTTCCATAACTCATCTTCACCAAATAGTAGCAGCAATTATATCTCAAAACTTCACCTTGTTCAACCGCTGGCTCTCCTGCAACAAACAGCAACCAAAAGGGCTCTATTTATACTCAAATACCGAAGCTGGAATCCCACCACCACTCACCACGTACAGGCTGTAGCTAGAAAAGGCCTGGAAATAATACAAAACGAGGGAAAAAAGGAGAAAGGGACAACCCCAATGAGGCAAGAAAAAGATGGGAGTAAAGGAAAAGAGCTTTTTTATTTCATTTTAATTTTTTTTTTGGCGATCAGAGAATCTATGAACATTACAGAGACGCAACCATGCATGAGCCATGGAGGTGATAATAAAACATAAAAGGTGAATTGAGGGAAAGGGGAGATGGTGCGCTTAAGCTAGAGTTTACATACAAGAATCAATGCTTTTTGGCAGTGGAGAGGGAACAAATAGCAAAAGACCTAGAATATTTTTAACGGTGAACCAGCAAAGATTCACTCTTTATCGGCATTTTCAGTGTTAGGGCTTTCACATAGGTCGGGATATTAGTATATCAATGGAGACTTCGTATCGATGTTAGAGTAACTTGCCATTGTAGAGTGTAGTTCAGGCTGTCTGATTAGCTGCCGGCCGCATTACCCATAAGTGGAGGCGGTTGTGCTCTGCGGAGCTCCGGCGATGAGATTCCACTTATACTGAGTGCCCTGTCAAGTGTAGCGTTTTCTACTGGAAAAAATATTACATTGGATTATCATAATTTGTATTTGGAGTCCAGTGATGAGGTGCCGTGTATTAAGTGTGCATCACCACAATATACTAGCATTAATCAGTGTTAAAAGTGGTGAGCGCACTTGATATATGACGCCTCAATATTAGACTTCGGATGCATCCAAAATCTGAATGTAATAGTTTTTCCTCGTATTGAGCAAAAAATATTCCATTTGGATGTCCCTGCATCCGGACGAGACGGACAACCACTTAATGATTTTAATTTTGCCCGTTAATAATGTCTATGACGATGTAACAATCAATAATTGGCCGTCCAAATATATATTATTCGGACGAAATATTTTCACCATAACCTAATATTTCTGTAATGCATATATATTACTATTACATTATAGAAGTCCTTTATTTATCTAATATAAAATCCTAACACAAATTTTATGAGGATCATAATAGTTAATCATAACATTTAAAATAATTTAGTCTGGTCTTATACATTATTATATAATTTTTCTAAAAAACTTCATTAATTAAATTAGTTAAATTATGGATCAGTTTTACTATTAGAAAATAAATATATTTATTTTTCTCCTATAGGTAGAATCGAGTCCCTTATTAATGCTTCAAATGGCAAGAATTACAAAAGTTACTTGGCGGAGAGCCACATGTCAAGTGGGTCCATCGCAATACACTGGGATTGGTCTATGTTAAAATTAATGAGACCCACTTGACGCGTGACGCCCCACCATTAGACTCAGATGCATTCGTAGTCCTGCCCTAATATTTTTTCTTTATTTTTCGTTTTTTGTTTTATTTTCCAATGCTAATGACCAATTAAGAGTTGTGCACTTTTACTTTGTCATTAGTTTCTCCTCTCCACTACTAATTCTGAATTAATTATTTTTATTTATAATTAAAAAGCCTTTAAACTATGCATCTTCTTGCTATTATAAAAAATGACTAGTGATTCTCCCACATTAAATCCCAGCCTTTCATTTCTATAGCTTTTATGATTTCAAATCTCCACTCTTAATTTCAATAGATGAATCCTAACCCTATATATTTCATCTAATTTATATCATTAGTTATGGTTTGATAATTGAACAACATATATGTAAATTAATTACAATATATAATAAATAACCAGTATACTAAAAGTCGACCGTTATAATTCAAAAATCCATGCTTCTTCCTAAATCATTTCATTCGATTTTAAGAATCCCTCCATTTATCTTTTATTGTCTAATTTATGTATATTTAATTTTTTTAAATTTATGTATTAATGTTATTGTTTTAAACTTAACAACCAGGAACATAGGGACTACAACAACAACAAAAGCTTTATCCTACTAAGTGGTGTCGGCTATATGAATCTTTTATATCCATTGCGTTCTATTTAGGGTCATATTTTCATTTAATTCTAATAAATTAAGATAATTTTTTATACAGGATGCCCAAGTTTTCCTAGATCTACCTCTACTTTTCTTAATATAAGTCAAATATAAAACATCTAATATCCTAATCGAATCATCAGATGGTCGGCGTTTAATGTGACCAAACCATCTAAGATGACTATCTCTAATTTTGTCCGTCACTGGAGCTACACCAACCTGGATATACTCCTAGAGGCATAGAGACATTATTCCATACGGAGAACGTACGCATCCACACCTATCTCCCACTAATACCCATCCAATACCCTCTAATACCCATCCAATACCCTCCAATACCCATCAATACTCACCTAACATCAAATACCCAATATCCAATACACATCCATACCCATTCATACCCTCCAGTACCCCTCCAGTACCCAAAAAATCCGCACCCAGCCCCTGGGTACGTGCTCCGCATGGAATAATTTATCTAGAGACTGCGGGGCAAAGAATCTAAATTCAATTCAGTAAATGGATTAAAGTTGAACATAAATTTAAAAGCCAGTTTATTGTTAATATTAAGGCTCTCGTTTGGCTCAATAAGTAAAGAGACGGATACATATGAGTAATAACTATTTGTATCGTTTGAATTCGTCGGGAGAGTGAATTGAACGAGTTAACAAAAAATCTCACTTGTTTTATACTTAGATTTATTTACAACCAATCCAGTCTCCGCTAGACATCAATTTTGTAGGTAAATTTATAAATTAGAAAAAAATTTTATTCTTTGTTGATAAAAAATAAAGTTTACATATCTAATGCTTACATTTTACTTTACATTTATGTCATCATAATGTTTCATATCACATTAAAAATGTCATTACTTTAACTTTTAAAAAGTGAAATATACTTTTTATGCATAGCTAAAGTAGCGTATACGTAAAAATTGAACTTTATATATTAGATATGTAAATACATAAGAATTGAGTGGTATGCATGCATTACAAAGATTATCATTTTGTTTAGATTGTAGCTAAAGGTAAATTAAATTCAAATTAATTTTTAATTACATAAAATTGAATTATAAAATTTACTTATTTATTATATTAAAACCAACAAATTTTTCGTCTTTCTAATCTGAAGGCTAGAAAGAGTTTAGATTAATCTTAGGTTAAAACTTTCTATAAGGGTAATCTCCTACAGATAATTACTTCTTAAGCAACAAAAGTTCCTTAAGAAAACTTTTGATTCTGGTTGTGGTATTTTCTTTAAGAAATTTTTAAATTAGTTTTCACGATCGATCATTACGGAATATCAAAAGAAAATGTCTCAAAGGTGGAACATTTTACTGACGAAACTCAAGGAAGAAGAGTAGTAAATGTCAAAGATACTGAGAAATTTAGTGGCATGTCCACTATTCTATTGTTTGACTTTAGTGATTTTGAAAGAGATTTATTTGATGTTTCATTTGAAATTTCATAAAAAATTCAATATATAGATCACACAATATATGATCGAGAGAAAGCCTAGAATGTGTTGATTTATGTCGTGACTAAACGAATAACTTTGAATCTTAAAGTTGAAGGAAGGTTTGCTGAAGTAAATAAAACCTGAGAAACATAGTGTCACAGTAATCATGAAAAATAAAATGTATGGACTTACAACCCTATCTAGAAAGAGCTATCATCTAAACCTCCTAATCTTATTTAAAAACATGCATGATCTATCTTGATGAATGTAAGATAAGATAGATTATTATTTATTAAGAGAAGTAGGCCTTACAACGCGATTATAAAATTGAGCTGCCTAAGTATGAGTAGTATGCATAATATCTTAAGACTAATATGAACATATTTTTACAATTTAAAATTTTAAATTTTTTAAAGCTCATCTCACTCAAGTGTTTTATTAATTTGCAAATGATATGCAAATGCAAAACTCATTTTACATGGCTGTGACTCTCAGAGGACATATCACCCTTTTTGTGAAATCGAAAAAACGACTAAAAATAAGGAATAAATGCAATATGAAATGCTTATGCATAAGGTAATCATTTCGCGCCTATTCCTAAGCCGCAGAGATGTTGCTACTCAATTTTATGCACTATCAATTTTGTTGTTTTATATGGGATGAATGCAATGTTTTCTTTATTTTAATTTTGGTTCATCTAATTTTGAAATACTTATGTTAAAATTGTTTGGTTAGAATAAAAAATTAGTCCTTAATAAGCCTGCCGATAACCCAAACAAAAAGAATAAAACATCGACCTAAAATTTGGCCAGTCCTATCGAGCACAAATAAAACAACACAACAAAGATGACAAAAGGGTTTCCCTCTAATTTTACAGGTGTTCTAGAACTGGAGGAAGAAAATCCATGAAGAAACTTAATTAGTATTGTGCCAACGCCATGTATATCTTTAGCCACTAAAATCCTAACTTTATTTGGGAAAATTGGGGTTAGGGTCATAATTTATACATTTGGGTTGATGTTTTCAAAAATTAACTTTTATTTGTCTTCATCTTTATCTTCAAAAGTGGTTTCATTTTGAGGCTCTTCTTGATCTATTGTCATTGTTTGTTTCTTTTTCCATTTCTTCCTCAGTGCTGCATTTCAAGTCAATGCTGATCATTAAAGTTTTATTTATGTTAGCAGTTTTATCTTCTCTTCCTCATCCTCATCCCTAGCCTCGACCTCAAGTTTGATTTCTAGAAGTCTCCAACTTCTCGTTGTATAGGAGCAGTGGAAGATTGTTTAGCTGCCACATGATGGGCTTTGACGTTCTTCTCTTCCTCTCTCAAATCTTTTGCCTTTCTTCGTCTTTTTGGCTACCACATTAGTAGAGAAGTCTACTCTTTTCATGGAGTGCAGTAAGCATCATCTTCCTAAATAACCACTTTGTATATTGAAAATGGTTGGAGCTTTCCTTAGATGTAGTATTCTTGTTGATGCAGCGATGAAGTAACCATTTAATGTACATTTAACCACGGTTGACCCTGTATGATGTTCCTGATCTTTGATATAGAACTTTACAGATGTCACCAAATCAACGATCTTCAACAATAAGGTAATTGAATTGAGGGCTCTTTCTCTTTTTTGGTTGAAACCACACAACATTTTCTTATCTCATTGTCAGCCTACGGGCATCAATGCTTACATATGTGAGTGTCCTCAGGTTTATGATCTTGATAAAGGTTCCTAGATAAATGGGTACACTTGAAAGAATAAATTTGTTGATATTCACCTAGAAGTACAATGAATGGTTGTAATCAATTGTTCCCAACAGTAGATCCTCATTTGTGAACATGACCATTGACTATTCCTTTAATGAACAAACCTGATTCAAGGAAGTAACAGTTAGCTGAGCTAATCAATTCTCAGATCTAATAAGGCTTTTATTAATGACTCTATCATCTTTTTAGAAAGGATGAGGACATCATAAATGCCTAAATTTATTGGTAGTTTCCTAAGACAAGCTAGAATACTATAGTTCACTTTGCTATACAATTCTTCAGGTTCTTCTTGAATTATCATTTCTTGCATTGGCAAAATTGGATCTTCAAGTATAACTACTAGTTTTTATTTGTCTTTTGGAGCTGTTCATGGAGGTAGAACTCTTCAACTCCTCAATTTACTTCACTTTGTTCATTTTTTTCTTGATTTAGACTTGGAATAGTTGCTTCTGATGAGACATTAACAGGTTCTTTAAAGATGCCTTGAAATATGAAGACTCTAGCTTGATTGCTATCAACATCCCCTAAAATTTGCAAATGAGAGTACCATTATCTGAATCATCTTTTAAAAAATTTTTAAGTGTAGTTTCCACTATTGATCATTAAGGAATATCAAAAGGGAAAGACTCAAAGGTGGAATAATTTATTTATGGAACTCAAAGTAAGAAGAGTGGGATATGTCGAAGATATTGAGAAACTTGATGACATTTCTACTATCCTATTGTTTTGGCTTTGTTGTTTTTAAAAGATCTTTCTTTGTTGTTTCAGTTGACATTTTATTAAAAATTCAAGACTTAGATCATACAATATATGATCATGAGAAAATCTAAAAGGTGAGAATTTATATCATGACCAGACGAATAGCCATAGAGTTCTAAAACTGAATTGAGGTTTACTGAACAAAGTATGACTTTAGAAACCTAGCTTGAAAAATAAAATGTAATGAATTTACAACCCTGTCTGGAAAGGGCTACCATCTAAACCTTCTTACCATAGCGATCCACCTAAAAATTACCTATTTTTAGTGTACATTTTGTGATCATTTTATGTGTATAGTTTTAATGATATTACACTTTAAAGGAAGGTATTTTGCATGTTTTTTATTTCAGATGTAAGAAAAAGACTTTTGGAGAAATGAAACAAAAACGGTGCAATTTGGAGTCAAAATGAGCAAGGAAAAAAATATGATCTAACACATATCAATATATATTTCTATGCTTAATCTATTTTATATTTCTCACATGTATTTGAATGAAATTATAATTTAAAGAAAGGTTATTTTCATGCTTATTTTGCAGGTCTAAATGTTAGGAGCAAAACACAACTGAAACAGGACAAAACGGAGCAGAAACGGAGCCAAACGGAGCAAAACAGTGAAGCTGGCAGCAGGGTGGCGCCTAGGCGCCTAAACTGGCGCCTAGGCGCAATCGACTACGAGAAAATAGCACTTAGGCACCCAAACTGGCGCCTAGGCGCCAGAAATGATTGGGACAGTTTTGGACAGTTTTTTGGCAGTTCCAAGATGTTCTAGAAGGTCCTAAAGGGCAATATACACCTCAAATGATTTATTCAATGAATTTAGACACATTTTTATGAAAAAATGTGTCTTTTTTAACAAAATCGCTAAACTAAATCAACCAGGCTGGCGCCTAGGCACCATAGTTATTTTCTAAAAGATTCATTGAATATGACCGAATGTTGAAGAGGTGCCTTAAGCAAACCCTGGTCATTTTTGAAGCTATATAAATATAGATTATTTTGGCTGCCAAAAGGAGTCTTTTTGTGGTCATTCTAGAGTCGTTTTACATAAGGTCCATAGGGTGTTAGTGTGTGTGTGAGTAGAAGATGTAGAATTCTACATTTTCTGAAGAGATTGGTGAGTGATTTTGAGAGATATATGTATAGAATGCACGAGCGGCACATGGATCGGCAGGAGACTTGGTGGAAAGATTTTCTTCTTTCTTTTAGAGGAAAAAAACTAAGTATTGTGTATTTCATTATCTTATAATTGTTGTAAGCACTTTCTAGTGAATTTTCTTTAATTTAAATAAAGTTTTCTGTTATGTTTTATCCATGCTTCACAAGTAATTTTTTTACTCTTTTGTTTTAATATGAAATAGTGACGTGTAGGAAAATTTTTTTTATGATAGAATTATTTTTTATTTTCATGTGATGAGTAATATTTCTTTTTCTTCATCGGCATAACTTAGGTGGCAATATGTTATGTTAAAATCTGTTGTATGTGAAACTAAGACTCGGGAGAGTTGTGATCTCGCAACTTGAGTGCACTCGCATTGACTGGTTGGCTTGTAAAATAGTTAGGCCGCAATGCAACTTTTTAAGGAAATTTAATTTAATAATATGTTTCTATTAGATACTTCTAGTTGATAGATAGTTGCATAAAATAATAGAATACTAAAGACATATATTCCTTGTTGGAACTTAATTTATTACATAATTCTATCAATTCTTTTACTTCTTATGTCATTATATTTATTTTAATTTTTTTTTGCAATGAAATAGATGCATGTTTAGGAATCTAAAATTACTTAGATATTCTCTTATTTTATTAATGTGATGGTATTTTCACCAGATCTTAATTTACTTTGTAAACTGATTACTTGTATTGTTAAAAATTGTGAAGAAAACTGATAGACCAAACCGTGGGCTAAGATCTATTAACTAGTGAGTACCACATTTCACTTTGGAAAGAGCTGTGATGGGCATAGAATTGAACGTTTTTAGACTGACAGACTAAATTCTATCAATTTGGTCTAAAGGGAGGAAAAGGGTCACCGGTAGGTCCTATAGAGAGGGCACAGTGGGTAATCTAGAAGTGAGAGACTAGAACCTACCCAACACTACTAATAACACTCCTACATCAACCTTTAGATTAGCAAATGTTCTTTATGCCTGGACCAAAGGGTAAGGAATAGGTATGCTTCTATTTGTCACTGCTATATTAAATTATAAGCATTTTATTCCTACGCATTATTTAGGTCATTGCACGAGAAGGGTAGTCTTTAATATCTTAAAATTCTCCAAACCAATTTATCTAGATAAATTATATTTATATTTAAGATTTTCATTTAGGAATAGTTATTAGAAAAAATCACTTTTATCGACCAAAGTAAGGCCTGATAGTATTAGATTTAAATTAGCCTAGAGGATTTCTTACCTCTCTTCTCGGTGGGATGATACTTGGGTTTTAAAAGAAAGCCTTATATTACTTGAAACGATACGTATACTTGTGTAATACCCCTATATTGACCTCACTTTTTTTGAGGTCTAGTCTTTCTTTAGAATAGCCTAGGGTCTAGCCATAAGACTTTCATGGTGACTATTTTAGAGGACTAGCAATGGAACCCTCATCCCATAAAAATTCCAAAAAAAAATACTTCTTTGCTTCACTTGAAGTTTTCAAATGCTTAAATTCTAATATCTAAGTAGTTAGGAGGAAGAGACCAAGCATTAGGAAGCTCAAGAGGAGTTCCCTATAGGATAGTCAAGCCTTAGGACTTACCCTGGGTTCTCTGGGTGAGGCTCACACACATACTTACACATTGCACTCTCACACACTACCTCACAACCCTAAATCAAACTTCTTCACACTTGATCCTCTACTCCTATGGAAACTCATGTGGGTGGTTTCCCCCAAGCTCTTAGCCTCAAGCTAGGGCTTGACTAGTACCAGCACATGGAAGATCCAAATAGGGAATTCCCTTGGTCCATGAGTCAAATGGGTTATCAATCTCATTCAACTACAAATTTTATCAAAAATCCAAACATTTGACCCCTTTACCCCTAAACTCTACCAAATGACCAAGTTACCCTTAAAGCCTTAATTTTGCCCAAAATTACTAAAATCAACCAAAATCACCAAAATCTCCCAAAAATTATCCCAAAATATTTGTCACCACCCAAAATACCAAAAATACCCCAAATTTTCCATACTATCCAAAATAACCCCAAAACCCCTCCAACTTACCAAAATGCCCCTCCTAGCCAAAATTTTCAAAAAACTCTAAAAATTCTAAAAAATTCCCAAAACCCTCAAAATATTTCCAATTTCAATTTGAACCACTTTGTTTGATCCAGTTTGACCAAATTTGCCCAATTTGACTAAAAGCCTCAAATTGCCCTTTAAGGCCCAAAATGCCCAAATCACCCATGATGTCCACCAAATTGACTTCAATTCTCCCAAATTCCAATTCCAAAATTTAATTTAACATACTCAATCCCAATTGAAACCAAATTCAAGCCCGATTTGACCCACATTTGAGTTCAATTTGAACCCAAACCAAATAGCCCCAATTTTAACCATATGATCAAATCTCCCCAAATTAAACTTAATGACAATCAATTTCCCACAATTTTGAATCCTAAACTCTTAATGACATTCCCCTACACCCAATTGAACCATTAATTACCCCCAATTTGAGCCCAAACCTCACATAAGCCCAACCAAATCTAAAAATCTCAATTTTGTCCCAAATTGACCACATGTCCAAAAATCTCCAAATTGAATGCCCTAACCCTAACATTTCCACCCAATTAATGTTGGGAACTCTTTATAGCATCCTCCCAGACCATTTGAAACCATCAATTAGCCTTTAAACCCACTCTAGCATAACCTAAATCCAAGCTAACCCAACATGCCCCAAATTGACCAAATACCCAAAATAAGCTAAATTGATCCCCAACCTATTCAAAACCATCCCAATCCTCTTCTAAACTCTTTATAACAATCATATACACCATTTTGAACAATCAATTGGACCTAACCCAAGCTTGAAACCAATCTAGCCCAACTTGAACCCACATGGCACAAAATTAAACCCATGAGCCAAATTGACCAAACCAAGGTCACCATAACCACCAAGTTGACCCTAGAGACTGAGCTAGATCCACCTAGCCCACTCTAGTGGAGCCAAGGACCAAGGGTCCCCCAACTTAGGGGATCCCCTTCTTTAAATGGATAAATCTAAGGGGAATTGCAATTAACACTTAGCCACTTAAGTTCACCACCATGATGGCCTACCCACCTGACCACTGACCACCTCCCCTAGCCTAGCTGGCCGGCCTAGTAGACAAAGGAGGCCAAATTGAGAGCCACCTCACACCAAATGAAACCCAAACTCACTCCCAAGCTGTACAACCTTGATTGGTTACTTGTGCCTTGCTGCCTTCCACCTAAGCAGCTAATCCCACCCACCAGCAGGCCTTGTGTTCCACCAGGCAGTTATGGCTATAAAATCCATCCTTTATGACCAAAGAGGGGTGCTAAAATTTTCTAAAAGGAACTCTGTAAAATTGCTCCCACAGCTTTCCTGAGACCTCATAAGTATAATCTCACTGTCTTCAGCTACTCATCCCCACTTTCCTGAACTAATTTCCCTACTGAAATTCCAGTTGAAATCATGACACATTCCATTACAGCTCTACACTAAACCAAAATCAAATTAACTGTGCCCACACCTTCACAGTATTGAATGAAAAAGTTCCCCCATCAAAGCCCCATCAAAGAGAGCCTCTGTGCCAGACTTTGACCAACTCTTGAAATCGGGTCTGGTCAAACTTGGGTCTAGACATTTCACCAGGGCAAAATACTTCATCTGGAAGTTCATTGGGACCAATCAAAGCTGCTATAACCATCTACTTGAGGCCTTCTCTCTCAGACAAAAGTATTGAACTTCACCTTCCTCCCGAGCTACTCTTCATCCTCCATACATGTGTACTATATTTTATACCGTATAAGCCGTATATATAGGTTTTTTTAGGTTAGATAAGTCTATAGAAAAAACCCCATGTGACTTGGTTGAGTCTAGCTCGAGATCTTAAGGTTAGAAGGTGGATATCTTATAGGATGAACTAGTTGGCGATGAAGACTATGAGCCAGTGGATCGCACGTGTTTTGTTTGGATGACCATAATTGATTCGGACGGGAGAATGGTGCATAAAGCGGAGGTTAAGTCAGAAGGCGACATCGAATCAGGAAGCGCAGCATGGTGTTTCGTTTCCCCGTAGGATGAGTTGGCGCCGACGTGGTTAAGTGAAAAAATATGGATATTTTGATTTATTTAAATCAGTGGAACTTAAAAAAATCATAACTTGGTGTAGACACATCAGAAAAATAAAATAAAAATACCATCTTGCTCAGTGAACAGAGGATAATAATGCAGAATTTGTTTGAAGTTTATTTGATGTATATTTTATTTCTAATTAATTAAATAATGTTCTAAGTATTTTGATTCTTCAGTTGCATGGAAATTGCACTATGGCTTGAAATTTAGGGCTTTGTTCTCTGTGTTATGACGAATCTTTCCTAAATTTTCCAAGGTCAGGGGGAATCTCTAGGAAGAGATCTCTATTTTCAGGTTGTAGGTGCCCGTTTTGGTATAAAAATTATAATAATTAAAATACTTATAAAAACATCTAAAGTAAATTTTGGTAAGTTCACTGTGACCAGAGGAACATAGAAAAAATATAAACTTGGTTTAACTCATTAAGATTAACCCTAATTGTAATTAAGACTTAAAATTGAAATAAAAATAATTGAATTAAATATAAATGATACTAACCCAAAAATTACTCTTCATTGTAATCTAAGGTTAGAAGAACTCTCCATAAAAAATTAAATTCAATTGGAGTTAATTTAAATACTTAAATGAATTTTCCAAGTTAAATCACATTTTGGGCATTTATATAATTATAATAATTAAAATATACTTCAAAAAAATTACCGCATTAATTATGAGATTTCTCTATGATCAGAGGATTCTTTGAAAGATAAAATTGTAATTAAAATAAAATTTTAATTTTTAAGCATTATTTTATTATTTAAATAATTAAAAATTAATATAATTCACAAAATTAATAAAATTGAAGGAAATGTTCTAAATTGCCTTCTACAATTAGAATAATTTTCCTTACTCCATAAATAAAGATATTAAATTTTAAAGGGTTAAAATTATTTTTAAAGACTAAAAATAGAATTTTCGTAATTTCTCACTAAAATAATTCTAATAATTAAAATATAACTCACAAAAATATAAAATTTAGTTCTCTGGGTTCCTTGACCTCAGAGAGATTTTTGAAAAAAATATAAAACTTAATTTTCCAATTAATTAATATTTAATATTTAATTAATACTCTAAAAATTGAAATAATTATAATAATTAAATGTAAATTTTAAAAATTATGAAATTTGGTCCAAGAGATCAAGAATGAAGTAAAATTATCACAATATGTTCTAACTCTACTCAATTCTATATCCTACACATGCATACTAATTCATTGTAAGAGGGAAGTAAAGAAAACTACTCACTACACATGGAGAAATAACAAGAAATTTTCATTGAACAAGACTTTGAAACCACACAAACAAAGTACTAGATTCAAATCAAAATATAATGAAAATACTTATCTTTGTTGGAAACCAAACTCTCCTTGTATGGAAAAAGCAATCACCTAACAATCCTCTCTAAGAACAAAGTGAAAAAGAAAAGAAAAAAATCTCTCACTCTCTCTCTTTCTCTCTCACCTTGTCACCTCACTTAGGGCTCACGCCCAGGTGATCTTCTTCTTCTCTAAGCCTTCTTCTCCTCTTCTAATAGTTCCTCTTCCCTCTCTAAATCTTCTTCTTCAAGAGCTGCCAAGCCCTAATTATAATTTCCCAAGAGATGCTTAAGTGTCTCTTCAAAAAGAGTACGTATTCAATGAATCTTCCAAGGGTGTCTTAAGTGTCTTTTCACTCCAAGAAACACATCGTTTCAATAATAACTCCTTCTAATTGACCCAAACTCTTCTAGAAAGTCTATTTTATCATTCCCAATGAATTCTCTAAGAGACACACTTCGAAACACTTTGAAAATCATCCAAATCCGACATCTTTTCAAGGAGTTATGGCAAAAACCGTCACCAACCATTTTTTGGCACCTAAGCACCAATCTGGTGGCGCTTAGGCGCCGTCCTGTGTGCAACTACACCGTTTCACTCCGTTTCGCTCAGTTTCAGCTCCGTTTTGCCCCATTTCAGTTGTGTTTCGCTCCTAACAGATATAGTTACAAGATAGATACAAAAATAAAGTGTAATTTCTTTCAAATATATGCTATAAATGTAAAATAGATTAAACATAGAAAGACATATCAAAATGTGCCAGGTCAGAATTTTCTTTCTTGCTCTTTTTGGTTCCAAATTACACCATTTTTGCTTCATTTTTGTTCCTTTTAGTTCAACCACTCAGAATTCTTCAATTTGATGTGCCTACAACAAAAAACACAAAAAAACATACCTTTAAAGTGCAATATCATTATAAAATTTAGCATAAAAAGTAGTACATTTTTAGGTGAATCATAGCCCTAACTAGTCTTCGGATTCCGAGATTTTCATCAGATATGACATAAATCCTCCTATCTTCCATACTATTCATATAATCGATATCAAGTGAATATAAGCCCTAAATAATAAAATTAGCAGGATGAAACATCAAATATTAATCTCAAATTGAAGCCAAACAATAGGGTAGTTTGGGAAAGAATACCAAGATTCTTCTTGGGTCCATGTCCTTCCCTTAACTTTCTCTTCCTTTGGATTCCCATGATAAATGTTCCAAAATTTGAGCCACTCACTTATTAAATTTCCCTTTACCACATTTTCTTGAAGAACCCTACCTTTTGGATGTCATTAATAAAATATTTCCTGATCTTTATTAAGAGTTTTCTTAGGTAACTTCAGTTATCTAAGATATAATTAGCTATAGGGGCTTGCCCTTATAGAAAACATAAAGATTCCAGATTAATATAAACCCTATCTAATTCCTTCATATTATTTAGAGAAAATTGTTGGTCAACATGAATGATTCGTAGGCCAAACGGATGTCATGAATTCTTTAGTTCATTTGATCAACTCTCGCCTTCAAGCAATGTATCCATTCTTCGGGATAGATACATGTCTTATAGTGAAGCGCTCAACTATTTAAACTATTGATTATATAGGATCTGTTTGATTTCATATTATAAAATTAAAGTGATATTTTCCTAATATATATATATATATATATATATATATATATATATATATATATATATATATATATATATATATATATTTACATAAATTAAAACCCCAAACCACATTTTGGGGACTAACATCTTATTGTGTAAAATATTTTCTAAATTTTACAACATTTCAATTTTGCATGCTAGCCACAATTTATAAATTGAGTCAATTTTTTTGTCATCTTTTGAGAACTTAAATTATTGTGTAATTGTGGGTCAAGTTACGCAGTTAAAACCATGCATGGTCAATCTCAATGAATGCAAGATAAAATATGTTGTTTTTTTATTAAAAGAAGTAGGACTTAGAACTCAATTATAAAGTCGAGCTTCTTAAGTATGACTGGTATGCATAATTTCTTAAGACTAATGTGCACATAGTTTTTCTATTTAAATTTAAATTTTTTTAAAGCTCACCATACTCAAGTGTTTTATTATTTTAATTAAATCCTAGTACCGAGAGAATAGAGTAGATTGTGTATAGGCGCAAGTCATTGATGTTCACTATTTAGAAAATTTGTTCATAAGACTAAATGAAATGCAAATGCAAAACTTAGTCAATAAGATGATGACTCATAAACAACAAGTCATCCCTTTTCATGCAATGAGTGAGGGCTTAAAAATATAGAAATAGAGGCAATTTAGAATGCTTATTTCTAAAGTAATTTTTCGTGGCTATTCCTAAATTACAAAGATACTTCTACTCAATTTTTTTAATATTAATTTTGTTATTTTTTATGCATCATATTTTTAAGGTGTGAATGGAATGTTTTCATTATTTTGATTTTGGTTATGAGTTTCTTTTAATTTTAAAAATTTTATGTTAAAATGATATGGTGTGAATAGAAAATTTGTCTTTAATGAGCCTATTGATAACTCAAGTAAACCAAAAAATAATATCAACTTAAAATTTGGTCAGACATATCGAGCACAAACAAATTGACACAACAAAGACAACAAAAGGGTATCAACACTAGACCTATATGAGACTTTTATTTGTCACATTCCTCTAGTTTTATAAGTAGTTCAGAACAAGAATAAAAACATCCACGATGGAGCCTAATTAGAAAATTATGGAACTTATTGAATGCATTTACCTAAAGTGATCTTTTTGTGCCAACACCATGTACATCCTTGGCTACTAAATTCTCAACTTTGTTTGGGAAAATTGGGATTAGGTTCATAATCTGTACAAATTGGTTGATATTTTTATAAATTGATTTTTTTTGTCTTCATATTTATCTTCAAGAATGGTTTCAATTTGAGGGTCTTTTTGATATATTGTCATAATTTATTTCTTTTTCATTTCTTTCTTAAGATGGTTTCTAAGTCAACACTGATCATTCAAATTTTCTTCCTGACAACAACTTTTATCTTCACTTTCTCAGCATCATCTCTGACATAGTGCCTTGGTTTGATTTCTATAAGAGTATCCACCTTCTCGTTATTTAGAATAGGTAGATTGTAGTTAAAATTTTCATATGTCTAGCTATTATTCCTTGGTATACGTCTAGCAAGGCATATTTTTTATTGCCTTTTGTGTGTATATTAGGTGTGAAGTGTGTGCACTAGTATGTTAGAGATGGTATTTTATTTAGAGAGTCATGTCAAATAAGGAGGACAATCATGATGTAAGTTAATACGTTTTCTGTAAGTGCTGCTTAGTTCTCCTCCCACTAGGCATGGTTTATTATACAATTGCATGTAATAACTTGTGTTAACCCCTTTCATTGCAGGTCAAGTCTTCTTTAACTTCTCAGAGCATTTTTTTATAGTTTATTAGGCTGAGTCTATATAAAAAATAAGGCATGTCCACATGTTACAATATGGTTGATGTGTGAAGTCGCGTGACAAGGAAAAAAAGCAGTGTGTCTGTAACTCGTAACTTAATTATAAATTCACCTTTTGTATATAAATTATGGTTAGGCATGTATATGCGGATCTTCATAGCTTTTTTGGCCTTTTGAGATATGTTGACGACTTAGCGACGTCTGACATGTCTTATTACTTTTATTCATGTGGCTCATTTACTTTCATTGTAGAGTGTTAAAATTCTTATTTTGTTATGATTGTGATTCATCTAGGCTCTTCACACACACACCTAGGCTCATTAGGGCAAAATAATATCTATAAAATACTAATTAATAAAAGAGTAATCTTAATTAAAATTTAAGATTAAAAATGAATCAACTTTTGAATCAACATTTTATTAAACATTTATTTTTTATTTATATTTTATGCATGACTTTCTGTATGGATTTAAAACGGTTCTGCATGCATGGACATATCCCATATCATGCTAATAAGACTTTCATACTAATGATCATTCTAGACAATTACGTCGTATCAGCATGTCCTAAGGAGAAGTATTCTTGCTTCTCCAATCTATATGTCCAAACATAAATTATTGCACTTATGAGGTTGTCTAACATGAATAGGATGTTAGCTGTAAGTACTTTATGGACTTCTTTTTTTGTGTACCAGACCTTTCTTGTCCCCTCCTGTTTGAGGCATCCTGAACATCTTCTTGATAGGTATGGGTCCCATCGTTTTGAACTCCTCCCAAAAAGGTAATTGGGAAATAAAGTTTCTTTTTTTGACTTTAGGGTTACTAGAATCCCTTGGATGACATAACACATAGGTTGCTGACAAAGGATCTTTGGTCAATTGGATTGACTTAACTTTACGAACAAGTAGAACTAGAGTCTTCATAGCTTAGGATGACTGATCTGTGGAGTCTTAACCCAGGTATCTTGACCCAATGCTATATATATGCGTACTAAAAATTCAATACCCGGCAACGGCGCCAAAAACTTGACCCGCAATCCGCTGATGACAAATATAATAATTAATGCTTTCAAATATATGTAATATGTAATAATATCAACTAGTGTATACAAATGTAATTTTATTGAAAATATTTTACACACTAGGGGTACTACGCAAGTATACGTATTGTATCAAGTAATATAGGGCTTTGAAACAAAGACCCCAGTATCGATCCCACGAGGAGTGAGTTATGGATTTTTAAATATTTTAATTTTATTTTTATGTATTTCTTTTATAGTTTAAAATTTTAATATTTTTAATTTACTAGATGCAATAATAAAACAGTAATGAAATGATTGGTGTAAATAGCAATAAGAACACAATTTTCTTCCTTTCAATTAATCCAAGATTTTTTAAGATAATGATAATATTCGTGGAAAATATAAATTTATGGTATTGTACCAAATAGAAGCATTCATATTCTTTACCCTTTGATCCAGGTGTAACGAACATTAGCTAGCCTATTGATCAGGTCCGGATGTATTGTTAGTAGAATGGGTTAATCTAGGCTCACACTACTAGATGTCCAAGGGTGGTTATGGTCAGCCCTACTAGTGACCCTTTCCTTCTCTATAAACCAAATCACAAGAGTTTATTCTGTCACTCTAAAAACTTATTAATTCTATGCCCATTATATAATATCTTCCTCTTTATTTGCACTTCACCTTGAATAACCCGCACAAGACCTTCAACTACCCAAGGATTCATGTGATATCTACTAGTTAAGAATTCATCTCCTTCTAGGTATCAAAACTCTTCGACAGATTTTAACAATACAAGTGATCATTTTGTAAAGTAAATGAAGATCCGGTATTAATATCATCACAATGTTTTAAAATATAAATAGTTTTTAATTCTCCATCAAATTTTATATTATCTTATTTATCTTTTCATAATTGAAAGGAGAAAGTAAACTAACTACTCAGAACACATTGAATTTAAACAACAAAACATGATAATAAAACTTTAAATAAAATTACAAATACTTATCTCAAGTGTTTCTCCTACTTAACCTTTGAATGCTTCTGACTCCAAAGCAAATAAACTTTAAAAGCACCAACTCTTTAAACTCTCAATACACACTCTAATTAAACTCACTAATTAATAAAAGTGGCCCTAAAGTATTTCTCTAATTCTCCCTCTAGATGGAGCTCTAGATAGGGGGATGTATGGGGGCTTATTTGGGCCTTTTTCTCTGAAGGAGTACCCTTCTATTTATAGGCTTCAAGGGTTAACTTGAGGCATCTCTTCAAAATGTGTCCACATTCAATGAATCTTCTAGAAGGTGGGTCTGGCGCCTAGGCGCCGGACTCTGCGTCCAGTTCTTCTCACCTCTTCACTTTGGATCGCACCTCTTCGCGATTAAAACCGTTTCCAAGCGTCCAAATACATTGTATCACATGTCCTATAAACCAGGAACAACTGCCAGTCTTCTAGAAGGTCCAATAACTGCTAACACCGTCAAAATAACCGTCCAAAAGTCATCAAAAATCTTGACAGATCCCGTATCGACCTGGTGCCTAGGCGCCGGATTCTGGTGCCTAGGCGCCAGACCAATAATTTTGACAATTTTGCATTTTGGCTCCATTTTTGCTCATTTTTGCTCCTTTTTGCTCCTTTTTCACTTTTTTTTATTCTTGAACATTTTTCCATCACCTATATCCAAAAACACAAAAATACCTTTCATTAAAACATAATATCCTTAAAAATTTGATAAAAATCAAGGCATAAAAATGGGTATTTTTTTCATGGATCAAAATCCCCCAAACTTAAATGTTACTTGTCCTCAAGTAACCCTTTTTACTATATAAAATGTATAACATTTGGAATGAAAAATAAATATTTAACACTCCTTGTAATTTTTGATATTATAAAGGTTTTAGTAAATCATTAACCAAATTTCACTAACTAAGTTTAATTTTAAGAATTTAAAGAATATTCAACTACCAAATCATAAGACTTCAAAAAATTTTCATTCATTTCGAAAATAATAGAAGTTTATTATATTAAGATCACATAGATTTTTTACAAGAAAATGATTTTCATGAAAATTCTTTCTTAAATAAAGATTCATGCATGAAAATTAAGTAAAAGTATGTAACTAGTTTTCTTCATATAAGATAATTCAAGTGAAGCCAATTTTTGATTAGGCATATCCTCAAGCTTCTCCTCTTTTTCTATTTTTTTTTCACGAGTGAGGATTATCGTATCCGGATAAGCTCGTTAATGATTTTGAACTTCACTATCCTTAACTTATATTTTCAAACTTTTACATTTTCACTTAATTATTATAACATGAATAGAATTTCAAAAAGATTTTAAATCTTTTCTTTTTCAAGTTATAATTTTTTATTTCTTAATACTTCTAAAATTCAATTATTTCCGTTATGAATAGAAAATTTTCTTAATCTTATTCTTCTTTAAGTTAAATAGTTCTATTCTTAAAATCAATCAAAGTTATTAAAATTTTGGTTAAGTCTACTAAATTATTTATAATTTCAAAAATTTAAGTGATCTTAAATAGATTCTTCATTCCTTATGTTATGTTAATATTAGTTTATTAAGGACAAATAAAATTTAAATTTGCATGTATTTTCTCTTCCCCCAAACTTAAGTTTTGGTATATCATGAAAATAATAAAGTAAGAGAGAAAGAAAAGTATAATTTAAAAAGGAATTTTATAAACATGTAAAAAAAATTCTAGAAAGAAATATAATTTACTTCTACACATATTTTTTATGAATATTACAGAAATAATGGAGCATATAAAAGTAAGCAGGCTCAAAATTTTTATATAGCAGTAGTTGAATTAAATAACTATATTACTAACAGAAATAAAATAACATTACTAACTATTCTAGAACACTAAGCGATAGAGTTGAAACCAAAAATAAACACAAATTCATTCAAATTTCGATCCGCAACTAAATATCTAAAACAGTCTTAACATCAAATAATTCATACAAAGTCTCATAAACAAATCTAAACTAGTAAACAACAAACAACAATTAGTACCAGCAAACAAAAACTAAACTAACAACAAACTCAGCACATCTCAGAGGTAAATCAGGCTACTAATCACTGTCTGTAGCCTCGTCATCGTCATCACCAAAAGAAAACTCCACATCCTTAGGATCAACATATGGTGAAAATCTAGGACAGGTGGGAAACTGAATATCATGCTCACCCTTCAAGAATCTGACTAAAGACTCTGAATACTCAGCATCATATTCACTCTTTCTCTGGGTGTAATCAGATAGGTGATCAATCTTCATATCCATAGTATCAATTCGCGAGTGAGTTAGAAATAACTCATTCTCGTCGCTCTAGAAATTGATCATGCATCGATTCTCAAAACTAGACGGTGGCTCGGCGGTAGAAGTAGAAGGTGCCGGAAGTGGAAGCTCTACACGGAGTAGGTGCAAAAGTAGAAGGGGTCGTAGATCTCTTCCCACGAAGACGATCATAGATACTAACACTCTCCCGCCTAATTGGCTTGGTAGACTTCAGCTTCTCCTCAGAAATATCAGCAGTGACTCCATTGTTCACACATAAAGAATAAATCAAAGATGGGAATCCAAGTCCTACAGAAGTATTGGATCTAGCAGTAGACTCCACATAATCATAAATAATACTGCCGACATCTATCGGCTTCCTCTTCTGAATGCAGTAGTTTAAGATAGCTCGATCTCTAGTCACTTCGCTCAGGTGGTTGGAAGGTATAAGTCTTGCAGAAATAAAGTAATGCCATGCCTTTGAAATACCATTTAACTTGGAAGATTTGAAATTTACCCTTTTGTCGTTCCTGATCTTCTAAGCTCCAATGCCGTTAGTCAAATAAGCAACAATCATCTCAAGATCTCCTTCAGATGGAGATAATCCAGAATAGTGGCACTCGATGGTAGGTGGCAGTCCATAAAAACATTGATCCTTTCTGGAGTAAATCCTACTCCAACACCTCTAACGAAGACTTCGTAGTCTTCCGCATCCAAAAAGTTAGCATAAAATTCGCGCACGACTGGAATAACAACAACAACGGTGAAATAACAGAATCGTTGCCAGTTGTGCGCAACGATCGTGTTCTCGATCATTTCACCGAGATTGTAAAAGCTTCGCTCTGAGATAAATTTTTTGAACGTCGCAAATTCGTGATATCAAAAATACGCTGCACAGTCGCGAACTTGCTACTGTCAAAATTTTCTCGTGCCTTTCCTCGCTTAGATTTCGGTGTCATCTAAACGTGAAAGAAAACACAAATAAATTAAGGAATCAAAGATTTAAACTCTTTTTAAGCTTGGGAAACTTAAAATGAGTTTATAAATTCATGGAGAAACACTAAAAATCAAAAGTTTTCTCAAAATTTTGGTTTTTAGTCAAAAATAGGAAAAACTACGGTGAAAATAAAAAATAAATGGATTAGAGTGTAGATCTGACATTGAGATGAAGATATCAAGTGATTTTGGGCTCAAAATCTTGATGTTTTGACCTCAAAATGGATTTAGGAGGTGGGTTTTCGTGAAAAAGAGGAAGAAGATGAAGCTTAGGCGTAAAAAATAGCTAATGGGGGTTTAAATGGTGTTTTTCGGGTAAGCAGGCCGAACCGGCGCCTAGGCGCCGAATTCTGGCGCCTAGGCGCCAGACTCGCCTTTCCAAAAAAAAATCTCTTAAAAATTTTATTTTCCACCAAAATTCATAAATTAAACTTCTAATTACTCATATAAGAGTATTTCTTCAGTTTCCATCTTCCAAAATATTTTCCAAAAATTTTAAAAATTAAAAATTAAATCCACCAATTAAACACAAGTTTAAATCAAACTCTTCTAATTCCATTCATGATTTTCAATTTCGGGCTCAATACAATTCAGATAAGTATCATAACATGATTCAAGTTCTAACAACAATCAAACAACACAAATTTGAAAGCAAATACAACACACATTGAACATGAAAGCAAACACACAAACAAACACAATCGATTCACTAAATCGATACAACGACACAATAGATAAATCACAATCTCACCACTTCACTATCTAATTCCCATTATGTTCACAATGAAGATTTCTTGGCCTACTGGGGAAGAATACTAATGCTCTCGGAAAATCCGTAGCCGTTTTCTCGACGATCCAATTGTTCTTCGCATACATCTCCACTTGAGCATCTTGATAAGCCGCTAGATGATCAAATTGAAGTTTCACCTGTCATTCTAGATGTTCAATTTGATGATATATCTCATGGAGGCGATCTCCAATGTTTTTAAACTCTGCTTCAAACTTATCTAGACGACTAGAAATTTTCTCCAAACTTACAGCGATGAAACCATTGAAGTAGGGTTGAGGATCCTTTGAAACCTTGTCTCTAGCCTCTTCTCCAAGATTTCTCCTCTCAATTTCTTCAAAAATCCTCTATAATCTCTCAAGAATGGAGTGTATGGGTCGAAATAATGATTGCATAAGGATTGGGGACGAAGATAGGGTCATTTATAAGAGAACATCGTGTGAAAACTAAAGATTTTCGGTTTTGACACGATCCAGTAACTGTGGCACTTAGGGGCCAAATCTGGCTCCTAGGCGCCGGACCCATCGACACATAGTTTTACTCTGGCGCTTAGACACCAAATCTGGCGCCTTGGCGCCGGAACCATGTTCGACTCCGTTTCGCCTAACGTCAAATTTCAAAGTTTCGTTCTCCAAAATAGGTAGTTTAGAGTGGTAAGATCAATATATACTCAGTAACACAAATTATAAGCAATCCTAATGAAGGTTAACTTGATCTCCTTTTTACTCATATATGAAATAGAGTGATCCGATGTCTAAGCTTTATATAATTCGAAATAATTTTCGAACTTAAGTCAATAAAGACTTGTTAGCATTCAAATTTTCTAAAATAATATAAAATTAAACAAGACCGAGACAAAACCTTACATTACAAATGTAAAAACACACAAAATAACAAATAACAAATAACTATGGGTTTCCTCCCACAAAGCGCTTGGTTTAATGTCGTCAGCCCGACCTAATTAACCTTTTAATCAGGTAGACTCAACTCATAAGCCTCTTTATAAATCTTTTTAAAATCTCCCAAATAAGGCTTCAGTCTTAATCCATTAACTTTAAAAATTTTTCCCGTTTTGGGATCTTTAACATCCACAGCTCCATAATGGTATACTTTTTCAATTATATATGGTCCTATCCATTTTGATCTTAATTTTCTAGGAAAAAGTCTTAAACGAGTATTAAATAATAATACTTCTTGTCCAGGCTCAAATATTTTTCCTGAAATCTTTTTATCATGTAATATTTTCATTTTCTCTTTATAAATCCTTGCATTTTCATATGATTCATTTATTATTTCATCCATCTCATTCAATTGCAATAATCATTTTTCTCCTGCAGTATTCAAATCAAAATTAAACTCCTTTATCGCCCAATAAGCTTTATGTTCAAGTTCAACAGGTAAGTGACAATGTTTACCATAAACTAACCGTTAAGGTGACATTTCGATTGGTGTCTTATAAGCCGTTCTATAAGCCCATAATGCGAGAATCAAGTCTATCGACCCGATCGGTTCTTTTAGGATTAACGAGTCTTCTCTAAAATTCTTTTAATTTCTCTGTTTGATACTTCGGTCATTCCACTTGTTTGTGGGTGATATGCGATTGCAATTCTGTGTTTGATTCCAAATTTTTCCAATAATGATTGAATTCTTATATTTCTAAAATAACTTCCACCATCTGTGATAATTACCTTAGGCATTCCAAATCTTGAAAAAATCATCTTCTTTAAAAATTTTGAAACACTTTTGGAATCACGACTAGGTAAAGCTACGACTTCAATCCACTTTGAAACGTAATCAACCACTAATAAAATATAAATCTTTCCAGATGATGGTACAAATGGTCCCATAAAGTCTAAACCCCAAATATCGAAAATTTCAACTTCCAATATATAATTTAAAAACATTTCATCTTTCTTGAATATATTTCCCATCCTTTGACATTGATCACATGTTTTCACATAATGTCTCACATCTTTAAATAAGGTAGGCCAATAAAATCCTGAATTTAAAATTTTAAATGCAGTTTTATCTACTCCAAAGTGTCATCCAAATTTGGAATCATGACATTTTTGAATAATAACATAAGTTTCTTGATAAGGTACGCATATACAAATTACAGAATCTCTTCCTAATTTAAATAAATGAGGATCTTCCCAAATATAAGATTTAGCATCATTTTTAAATTTCTTAATAAATTTGTTATCCAATCCATAAGGTAAAATATTTCTAACTAAATAGTTAACTATATCTACATAACAAGGTGTTTGGCATCCTTGAATAGCATACAAATGTTCATCAGGAAATTTCTCATTTATATTTTCTTCAGTAATAACATCATTCTTAATTCTAGATAAATGATCAGCAATTTGGTTGTCCATTCCTTTTCTATCCACTATTTGAAAATCAAATTCTTGTAGAAGTAAAACCCATCTTATCAATCTAGGTTTAGCATCTTTTTTCGTCATTAAATATTTAATAACGGAATGATCAGTATGAACTATGCATTTGGTACCAAGAAGATAAGGTCTAAATTTATCAAAGGCATATACTATAACTAAAAGCTCTTCCTCAGTAGTAGTGTAATTTCCTTGAGTTTCAGTAAGAGTTTTACTAGCATAATATATAACTTTGAAAATTTTCTCATATTTTTGTCCCAATACAACTCCAATTGCAAAATCACTTGCATCGCACATTAATTTAAAAGGTTTATTCCAATTAGGTGCAATAATTATAGGTGCAGTTATTAATTTGTCTTTTAAAATATTAAAAGCATTAACACAGTCTTCATTAAATTCAAATTTAGCTTCTTTTTCCAATAAATGACAAAGATGTTTAGTAATTTTAGAAAAATCCTTAATATATCTTCTATAAAATCCAGCATGACCTAGAAAACTTCTCACATCAGTAACAGTAGTAGGGGGTTGTAGTTCAGCAATAATTTTTACTTTTGCTTGATCAAATTCCATCCCTTTTTGTGAAACTTTATGACCAAGTACAATGCCTTCTGTGACCAGAAATTGACATTTTTCCCAATTAAGAACTAAATTTTTTCTTCACATCTTTTCAGAACTTTGGAAATATTTTCCAAACAAGACTCAAAAGAAGTTCCAAAAACTGAAAAATCGTCCATGAATACTTCAATTCCTTTGTCAATCAAATCACAAAATATTGACATCATACATCTTTAAAAAGTTGCAGGTGCATTACATAAACCAAAAGGCATCTTCTAAAGGTAAATGTTCCATAAGGACTTGTAAATGTTGTTTTCTCTTGGTCCTCAGGAGCAATAAGTAATTGATGATAACCAGAATATCCATCCAAAAAACAAAAATATGAGTGTCCAGTTAATTTGTCAAGCATTTGATCCAAGGAAGGTAAAGGAAAATGATCATTTCTAGTGGCGTCATTTAACTTCCGATAATCAATGCAATTTCACCATCCAGTAACTTGTCTTGTAGGAATTAGTTCATTTTTATCATTGATAGTGACAGTTACTCCTCCTTTCTTCGGAACACAATGAATAGGACTTACCCATTGGCTATCCAAAATAGAATAAATAATTACAACATCTAACCATTTTAAAATTTCTTTTTTTTAACAACCTCTTCCATGATAGGATTTAATCTTCTTTGTGGTTCAATAGTAGGTTTAAAATTTTCTTCCATTAAAATTCTATGCATACATATGGAAGGGTTTATTCCTCTTATATCAGCAATAGTCCAACCAAAAGCTTTTTTATAATTCTTTAACACTCCTATTAATTTTTCTTCTTAATCTAAACTTAGCTCGAAGAAATAATAACGAGTAAAGTTAGTGAATTTCCAGAAATGCATACTTTAAATGTGAAGGTAACATTTTTAATTCCGGTTCGGGGTTTTTAATTGAGGGTAAAAGTATATCATTTTACGTTATGTCTAAAGTTTCCCGAGTTGTCTTTAATATAATGAGTTTCTTTAAGTAATTCATCTTCTTTTAGTTCTTCATTTTCATCGGTTAAAAATTTAATTTCTTCTTCGGGAATGATTTTACATTTTTCTCGATAGTGTTTTTCAATTATAAAATCAAAAATATCCATTCGATAACATTTTTCTTTGTCAGGATACTTCATCGATTTAAGAACATTGAATTTAATCTCTTGATCATTAACTCTCATAGTTAATTCTCCTTTTTGCACAATACATAGCTCGTCCGGTAGCTAGAAAAGGTCTCCCTAAAATAATTGGAATTTCTTTATCTTCTTCCATATCAAGCATAATGAAATCCACAGGGAAGATAAATTTATCTACTGTAACAAGTACATCCTCTATAACTCTTTTAGGGTAAGTGATAGATCTATCGACTAATCGAAGGGTTACGGTGGTGGGAGTAATCTCTCCTAAATTCAACCTTCGATAAATAGAAAATGGCATGAGATTAATACTTGCTCCTAAATCACACAAAGCTTTTCCACAAAATTTTTCTCCAATAGTACAAGGTATAGTAAAACTTCTAGGATCTTTAAGTTTCTGAGGTTATTTCTTTTGAATTATTGCACTACATTCTTCACTTAGTGCAACAGTTTCAAAAGCTTCAAATTTTTGTTTCTTACTTAATATATCCTTCATAAATTTTACATAAGTTGGCATACTGTTCCAAGGCTTCAGCGAAAGGGTATATTTATAGTAAGTTTCTTAAAAATTTCAAAGAACATAGAAAATTGATGATCGAAGCTTCTAGCTGTTTTAATCTTTGAGGAAAAGGTGGTGGTGGTTTTCGGCTTCCACATTAATAGAAATATTAGTTTGATCTTGATTAGGAGAAGGAGTTTCTTTAGGTTTTTCGATCTCTTCGACTCTCGATCTCTTTTTCAATTTCATTATGCATTCTTTCTTTTAATTCCTTTCCACTTCTAAGTTGTACAACTTTAACATGTTCATGTTCTTTTCCAGTTTCTTTTGGATTAATTTCAACATTACTAGGAAGTGTTCCTGGAGGTCTGTAATTAATTAAATTAGAGATTTGTCCCATTTGATTCTCAATATTACGAATAGTAGTATTTTGATTTTGTATTTGATTACTTATTTGTAAAATTAATTCTTCTATTGATAACTTTTTTTGTTGATTATTAAATCCAGGTGGTTTATAATTTGAATTTACTTGATTATTCCAATTTCCAGTTGGATGGGATTGATTATTACCCAATTGTTGTTGTTGATTATTCCAGTTAAAATTAGGGTGATTTTTCCATCCAGGATTATAATAGTTTGAATACGGATTATTTTTACTAGCAATAGCTTGTAAAGTTTCAATAGTTTGAGAATCTTCAATATTAGATGAGTTGTTATGTGATATGTTGATGGCAAAATTATCTAATTTCTTAGATATTGCAGCTACTTGTGAAGCTAAGATAGAAAAAGACTTCATTATCTTGAATACTTGACATTCTTTTAGGATTAATCCTTTCAGAAGGCCATTGAAAATTATTATTAGTCATTTCTTCAATTAAAGTATAAGCTTCTTCAAATGATTTACACATTAACGAACCTCCAGCAGCAACATCAATAATTGATTTTTGTGATCCAATTAAACCATTATAAAATGTTTGAATAATTAACCAATCAGGTAAAGCATGATGAGGACATTTTCTTAATAGTTCTTTAAATCTTTCCCAAGTTTCATAAATTGTCTCCCCATCAAATTGACTAAATGAAGTAATATCAATTCCTTATTTAGCAGTTTTAGAAGGACGAAAATATTTAGCAAGGAATTTTTGTGCCATTTCAGCCCATGTTTTAATAGAACCTGTTGTTAATGAGTTCAACCACATCTTTGCTTTATCTCTTAAAGAAAAATGAAAGAGTCTAAGTCTAATAGCATCATCAGAAACATTGTTATATTTAAAGGTAGCACAAAGTTCTAAAAAACTAGCAAGGTGTAAATTTGGATCCTCATTTGGTGTTCCTCCAAAACGATTATTTTGAACCATTTGAATGATAGATGGTTTAAGCTCAAAAGAATTAGCATCTACAGTAGGTATTTGAATACTACTATGAAGTTCATCAAGTGTAGGATTAGCATAATCCCTTAATGGTTTGTAAACATTTTGTTCATTAATTTCAATTGGATTTTGTAAATTGTTATGTAAATTAGCCATCTCTTGAATTTTCTTAGTTTGTTTTCCTTTTTTAATTCTTTTAATAGTTTTTCTAATTCAGAATCTAAAGGTAATAATCCTTCCGATCCAGAGCTACGCATAAAAAGTAAATTAACAAGAAATAAAATCTCTACTTATAAAATTTCTTTTATTATATATATATATATATATATATATATATATATATATATATATATATATATTGGTATTTTAAATTTTTGACAATAAAAGAAAATGAATAAAATAAAAATATTTAAAATCTACTCCGCTCCTCCCCGTGCAACGGCTCCAAAACTTGACCCAATGCTATATATATGCGTACTAAAAATTCAATCCCCGACAACAACGCCAAAACTTGACCCGCAATCCGCTGATGACAAATATAATAATTAATGCTTTCAAATATATGTAATAGGTAATAATAGCAACTAGTGTATACAAATATAATTTTATTGAAAATATTTTACACACTTAGAGAGTACTTACTGCAAGTATACGTATCGTATCAAGTAATATAGGGCTTTGAAACAAAGACCCAGGTATCGATCCCACGAGGAGTGAGTTATGGATTTTTAAATATTTTAATTTTATTTTTATGTATTTCTTTTATATTTTAAAATTTTAATATTTTTAATTTACTAGATGCAATAATAAAGCGAGTAATGAAAGATGCAATAATAAAGCGATAATGAAATGATTGATGTAAATAGCAATAAGAACACAACTTTCTTCCTTTCAATTAATCCAAGATTTTCTAAGATAATGATAATATTCGTGGAGAATATAAATTTATGGTATTGTGCCAAATAGAAGCATTCATATTCTTTACCCTTTGATCCAGGTGTAACAAACATTGGCTAGCCTATAGATCAGGTCTGAATGTATTGTTAGTAGAATGAGTTAATCTAGGCTCACGCTACTAGATATCCAAGGTGGCTATGGTCGGCCACTACTAGTGACCCTTTCCTTCTCTATAAACCAAATCACAAGAATTTAGTCTGTCACTCTAAAAGCCGATTAATTCTATGCCCATTATATAATATCTTCCTATTTATTTGCACTTCACCTTGAATAACCCGCATGAGGCCTTCGACTACCCAAGGATTCATGTGATATCTACTAGTTAAGAATTCATCTCATTCTAGGTATCAAAACTCTTCAACAGATTTTAACAATACAAGTGATCAATTTGTAAAGTAAATGAAGATCCAGTATTAATATCATCACAATGTTTTAAAATATAAATAGTTTTTAATTCTCCATCGAATTTTATATTATCTTATTTATCTTTTCATAATTGAAAGAGAAAGTAAACTAACTACTTAGAACACATTGAATTTAAACAATAAAACATGATAATAAAACTTTGAATAAAATTACAAATACTTATCTCGAAGTGTTTCTCCTCATCGAACCTACGAATTCTTCTGACTCCAAAGCAAACAAACTTTAAAAGCACCAACTCTTTAAATTCTCAATACACACTCTAATTAAACTCACTAATTAATAAAAGTGGCCCTAAAATATTTCTCTAATTCTCCCTCTATATGGGGCTCTATATAGGGGGATGTATGGGGGCTTATGTGGGCCTTTTTCTTTGAAAGAGTACCCTCCTATTTATAGGCTTCAAGGGTTGCCTTGAGGCACCTCTTCCAAATGTGTCCATATTCAATGAATCTTCTAGAAGGTATGTCTGGCGCCTAGGAGTCGTACTCTGCTTCCAGTTCTTCGCACCTCTTCACTTTGGATCGCACCTCTTCGTGATTAAAACCTTTTCCAAGCGTCCAAATACATTGTATTACATGTCCTATAAACCAGGAACAACTGCCAGTCTTCTAGAAGGTCTAATAACCGCTAATACCAAAATAACCGTCCAAACATCGTCAAAAATCTTGACAGATCCCGTATCGACCTGGCGCTTAGGCGCAGGCTTCTGGCGGGCGCCAGACCAATAATTTTGACAATTTTACATTTTGGCTCCATTTTTTATCCTTTTTGCTCCTTTTTCACTTTTTTTTCTTCTTGAACATTTTTCCATCACCTATATCCAAAAACACAAAAATACCTTTCATTAAGGCATAATATCCTTAAAAATTTGATAAAAATCAAGGCATAAAATGGGTATGTTTTTCATGGATCATATCTATAATAGGTTAGGGACTTCCTTTCCTATTTATTAATATACCCCTTCGACTCTGCTCTTTCTCTTGATATATCATTAAGGTTATCTGATATGCCTCATTCGCCAATAGGCTGCCACCCGTTTGGGATAAGGTGATTCATACTCTACCTTTATGGCCCGGTATGACTTTGAAGCATTGAGATGTTCCTTTTTGAGATGAATAGATTATTTCTTAGGTTATGTTTGCCGATAGGCCACCACTCGTTCAGGATATAGTGTTTCACCCTATACCCTGATGGCTTGATATGGCTTTAAAAGTATTAGGAAGATCCTATTTAAGATGATCATATTAACCCAAGATATTCATATTTCACTAGTTAACATAAAAGCGTAAGTAAGACTCCTTTTATTCAAAAGTTTTCTTTGGTATCCCCTAAGATATAATTAACCAAAAAGATAAACATTGGTTCACTGGTTATGTGGGTTACTTATGTAGGTTTTTCTTCACGAATATGTGTTTCAAAGTGTTTTAATCCGATCTCATTTTGTATATACGTTCTTGACATATCGCATGAAGATTACCCTATAAAAGTTATCTGCATTTTTTCTTAACTCATTTGTCTAAATCTCATCATATTGTCTCACCTTCCAATTCCTCCTCTTCTCTAAATCAGTTCGATGACCAAAGAAAGATGAATATTTTGAAAAGAGAATTATAAGATGAATAATAGATAACCTGGTGACTTCAAATTAAAAATGAAGCAAATTAAAATCATAATGACGTTGTAGTTTAGGAATGTCTCCCACATAACACATCTCAACATTTATCTATCAAATTCAAAAAAATACATGAGTAGATAAAAATTATAGAGAAAATGATGTAAGAATTATTGATTTCAACACACCAAAATTTGAACTCCTACGCTAGTGCAAGCAATTGTTAAAGTTATTCATACAGTTTATAATTGATGCCCAAAATTACTGCAAGGCAACTAAGTCAATCACTCAAGTATACATGTCAATTAAGTGAGATATATGAGTCTACATATAGATCCCATGAGCAAAATGTTAAAATATTTTTAAAATGTAAAGTTCTAGTTTACTAAATTGTTAAGTCTAGTTTGAAAGGTTTGAACACCCACACTCAGCTTTAACACTACATCTCCCTTTTTCTTGGGAGTGACCAATTTCAATAGGGTCCACATAGGGATGCCTAAAACACTAATTTGTTTCAAAGGCAACTCATTCTTTACAGTGGAATTCTCTTTTCTCTTGCAACTTGTATTCTAATGTACCTATCCTAGGCCTCCTCCATAATTGACTCTCTCTCTTTCTCATCATCAATAGTAGCCTCTTCCTCACCTAGAGAGTCCTCCCCTTCATTTCCCCACCCCTAAACGTCAATAGTTGATAATAAGAACTTATTACAAAAGGTCCAAAGATAGAATTACATTAATTTGAAGAAGAGATAAAGAAACCTATGCATCGACCCACAATGATATTGGCTTAAGTATGACCCGGCCAAATAAGCCTATGCAACGAAACTCACCCTGACCCTGAATTTACTTATGTGACTAGACAGACCTAAGTCTTGAATACCAAAGATCTCTCTTTCATATTAAAAAATTCCTAGAATAACTCAACAAAATCTGCTTCAGTATGGTGTCCTCTCTCTCAAAATTATCCAACCAAGCCACTTGTTCAGCCCCTTCTACAACAAGAGTTGCATATGGCATGTGTACCAAAGCATAATTAGTCTTGCCCAAATAAGGGTGATGTGTCCCCTCATGATCCCCTTTCATCTCTCTCTCTCTCTCTCTCTCTCTCTCTCTCTCTCTCTCTCTCTCTCTCCCCCCTCCCCCTTAATAGTATCCTCACTTGCCTCTTTGAAGGGTGCTCACTATATTGGTCGACTCCCTCAATATCCTTGTCGTGCTCAGGCTGAATAATTACCTCAACCATCTTTTTGTCTCCCTTTGAGAAGTGCCAAGAAACTCATTCAAATCTTATTAACTCAAGCTCATTTCGCAATAACCAAGGCCACAAAATCCCTTAAGGTAACATTCTATAGGCAAAATAGGTAAATAGAAGAAAAAATATAATTTATTACAGCATGAGTAAAATAGCAAAATCTTAGTAGATACCTAAAAGTTGAAAATTTATAAGGAACTTTAAAACTATAGAGTCCTTCTTTACTATAGTCACCAGAACATGATTGGGAGAACCCATGGGAGATGGATGGTCACTTGAGGAAGCCAGACACAACCTAAACTAGCCATTGATCGCTTCACCCCATTGGCCACTACCACCAAAGTAACATATGCTAGAGTCATTCCAGACAAATCACACTAACAAGTAGACATGTTGACTCTCTTATGCTTCACCACAACTTTTCAACATTTCCCACCCTTGGATATTTTTGCTTGTCAAACATTTCAGAAAGTAGTTTTGGTTTGGAGTATTCATTTGTGATCGAGTAAGATCAACCAAAATTAGCTAATGTACCCAGGGAGCCAATCAGATCTAAAAAGCAAGGGGAGGATGGTGAAGCAATGGGTGTATAAGCCATCTAATCAATTTTTTTATAATAACTATAGGCCCAAGAATCCAATGGAGTTTTAATATTATGAGCATATATTAATAGTCAAAGATAATTATTGCATTTAATTGTTTAATTCTTATCGCAACACAACCTCCTAAGATACGAGAGAATCAGTGAGCTGAGTATGTATGGTAAAAAATTAAATATTCAAACAAGTAAGGATTGAGTATCTCTCGGCCAATCCATTAGTAGAAACTAGCCAAATAGATGAATTTGGAAATAGATTATGAAGGGTCACCCCGACTGTCAGATGATCTGACAGAATTCAAGCAAAGCACTTGCAAACCAAGAATGGGAGGCCAAGTACAAAGGCTGAGTGCGAGAACTAGGGGATATGGTGGTGGGGGGGGGGTGGATTCTCTCAATTCAATAAACGAGTCAACCAAGAGAAATCTCACTAAGTCCCCACCTTAGCAGGGACTTAACTGTTAAAGACAGTTGTATGACTAGAGTTCTAAGGATAATATATGCCTCAACATGTTATTTTATGGAGACCAGCCTCTATAACTTAGGAGTTATTAAATGTAAACTAGATTCTAATTTCCACTCCGTCGAGCTATAGAAAAACTCCACCTAATCTTCCTCATCTTGCTAAACTTCTCTCTCATTGCTATCTTTTTTTCATTACACTCTATTTTTTGGGCATGATTCAAACATAAATATGGGTTCAATACATACATAAATACTTAAAAATTATATTAATCCATTCTCTCTCTCTCTCTCTCTCTTACATAAATACTTAAAAAATTATATTAATCCCATTCTCTCTCTCTCTCTCTCTCTCTCTCTCTCTCTCTCTCCCCCTCAAAATCACATCATGACGTGCTGATTGCTTCAAAAATCTTTAAACAGTGATTGCTTGATTTCTAAAACACATGATATTTTCGTGAAGGCTCGTTTAATGTCACTACTTAGCACTTTACTTTTAAATTCCTTTCATATCAGAATGATAGGTGTGACCACTGGCCACTTCAAGATGCCTTAACCATATTTTTTGTGCTCTCTAAATAAATAATCGAATATTAATTTCTTATTTTTTTATGCTCTTGCTGGAACCCCAACGTTTATCACACCATTTTTAGCTTAATCATGATTTATCTATTTTTTAAATTATAAAATTACATCATTTTATATTCAGTATTCTTATTTTATTTACGCTCTATACCTTTATTTTATTTTATTTTATTTTATTTTATTTTATTTTATTTTATTATTTTTTTTATAGTTTTTTCATAATTTGATGCATCTCTATACCTTTACCTTAACATTTACATATTAAATATTCAAATTTGTAATGTCACATAAAAATTTAGTACTGAAACTAATCTTTTTGAAGTGAAATAAATATTTTCATGTTTATATTTTTATGTGATTTTGACACTGAATTATTATATGTGTAAATATCAAATTTTAATTATTATATATGTAAATGCATAAGAATTTTTTGGAATGTGCCTAATTTTTTTTTATTCGGTGGGCTCAAGGGAAGTAAACTGCGTGCCAAGTAGGGCTGCAAACGAGCCGAGCTTGAGCGAGCTGAGCTTCGGCTTGTTCCAATTTCGCTCGTATTCATAACAACTAGTGTTCGAAATGGCTCATGAACAATGTGTTCGTGTTCGGTTCGAATAAAATATTTTTGTTCGTGTTCGGTTCGAATAACATATTCTATCGAAATAGACTCGGTAGAATATAAAATGCCGCGGAATCGCGCCAATAATACTGTGAATGACAGAATAACACCGATAACACCTGAGAAACACCCGCAATAACACCTGAGTAACACCGAAATAGCGCGGGTGTTACTCAAAAGTTATTGTAGGTGTTACCCGAGTGTTATTGTTGTGTTATTGGGTGTTGTTCCGCGGTGTTGTTGGTATTATTAGGGTGTTAAACTGCGGAATAAATCAATAACACCGTGGAATAATACCCAAACAACACCCACTGTGATACTCAGTAAAACAACAACTGTGGTATTATCGGTGTTCTTGGTGTTATTTTGCAGTGTAACACCGTTATTCCACGAAATAACACTAATAATACCGCAGAATAACACCCGAATAACACCCGCTGTGTTACTCGGTGTTATTCCACGGTACAAATGGTGTTATCTGTGTTATTTTGCGGCTCGGAATAATACCAATAAAATCGCGGCCACGGAATAACACTAAAAACACCGTTAATACCACGGCTCCGCATCGAACTTTAATATATAAAATTTGCATGTTGATCGAATCATAATCTTATTTATTTATTTCAAATTTGAATCATGCTTTCTAAATTAAACAAACTAAACGGAACATCATAAGAAGGGAATAAATATTAGAGAAGAAAATAGATAGCCCATTTCAAACCATGTATTCCGCACGCAACAAATGTAAGAAATGAATTCAAATTTGTAATGGTTTCTACTTTAAGCTAAGAAGATAGGAGGAGTGGCCATGCATCCAACTAAACTTGTCTACCATATCTTGAACACAAAGAACCATGTCATGGGATTAGTTATTCTTCTTTCCATTAGCCATGCAAAGATAATGGCTTACAACTTTTTAAAATAATAGTCTTGTATTTAATACTAATTGATTTGACAAACACCTTGGCATCTCAAATGCTCTCTCCTTTTTCACAAATGATTTTTTTATCATTATTTTTTATATTCTTTTCTTCTATGACATAATATTCTTCAATAATTAGACTATAAATTTCAATAATTTTATAATATGAACTAATAAAAGAGTTTTAGGGCAATGAAGGTTAATTATCAATTAAGAAATACACACACACATACATACATACATACAAACATACATACATACATACATGCATACATACATACAAAAATACAACATATATATTCATATACATACATACATACTTATATATACAAATATATCTGGAATATTGTGAATAAGGAGGTAGTTAATACAATTCAAAGCTTCTTTTTATGGAGATAATCTTTGCATATAATTTTCAACTTCTAAAATTATCCTTATCCCCAAGAATGACATATGCTCATCTAGGGACAATTTCAGGCCCAGATGTCTTATGACTTTGATATCAAAGATCATCGGTAAAATAATATCGGGAGACTACAACCTTATCTCCCTTCCCTCATCTCCGTTAATAAATTAGCATTCACAGAAGGTAGAGATATAACAGATAATATTCAATTAACTTAGAAACTAATACAAGACTTGGATAGAAAATGCGAGAGTGGCAATGTTAGTATGAAGATTGATATGAAAAAGGTCTATGATACAATTAGTTGGGAGTTTATGCTAAAAGTTCTGCAAGGACGAGGTTTTAAGGCTGATTTTTGTGCTCTCATTTCAAGATGGTTAATGTGCAATTATTATAGTGTGCTTGTAAATGGTAATACATATGGTTTCTTTTCCTTCTCGAGAAGAATTAAGCAAGGTAACCCCCTTTCTCCTACTAGCTTCATCATTGCTTTTGATTACTTCTCTTGCATGATCAATGAATTACAAAGATCTCATCCTTTGACACAATTCCATCATAAGTCTAAGATCGTCATTAGCCATCTAGCCTATGCTTTCACTAATGCGAGTAAAGCCTTGGTTAGAAGGACTTATAATTTGTTAATCAAATTTCAAAACATCTCTGGTATGTCCTTCAATCTTTCGAAATGCCAGCTTTTCGTGAGCAAGTTGGTTCTGAGGCCCATTGGACTTCAGATTAGGAATATTACTAGATTTACTTTATCTAGTTTACCTCTTAAGTATATGTTGATCAATTTGTTTAAAGAGCATGTGAAGCAATCTCCGTTTGATGGGGTGGTAGATTGTATCAAAAATCATATCATGAATTTGAAGAACTCTTTTTTGTCCTATGGGGGACTAATTCCTCTTCTTAGAAAGTGTTTTAAATTCTATTCCTTTATATACATTAAAATCCTTATAATGAAAGCCAGTACACAAGACTTGCTTGAATTATGCTTTAATAATTTTCTTTGGTCGGGGGAGAAGCATAAAGAATGTTTGGCTAACTTGAATAAGGTTTGTAAACCCTTAGCTTGGGTGGCTTAGGTTTAAGGATCTTTAACATATTGCTGAAGTAAACTCCATTAAAATGTGGCTTTAATTCAAAGCAAATAACGCAATGTGGGATAAATTTATGCATCTTAGGTATTGTAAAGAGATGTTGTCCCCACTTTTGTGAAGGTCCTTTATGAATGACATCAATGATCCATCTTGAAAAAGAAATCTACTATCATTGACTCCTGAAAACACATTAAGGGCCCCAAAACCCTAAATTTTGGTCAAACCCTAATGTCCCCCCTTTTAACCTCAAAATTAAGTGACATCACCACATTGACCATTTGATCAACCCTACCCAATGGACATCATATTGACAATTTGGTCAACCCTATGATCATTTGGTCAAACTTGGTCAAAATGTTCAAGCTTGGACTTAAGGACCATTACATGAATCATTTGGTCAATCATGGACCCAATGGTCACTTCATTGACCATTTGGTCAACCTTGGACCTAATGATCACTACATAACCATTTAATCAACCCTAGGACCTAATTAGTCAACTCTACACCATTTTTTAGTGAATTCATAATCTTTCGATAAAATTTTTAATTATCTTAATTAATTATTTATTTAATTAATTAAAAAGAGTGAAATTAGGATTCGCTAATCCTAGGATTTAAGTCCCAAAACATAACCAAAATATATGTGAAATCCAAACTCATGAGTGAGATCTAAGCTCACTCATGAATGTTCAAAATTTCCTATGGAAAACCCAAGCCCGATGACAAACCTATATCACCATTTCAGGTCTCCCATGACCCATAAAACCGATCATGACATACCCAAGACCTAGGAAGACCCATTAAGACACCTAAAGCCCACTATTCTTGACCTAAGTCAAAGGTCATCATGAAGGTACGCGTAGGTGTCATTCCATCTCAAATTTATTGCATGATTTATAACCTTAGGTGGAGGGGGTTAATCCAGCTCATTCTGAAATCCTTATCCACCGCACTCCCCCTCCAATAGGAAGAAAACATATCATAGCCATCATCTTCACCATTTTCAAGCTCATGATGAAGGAACCACGGAAATGGAAGAAGAGGGATATCCATAGTTGAATTTCATATCCCTTATCCTCTCTAAACTTCCTGAGCTACCTCCTTTTTCCTCCAATTGAATTCGAGTTCATCCAAGGCCTTTCATGGCTATTTAAGGAGAAAAATTGAAATCCCCCAAGGAGAGAAGGACCACAGATACAGACCTCAACCACTGAAACACCCAACATCAAAGTTGTTCCCATTCCCTAAGCAACCAATCCCCCACTATTTCTGCCTATGAAACCTAATATCCAACCTTAATTTCCCACTCCAAAAATAGGATAACTTTTCGGGATAGCACAAAACTCCTCAAAACATCAACTAAACCATCCCAACACCATTACTAAGCCTCACGAGGAAGTTCCCTATCAAAATTAGCCCTTTCTATAAGCTCTAACCTACTGTTAGGTGACCCGACCCGCAATAACGCAGTAATTTTTGCTTCCAAAAGATGGCAAAAAACTTGACCCAATTTATAATTAGCGGCTAGTGTATAAAATTAAACTGTTGTAAAATTTTAGAAAATATTTTACACACTAGGGGTACTACGCAAATATAAGTATCGTTTCATATAGGGTTTTCTTTTATAGCCCAAGTATCGATCCCACAGAGAAGCGAGGTAAGCAATCCTTTAGACTAATTTCGGTCTATTTCTATAAGGCCTAAATTTGGAATATCGATTAAAATGGGTTTTCTAATAACTAATCCTAAATAAAGTTCTTAAATAAAAATATAACTTATGGATAAATTGGTTTGGAGAATTTTAAGATATTAAAAACTACCTTTCTTTTGTAATTAGTTAGATAATGTGTAGGAAAGAAATGCTCAGAATTTTATGTAGTAGTGCCAAATAGACGCAATCCTATTCTTTACCCTTTGGTTCAGACATAAAGAACATTGGCTAATCTATAGATCGGTTCAGGATGTTTTATTAGTAGAATGGGTTAATCTAGGCTCACACTTACTTAGATGTCCGAGGGTGGCTATGGTCGGCCCTACCAGTGACCCATTCCCTTTCTATAGACCAAATTATTAGAATTTAATCTGTTACTCTAAAAACTAATTAATTCTACGCCCATTGAATAATATTTTCCTATTTATTTGCACTTCACCTAGAATAACCCGCACAAGGCCTTCGACTACCTAAGGATTCATGTGATATCTACTAGTTAAGAATTTATCTCCTACTAGGTCTCAAAATTCTTCAACAGATTTTAACAATACAAGTGATCAAGTTATAAAGTAAATGAAGATCTAGTATGAATATCATCACCATAATTTAAAAAGAGAATATCTAAGCAAATCTTAATTCCTAATCATGCATCTATTTCATTACAAAATAAAAGTAAATGAAAATAATGGCATAAGAAGTAAAAGGGTTGATAGAATTATGTAATAATCTAAGTGCCAACAAGGAACTTATTTCATTAGTATTCTATTATTTTTATGCAACTATCTGTCACCTAGAAGCATCTTATAGATAATTCTATCATAAAAACGATTTTCCTACACATGCCACTACTTCATATTAAAAGAAAGAGTAAAGAAAATCACTTACGAAGCATGGATAAATTACTACAGAGAACTCGGTTTAAAATAAATAAAATCTACAAGAAAGTATTTACAACAATTACAAGAGAATGAAGAACACAATACTTAGCTTTTTCCCTCTAAAGGAAAGAAGAAGATCTCTCCACCAAAGTCTCCCACCGATCCATGCGCCGCTCATACATCCCTTAAATAAATATCTCAAAATCCCGCACCAATCTCTCCATAAGATGTAAAAATCTACATCTTCATGACTCTAAAATGACTCAACGGGAAAAGAGAGAGAGAAAGAGAGAAAGAGAGAGAGAGAGAGAGAGAGAGAGAGAAGAGACACGAGAGAGAGAGGCAAGAGAGGCCCTCTTTCCTGTAGAAATATCTCATATTTATAGAGTTCTGAAAATGTCCATGGGTTGCTTAAGGCACCTCTTCAAAAGTAGTCCACATTCATTGAATCTTCTAGAAACTGACTCTGGCGCCTAGGCGCCAGACTTATGTGACCAAGTCTTCGCACCCCTTCACTTTGAGTCGCACCTCTTCGCGTTTAAAACCGTTCCAAAGTGTCCAGATACATTGTATCACATGTCCTATATATTAGGAATAACTTTCAGGCTTCTAGAAGGTCTAGAAATTACTTAACACCGTTAAAATAACTCCCAAAGTCGTCAAAAATTTGTCCAATAACCGTTTCTGGATGATTCGGCGCCCGGACGTCGGGTTTTGGCGCTAGGCGCCACCTCGTGCGCGAGTCCACTGTTTTGCTCTGTTTGGCTCCGTTTCAACTCCATTTCGCCCCATTTCAGTTGCGTTGCGTTCCTAACATCTTCACCTAAAAGATAGACATAAAAACAACCTTTCTCAAAAGTATAATTTCATTCAAAAACATGTGAGAAATATAAAAGATATTAAGCATAGAAAGACATATCAATATGTGTTAAGTTAGAATTTGTTTTTCTTGCTCATTTTGGCTCAAAATTGCATAGTTTTTGCTTCATTTTCTCTAAAATCATATTTTTATACTTGAAAACAAAAATATGCAAAATTATGCAAAATACATTCCTTTATAGTGTAATATCATTAAAAATATGCTTAAAGTGGGCATGAAATTAACACTAAAAATAGGTACTTTTTTTCATGGATCAAAATCCCCCAAACTTATACGTTACTTGTCCTCAAGTAACACTATAATCATTAAAAACCAAATAATCAAATCATGTGTATGAGTTTCTTTAGGAGTTTCTAAAATTTTGTTCTAGAAATGTAGTAGTCCAATTTAGAAAAAAAATTTAGTAAATTAGACCAATTTGAAGTTTAGAAATCTCTTAGATGAAAGAGTATGAAAATATGTGTTGTTATCTAATACAGAAATGCTTGTAAAGTTTTCAAAATATAGGGGTTAGGCATTTTATTTTCTTTACTTAAAAACCTTTATTAAAAATAATTATACTAACTATATTATATTTTTAAGCTTAAGATTTTCTCAAATCTTATACTTTAAAAAGCTCAGGTGTGGAACCACTTTTTGATTATGCCATTTAATCCTCACGCTTCTCCTTCCTTTTTCACATACTATACTTTTCTTTTCTTTTTCTTTTTCTTTTCTTTCTTCTTCTTCTTCTTCTTTTTTTTTTTAGGCAAGGATTACTATATCTGGATAGGCCTTTAATAATTTTGAATTCCACCCTTCCTTTCCTAAAGCATAAGGTAGATATATATCTTTTACTTAGAAATATAATAACAATTTTGAAAATTATTTTTCAATAATAGAAATTTAAATATTGAAAACAAAAGTCCAATCCCTCTATTTTTCTAAAAGTACAACTTTTCTTACTAAAGATGGTTACACAATATTTATCATTTCTTCACTAAGAAAAATTTAACTTTAAATTTTTCATCACTACTATAAATTTAACTAAATTCTGTTACTCATTTCTATATTCAAAATTTTATTTCCCTAATATAACTTCATACACATAATTATTTTTCAATAAAAAATCAAATTTATTTATAGCATTTTTAGGACAAATAAAATTTAAGTTTTTGAAAATTGTTTTTCATTCCCCCCCAAACTTGAATTTTAAAATATTTTGCAATTAATTTCATAAAATGTAGGAGGAAGAAAAATAAAAGATAAATCTACTAACTACTACAACATCTTATCAAATTTATATACATGCATAATCAGGATAGAATGATTGTAGAAGAAAGTAAATTTAGCCAAAAACATGTGTACAATAATATTAAACTAAAATGGAAGTATATTAACTTTAAAATATATTTTTCTTCCTACCCCCAAACTTGAACTTGAACATGTATAGCATTCAGCACAGAAAATATAAGTAGGAAGAAAAATAGTTTAGAAATTCTATCTACCACAAATGTTTGTGAAAAACATCTACAAATATTCATCAGGACATAACAATTAGCAATAGAAAGTAAATCTAAACTAAACATGCTAGAATAAAATTAAACTAAAGAAAGGTCTAACAAGTAAGACAAACATCAGCATGGGAATATATATTTAAGTGTTCTTCAAATCTCTAAATTGTTGTAACATAAACACAAACACATACACATAAACTAAAATACATAGACTCGCTGATTCATAAAAAAATATTAATTGAGGTTAATTTGATCTCCTTTCTACTCACATTTTCCCTCCTTACTTTCAATTTCTAACGGAAGAAACTACACTAATAACGATAATTTAATAAATAAAAAATAGTGTAGTTCATTCATATGTTGTTTATTAAGCAATTTCATAACCTTACTTAGTGAAAACAAAGTCAGATAAAGTAAGTAATAGAGTTGACATGGAGTGGTCCAAGTCTAAACTCTACATGCTTCAAGGTAATGCTCAGCTCCGATTGATAACTGAGTTATAACAGACTCGTCAGCATGCTACTACCAGAAGTCATATACAAATTTAGTCAAGACCAAGGCATAACCTCACAACATTAATCTATTCTGCACTAAAGAAAACACAAAACAATACATAAACAATCATGACTCTCAAGCACACTGATAACTATGGGTTGCCTCCCATAAAGCGCTTGGTTTTAACGTCGAGGGCCCGATATATGATTCCTCTTGGATCAAAATTCCAATTAAGTAATCCTCGATCAATCTCCCAATCATTTCCAGATCCAGGGATTCCTATAAAATCCTCAAATTTTAATTTTTCATTTAGCACTTTATTTTCAGTTTGATTTATATCATTGTTCCTCATATTTCTTTCTAGATCCAATATTCTTCTATTGATTTTCTGAATTTGCATATTAATATCATCCTTGAAATTTATAAGAAATGGATCTTTATAAGATACTTCAATACCTCTCAAATTTTAGATCGGATTCTCTTTAGATAATTCAGATTCAGAAAAAAATTCTTCTATGTTACTCTTCTTTTTCAAATTATCTTCCAATTCTTCCCCTTTATAATTATTAAATGATGGAGGATCTATCATAGTTGAGGAAATAGGTTTTTCTAATTCCTTAGGAATTTCTTCCAATGGTCTTCCAATATCCTTATCCTCTTTTCTCAACTCAAAGTTCTTTTGAAATATATCCTCAAATTCTCTTCCAAGTCTTAGTTCAATAACTTTATCATGTTCATCATTCAATTCAGGTTTTCCTTGTGATTGAGTCGCATCTAAAGATATAAAGACTGGTTGTGTAGATGAATTCTCTAAATAGGTAGGCTTTAAAATTTTATGGGGTACATCCATCTTATGTTCATGAGATTTTTCAACAAATGGAATTAAAAGTTTACTATTTTTGGTAGCGTCCATCATTTCACACCTCTCCTGAACATACATACAGTCTTCTTTAAATAACGTTTTTGAAACATCATGAAAATTCATTCCAACCTCATCTGTTAACTTACTCTCAAAACTTTCTTGGAAATGGTCTTTACTTAGATAATCAATTTCATCTATCCAAAAACAATCATCATTTTTTCTCTCATTTGGATATTTCATAGTCTTTAATACATTAAAAGTTACTTCCTGGTCATTAATATTCATAGTCAACTTTCCTTTTTGCACATCTATCATAGCTTGTCCAATAACAAGGAAAGGTCTCCCTAAAATAATTGGAATTTCTTTATCTTCCTCCATATCTAATACAATAAAGTCCAAAGGAAAGATAAATTTATCCACTTTAACAAGCACGTCTTCTATAACTCCTTTTGGATAAATGATAGATTGATCGGCTAACATAAGGGTTACAGTAGTGGGAGAAATATCGACTAAACCTAACCTTCTAAATATAGATAGAGGCATCACATTAATGCTTACTCCTAAATCACATAAAGCTTTTCCACATAATCTTTTTCCAATTGCACAAAGAATTGTAAAGCTACAAGGATCTTTAAATTTCCGAGGAAAATTTTTCTGAAGTATAGCGCTGCACTCCTCACTCAGTGCAACTGTCTCGTAATCCCCAAATTTCCTTTTCTTGTTTAATATCTCCTTCATAAACTTTGCATAACTTGGCATCTGTTCCAAAGCTTCAGTGAATGGAATATTTATCGTTAACTTATTAAGCACTTTCATGAACTTTGAAAATTTCTTATCCAACTCATGTTGTCTAAGTCTTTGAGGAAATGAAGGTGGTGGTCTTTCCAAACTAATTTTATTTGGAGAAGTTAATTTTTCCAAATCCTTAGAAACATGTTTTTTAGGTCTTTTAGTTTCCTTTTTTTCTCTCACAACATCTTTCTCTTTTCTAACCACATCCTCTATCTCTCTTCCACTTTTTAATTGGACAGCTTCTACTTGCTCATTATTGTTCTCTTTAGGGTTGATCTCAATGTTGCTAGGAAGTGTTCCTTGAGGTCTATTGCTAAGTGAATTAGCCATTTGTCCTAATTGATTCTCTATATTTTTAATCGCAGCATTTTGACTTTACAATTGGTTTCCCATTTTCAATACCACTTTTTTCCATGGACATCTTCTTATCCTCAGATTGTTGATAATTGTTAGAGTCTGGTGGGTATGTAGGTATATAGTTTGTGTTCCCCTGATTATTCCAACTTCCATTAGGATTCGCATGATTATTTTCCCATTTTTTGTTTCCACCATCAATAGTATGATTCCAGTTAAATTTAGGATGGTTCTCCCAACACGAGTTGTAAAAGATAGAATATGGGTTGTTTATGGTATTTAAAGTGTCATATGATAAGTTAGAATCAATTATATGTCCTAATGAAATTTCCTCACTTACAAAAGTAAATTGAGGCAGGTTCATGCCAAATTGGTCCAACTTCCTTGATATTGAGGCAACCTGAGATGCAAGAATTGTAATCACATCTGTATCATGAACACTGGCTACATTTTTATGATTTACCCTTGCAGAGGGCCATTGAAATTCATTTGTAGCAATTTTTTCAATTAATGCATATGCTTCATTAAATGATTTTGACATTAATGAACCACCAGCGGTAGCATCAATTATAGACCTAAGGGATCCTACTAACCCATTATAAAAAGTTTGAATGATTAACCAATCGGGCAGAGCATGATGTGGACACTTTCCTAGGAGTTCCTTAAATCTTTCCCGAGCTTCGTATATTGATTCCCCTTCATACTGACAAAATGAGATAATATCGTTTCTAAGTTTAGTAGTCTTTGAAGGTGGAAAATACTTAGCTAGGAATTTTTGAGTTAACTCCTCCCAAGTTTTAATAGAGCCAGGTGCTAACGAGTATAACCATATTTTAGCCTTATCCCTTAGTGAAAAAGGAAAAAACCTTAGCCTAACAACATCGCTTGACATACCGTTATAATGAAATGTAGCACAAAGTTCTAGAAAACTAGATAAGTGTAAAAAGGGATCCTCCAAAAGAGTTCCCCAAACTGATTGTTCTGCACCAGTTGGATAATCTCTGGATTAAGTTCAAACGAGTCAGCTTCTACGACAGGGGTTTGTATACTTGAGTGAATTTCATCTGTCGTAGGATTTAGGTAATCCCTCAGTGAAGTATGATGATTTTTCAAGTTATTAATTTGAAAGTTTTCCATTTCCATTTCTAGTTTTTCGAGTCCTTTTTGTATTTTTACTTTTTTATTTTTTTCAAACTCGGGATCATAAGGCATAAGTCTTGCAGATCCTTTGCTTCGCATACATAGCATAACAAACAATACATTAAAAATTAAACAAATAATAGATGAAATATATTCAACACAACAAAACATTTTCACGAACACCTTATTTTTCATACAAATAAATTTTTTTTTCTTTTTTTACAACACTTTTTCATAGAACAAAACACATTTTCACACAAAAATAGTTTTTACGATACTACAGTTTTCCAAGTCTAAACCTAATTATTTCAACTAAAATTCTCCTAAAGTTCTTACCGAAGCTTCCCCGCAACGGCTCCAAAAACTTGACCCGACCCGCAATAACGCAGTAATTTTTGCTTCCAAAAGATGGCAAAAAACTTGACCCAATTTATAAATAGCAGCTAGTGTATAAAATTAAAATGTTGTAAAATTTTAGAAAATATTTTACACACTAGGGGTACTACTCAAGTATACGTATCGTTTCAAATAATATAGGGTTTTCTTTTATAGCCCCAGTATCGATCCCACAGAGAAGCGAGGTAAGCAATCCTTTAGGCTAATTCCGGTCTATTTCTATAAGGCCTAAATTTGGAATATCGATTAAAATGGGTTTTCTAATAACTAATCCTAAATAAAGTTCTTAAATAAAAAGATAACTTATGGATAAATTGGTCTGAAGAATTTTGAGATATTAAAAACTACATTTCCTTTGTAATTACATAGATAATGTGTAGGAAAGAAATGCTCAGAATTTTATGTAGTAGTGCCAAATAGAAGCAATCCTATTATTTACCCTTTGGTCCAGACATAAAGAACATTGGCTAATCTATAAATCGGTTCAAGATGTTTTATTAGTAGAATGGGTTAATCTAGGCTCACACTACTGGATGTCCAAGGGTGGCTATGGTCGGCCCTACCAGTGACCCATTCCCTTTCTATAAACCAAATTATTAGAATTTAGTCTGTCACTCTAAAAACTAATTAATTCTACGCCCATTGAATAATATTTTCCTATTTATTTGCACTTCACCTAGAATAACCCGCACAAGGCCTTCGACTACCCAAGGATTTAAGTGATATCTACTAGTTAAGAATTTATCTCCTTCTAGGTCTCAAAATTCTTCAACAGATTTTAACAATACAAGTGATCAAGTTGTAAAGTAAATGAAGATCTAGTATGAATATCATCACCATAATTTAAAAAGAGAATATCTAAGCAAATCTTAATTCCTAATCATGCATCTATTTCATTACAAAATAAAAGTAAATGAAAATATTGGCATAAGAAGTAAAAGGGTTGATAAATTATGTAATAATCTAAGCGCCAACAAGGAACTTATTTCATTGGTATTCTATTTTTTTTATGCAACTATCTGTCACCTAGAAGTATCTAATAGATAATTCTATCATAAAAACAATTTTCCTACACATGCCACTACTTCATATTAAAAGAAAGAGTAAAGAAAATCACTTACGAAGAATGGATAAATTACGACAAAAAACTCGGTTTAAAATAAATAAAATCTACTAGAAAGTGTTTACAACAATTACAAGAGAATAAAGAACACAATACTTACCTTTTTCCCTCTGAAAGAAAGAAGAAGATCTCTCCAACAAAGTCTCCCATCGTTCTATGCGCCGCTCTGTTGACCTCATTTTTGATGAGGTCTTCTCTTCCTTTTTTTTTTAGTACTTAGGATCTAGCCTTAGGCTTTTCCTTTGACTATCCTAGAGGATTAGAATTGGGACCCACCACTTAGAAATTCAAACCACTTCTTAACTCCCTGCAAACTCCACAAACTTGATTGTAGACCCCTAATCACCTAGAGGGTTGAAATCGAATGTGGAAGTTTAAAGGATGAGTTCCTATATGACTCTTTGGCCTTAGGATCGCCTCAGGTGGCCTGGTGCAGTGAGGGCTGACTTACACACACACTACACTTATACACTACACTTTCACACACCTCACTAAAACCACACCTATACCCAACTTGACCTCCCGACTCATGAAGGTGATTCACATGGATGGTCGCTTAACCCCTAAGCCCTCAGGCTAAGAGGGTTAGGAACAACATAAGTGAATGCCTCAAATGAGTCCCTTCATGGCTCATATAGGCTTGATATGGCTTCATGGCTCAACCAAAATGATTTCATTCCACTTACATTTACCCGATCTTCAATTTTCCAAATTTTTAATTTTTGACACCGGGACCCTGACCGCCTAAACTACCCAAAACCGCGAAATTACCCAAAATTTTCAAAATTCTCCAAAATCACCCAAATTCCTCAAAATCAATCTCAAACATTCTCCCACCAGTCAAATTGACCATTTTTACCCAAAATACACAAAATTCCAAAAATACCCCCAATACCCTCCAAATTACCAAAATGCCCCTCTTGACCCAAAAATCCAAAAATTCAAAAAATTCCCAAAAAATTCCAAATATTCCCAATTTCATTTTGTTCAACTACACTATGGGCCAATTTTGTCAAGTTACCCCACTTTTGTCAAAATCCCCAATTTGACCCATTTTAACCCAAAGTGAACCCAATGTCAAACCAAACCTACCCAATTGACCCAAATTCTGGTCCAATTCAATTCTAAACTTCAATTCAACATCCCCAGCACCAATCTAGACCAAATCCAAGCCCAATTTGATTGGCATTTGAATCCAATTTCACTTTTGAGCTTAAAGCCCAATTTGGACCCATGACCCAAACTTAGCCCGAACCAAACCAATTCAACTCCAATTGACCCCAAACTTTTTCTAAACCTTCCCTAACATCCCCACAAACAAAACACTAACATAATTTGCCCAAAATTTGGACCCAAACCCCACTCAAATTCAACCCAAAACCAAAAAGCCCAATTTTGACCTAAACCCAAACTTAACCCAGAATAGGCCCAAACCCCAAAATCCAACCCCAACAAAAGTTGAAACCTCTTTGAAACACTCCCATAAACATTTCCCAACATTAATTTTACATCAATTTCAACCCTAGCCCAACATTGGCTCAAATTAGCCCAATTTGACCTACATTGGCCCATGTACCAAATGAACCCAAATCCAACCCATTTCAAGCCCAAACCACCTCAAATTTATTTCAAATTACTCATGACACATCCCTAAAGCAAACCCAATAATTATTTGGCCCAACCTTCTACAAAAATTCCCATCCATAAAGCCCAAGGCCCACTTTCTTAAACCTTTCTAAAAAGCCCATCCAAGACAAATTCAAAAGCCCAAAGTCCATGACAAATCCCACATGAAATTTCTCTCATCATCCCTTTGATTTAAAACACTTCCTAAGTTCTAAAATCTATCACCAAATAAATCCAAATCAAGCCTTATGACAACTCCTTAAAATCCATCAAATATTCCAACACCCTTCCTCATGAAAGTTGACTAAACTTTTCCCAAGCCAAAGATGAGCCATGAAGCCATGCATGAGCCACATGAGAGCCATGGGATCTACTTTCCACCTCACCATACCCAAGATGGCAAGAGGAGGAGGCCCTTTCCACATTCCCTTAAGGGGATTAGCCACTTCCATGACTCCACTAAACCTTGCTTAAACTTAATTGTACTTGGATGGTGACCCTTACCCACTAATTATGCTTGACCTAAACCACTTTATCTTCAGCCCAAACTAGCCATGGGAAGGTGCACCTAGCCCAATCCATGCATTTGACCAATTTGAGCCAAAATACACTGTTGACCTCATTTTTGATGAGGTCTTCTCTTCTTCTCTTTAGTACTTAGGATCTAGCCTTAGGCTTTTCCTTTGACTATCTTAGAGGACTAGAATTGGGATCCACCATCTAGAATTTCAAACCACTTCTTAACTCCCTGCAAACTCCACGAACTTGATTGTAGACCCCTAATCACCTAGAGGGTTGAAATCAAGTGTGGAAGTTTAAAGGATGAGTTCACTATAGGACTCTTTGGCCTTAGGATCGCCCTGCAGGTGGCACTAGTTACAGTGAATGGGCTGACTTACACACACACTACACTCATACACTACACTTCCATACACCTCCTAAAACCACACATATACCTAACTTGACCTCCTGACTCATGTAAGTGATTCACATGGATGGTCCTTAACCCTAAGCCCTTGGCTAAGAGGGTTAGGAACAACATAGTGAATGCCTCAAATGAGTCCCTTCATGGCTCATATGGGCTTGATGTGGCTTCATGGCTCAACCAAAATGATTTTATTCCACTTATATTCACCCGATCTTCAATTTTCCAAATTTTCAATTTTTGACCCCCGGGACCCTACACCCGCCTAACCTACAAATGCCATGAAACTACCCAAAAATTCCAAAATCACCTAAATTACCCAAAATTCCTCAAGACCAATCCTAAACATTTCCTCCCCACTCAAATTGATCATCCATAACCAAAATACCAAAAATTCCAAAAATACCCCCCAATACCCTCCAAATACCCAAAATACCCCTCTTAGCCAAAAAATCCAAAAATTCAGAAAATTCCCAGAAAATTCCAGAAAATCCCAAATATTCCCAATTTCATTTTGTTCAACTACACCATGGGCCAATTTTGCCAATTTACCCCACTTTTATCAAAACCCCCAATTTGACCCATTTTAACCCAAAGTGAACCCGATGTCAAACCTAACCCACCCAATTGACCCAAATTCTGGTCCAATTCAATTCTAAACTTCAATTTAACATCCCCAACACCAATCTAGACCCAATCCAAGCCCAAGTTGATTGGCATTGGGATCCAATTTCACTTTTGGCCTTAAAGCCCGATTTGGACCCATGACCCAAACTTAGCCCAAACTCACCCAATTCAACTCCCATTAACCCCAAATCTTTTCTAAACCTTCCTTAACATCCCCATAAACAAAAAACTAACATGATTTGCCCAAAATTTAGACCCAAACCCCACTCAAATTCAACCCAAAATAAAAAGCCCAATTTTGACCTAAACTCTAAACCTAGCCCAGAATAGACCCAAACCTCAAAATCAAAACCCAACCAAAGCCAAAAACTCTTTGAAACACTCCCATAAACATTTCTCAACATTTATTTTACATCAATTTCAACCCTAGCACAACATTGGCCCAAGTTAGCCCAATTTGACCTACATTGGCCCATTTCACGAATAAACCCAAATTCAACCCAATTCAAACCCAAACCACCTTAAATCTATTTCAAATTACTCATGAAACATCCCTAAACCAAAACCAACAACTATTTGGCCCAACCTTTTACAAAAATTCCCATCCATGAACACATCCTTAAACTTAAAAGCCCACTTCCCTTAAACCTTCTTAAAAGCCCATTTCCTTCAAAATTCAAAAGCCCACATGACACTTCCCCTCATCATCCATTTGATCAAAATCACCCCTAAGTTTCAAAATCATCAATTAAACCATTCCAAATCAAGCCACATGTCAAATTACCCCCTAAATGTCAAATATTTCTAAAACCCTTTTTCATGAAACAAGTCAACCTTTTTTCGAAGCCAAATGCGAAGCCACATGCGAAGCCATAGACAAGCCACATGAAACCATGGGGGTTTGACTTGTCACCGAAGCCATTAATGGCAAGTGGAGGGAGTCCTTTCCTAAGCCTTCCTTAAGCCATTTTAACCTCTTTAATGCGACACTATAACCCAAAATTAACTTAAACTATTTGGATAGAGACCACACCATCCTCTCTTGGGCGACCCAGTCGATCCTCTCGGCCCAAATCGGACCATGGGGAGGCGCACCCAACCCGAACCAATGGGTTGACCAAATTGAAGCCAAAATGGCCTCTTCCCCATTCCATTCCAAGCCACCCCCTTTACACATGGCAAGGCCCGATCGATCGCACAAGCCTCCAGCCACGACCCACCTGAGCTTGAGGGTGACTCGACCACTGGCCGGCCGGCCACCACGACCACCGGAAACCACCGAGCCGAGAGCTCGCATGTGAGCCCAAACTTGGAATTCTCACTGTCGAGCTGCCTCATGCCCGATGGCCACCATGGCCGTTCTTCACATGCCAAGAGCAGGTGATCCCGGCCCTCGACTCCCCCGGGAGAGCCTCCGACCATGCCTATTTAAACCCCTCACCCTCTCGGCCAAAGGAGGTGCTGAACCTAACCTTAAGGAAACTGCGCCAAAATCACTCCGGATCACTCTCCACACATAGAGCACTTGATCCCCACCGAATTCCGGCCCGATTCCCTCCGGCGAGCTCGATTTCGAGCTCGAACTTTAGCCCAAAGCCAGGACACTTCTTCGCGGTGAGCCAATTCCCAAATTGATTGGTCCTACACCTTCACTGGACCAAGAGGAGAAGTTTCCACCGAAAGCCCCATCTCCGAGGCCACCCGGTTGCTCCGGCCTCCAAGCTTTGTGATCGGCTGTGGTCACTTTCATAGCTAGACAATTCACGAGGCCGAGGGACTTCATCCGGAGCTTACTTGGACCCGATCGAAGGTGACACGACTCTTAGATCGAAGCTTCACTTCTCCGAGCAAAGGTATGGACTCCCTCTTCTTCCCGAGCTTCCGAGAGATTCTCATTTTAATTTGAGTCGATTTAAATGCATGTTTACCGTATGGATGTGTTCGTCTCTTCGAGACGAATCCATAGAGCATAAGAACACGAAAATCCGTTGAGAATCGAGTGAGAAATTAGGGTTAGAAGGTTGACGGTCACGGGTGCACACCGGTCGTAGACGATGACCGAGAGCCGTTGGATCGCGCGTGTATCGAGCGGACGGTTCGGATTGAGCCGGACCGGGGAATGATACGTGAACCGCGGGTCCCGGGACGGATGACTCGGATGGCGGCGCCCGATCACGGCGCGACACGTACCCCTTCGGAGGCTGCCGAGGTTGACGCGGCGCCGCGTGGATAAGTAGGAAATTAGGGATTTTTTTTATTTATTTAAATACCATAACTTTAAAAATCCATATCTTTGTGTAGAAAAATCACAAAAATAAAATAAAAATACCCTCTTGCTCAGTGAACAGAGGAGAATAATGTGGAAAAGAAATTAATTAATTTTGTCCAGTATTTTATTTTTAATTAATTATTTACTCCCTGCATTGTTTTAATTCTCCATGCATTCATACAATTCACCATGGCACCATAGGGCTTTTGAAGCCTCTGAACTTGGGAACATTCCTTGAATTTTCCAAGGTCGAGCAACCCTCGTGAAAAGTTATTGATTTTTCAAATGCATGTTGCTGTTTTGAGTATTTTAATTCCAAAAATTAGCATATTGTGAAATAAATTCTAGGAAAATCTGGTGATGTTCCTTATGACCAGAGAACCCTAGGAAAAATAGGACTTGAGTTAATTCACTTAAGATAACCCTAATTGGCTTAAACATCCAAAATAGACCCCTAATTAATTAGAGCTAACCATATATCAACTTGACTTGAAATCAATTCTCCACTGACCTTTAGGATCAGCGGAACCCACCATAAAAATTTCAAGTCAATTGGACTTGGTTAGCCCTACTAAATGGGTTGATTAAGCCATTTAGTCATTTTAAACTTTAAAAATTCATAACTTTCAAAATACCTTTCAAAAATTCACCAAATTGGTTTTGGAGCCTCTCTGATATCAGGGGAATTTAAGAAAATTAAAATTTCAATTTTCTAAAAAAGTTAATTTTTCATCATTATTTTAATATTTTATAATTAAAAATAATAAAAATCACAAAAATAATAAAATTCACCAAAATGTCATATTTTGAAATATAATCACTTAGGAACAAACCCCATATTTTTCTTAGGTCTATTTAATGAGATATTAAATTTTAAAGCCCTAGGGTAATTTTAAAATTAAAAAAAATGTATTTTCTAGCATTTTCACTAAAATAATTATAATAAATCAAAGAAAAATCAAAAAATTGTAAAATTTAGTTCTCTGGAATCCTTGATATCAGAAAGAATTTTAAAAATTATGAAATTCATTTTTCAACTTATATTCTATTTTTAAATTAATTAATACTCCATAGCTTAAAATAATTCTAATAAATAAAATATAATTCAAAAAATCACAAAAATTGGTCCAAGTGGTCCTCTGGTCATTAGGAATGTCCCATAATTTTCTTAAGGACAGAAACTTTCCCTTGGTCATATTATTAAATTTTCCTTGGAAATCCTTATTTTCCACCAAAAATAATTATATAAATAAATTAAATACAGAAAAATCACATTTTCTCCTCTAATGTCTTTATTGACATATGAGTGAAGTAACATAAAAATTTCACGTCCATTTGAGCTCAATTTAGTGAGTTATGAAATTATTAGGCTTGAAGGGCAAAATGGTAATTAAAATCTTAACCCTTTAATTAAGACATTAGGCTTAATGAAATTAATAGGCAAAATATTTGATTTTAACTTGATTTGGATGATTGAAATTTAGATAATTAAAGGGTAGAAACCTACTAAACAATTTAAAATAATTGAAATAAACCTTAATTAAATAATTAGTTAAATTTGGAAGAATAATAAAATTGGAATTATTAAAATAGGGATATTATTAGGAGGAGATTTATTCTTTAATTTAAAAATCCCTAAATTAATCATCCCAATAATATTTAATTCCTAATTAAAATGATAATCCAAGTTTAAGATTTAAAATGCTAAAAGACTTAATCATTAAATTAAATTAAAGTTAAATTATTTAAAACAAATTCCTTTAAAATTAAAAATTAAATTAAAAATTAAGAATTAAATTAAATTAAATTAAATTAAATTAAATTAAATTAAATTAAATTAAATTAAATTAAATTAAATTAAATTAAATTAAATTAAATTAAATTAAATTAAATTAAATTAAATTAAATTAAATTAAATTAAATTATATTATATTATATTAAATTAAATTAAATTAAATTAAATTAAATTAAATTAAATTAAATTAAAACTAAATTAAATTAAATTAAATTAAATTAAATTAAATTAAACTAAATCATATTACATTAAATTAACTTAAGTTAAATTAATTTAAATTAAACCACATTAAATTAAATTAAGTTAAATTAAATTAAATTAAATTAAATATAAAGACATGAAGAATTCAAAAATAAATCTAAAATAACTTGAACACTATTCCAAACTTAAATCATTAATTTGAACTTAAATTTGAATCACAAATCATTAAATATCATTTTGCCCTTAGGAGCTTTTACTATTATAACTCCTAAATGGAGTATCGAAGTGAAATGACACTTCACTCATAAGGATATTCGAACATCATAATTCAGCTGAGCAAGAAATAAAACTTAACTCGAAACACCCTGGATGATTAATTCACTTGAACAATAGAATTCATTTGGACTTAGGACAATTCCAGAAATATTGAAAAGATGTTTAAGATTCGTCTTAAACACTTCCTCAATATGATGGAATGTCCTTAAGAACAAATTGAGCTTAGTTGTTCTTTGGTGAAGAAAATCATCCTTAAAACCAAAATTGAAGACCTGAGACGTCATAGGAGATGACTAGCCATAGGATTAGGAAGTTGGTAGAAAACCATAACCTTTCCCTTAGCTTTACCTAGGAACTTACTTTAAATGCTTAAATATTCTAAGCGTGTTTTAAGTGCGGCTTGGGATGACGGGAAGACCCTCCAGGTACGCTTTTATTTTATTGCGATTTACTCTATTGCAACTTATTTAATCGCATCGCACTTACTTTTCTTGCATGATAAACAACGAGTTGCATGAAAACCTACACCTTTAGGACTGAAACCAAAGCTGAAACCCATAACTAAATTAAAAGACACTACAAGATAAAATTCACCGCCACAACATTCAAAATATAAAACAACTCAAAATTTAATCACAAACGAACAACAAAACTACAAACACAACTAAATTAAAACGTCTCATTGAATGATCGGGAATACCTCGGATGATGTAACCCACGTGTTGCTAACGGGATTTCCCACGGTTTAAATGAAAGTGCAGAACTCATTCAGTTGAGTTTAGCAAATTCATCTGGACTAAGTGAATTCGATGAAAATAACGGTGCCCGGATGACGGAACCGTGGGATCTTAATCGGTTACGTTTAATCAACTTTAAAACTCTGTTTTAATTAAAATATTAAAGACACATGGAAATGAAGACTTTCTCTAAAACCAAACACTTCTCTCATCTCACGATTTATGACTTCTAAAACTAAACCTCTCGCAACAACAAGGAGCTCGGAGCATGGTGGGCGAGCACGGCCATCGTCGTCGGCAAAACTGAAATCTACATCAGCAAAACTTTCTTAGAATTAAATAACCAAGCCATAGGACTTCGAGGTAGTTTGCACAGGGCGACATAAATCCTCGACTCTTCGTTAGGCATTTGCATGATCATATCATGTACATTAAGCCCTAACCGGTCTTAGGATTTCCGAGGTAGTCGTCCGATACGATATAAACCCTCACATCTTCGAGGCTATTTGTATGATTTTATCATACGAATATAAGTCCTAACTAATTAAAATTGGCAGGATCAAAATACTAAATAAACATTAGGACCTTCCTAAATTCAAGCCAAACAATAGGATAGTCGGGAAATTACCAAAGTTCTCTTTGGATCTGTGATTTCTCCTACCCTTCTTCCTTTGGACTCCTAAAATAAAATGTTCCAAATTTGATCCATTCCTATTGAAATTCAAAAATTCAATCCCTTGAAAACTTAAACTTTGAAATTCTTGAGAGCGAACTACTGATTATTATCGAGAGTTTTCTTAGGTGATTTCCGTCACTTAAGATGTAATTAACTATAGGGGCTTGCCCTTATAGGGAACTTTAAGAACCCGGGTAATATAAACCTCGTTTAATGTTTTCATATTAAACGAGGGAACATGTCGGCTTATAAAATTGGTTCGCGGACCAAACGGATGTCACAAACCTTTCTAGTTTATTTAATCGAGCCCCATCATCGAGCGAGTGTGTCTATTCTTCGGGATAGATACACGGTTTGTGGTGCGGCGCTCGTTTATATAAACTATTCGGGATGTGAGATCGGTTTGATTTCATATCTTAAAATTTTCAAATTTAAAATTATTTTCAAAATCAAATACTAATTTTCAAATTATTTATTTAAATTAAATTAAAAATTCGCCGACAATTTCTGTAGGCGACCCCTTTTCAAAATAAAACACATAACCTAAAAATATGCCGACATACACCCTTACCCCATTCCACTTTGATTCAAACCCTTTACACATGGCAGCCACCAATTGACTGCACTAAACCCCGACCACGACCCACTCGAACCCGAGGGTGACCGGTGCACAGCCGGCCGACCACCGTGTCCGCCGGAAAACACCATGGCCGAAAGCTCGCATGTGAGCCAACATTGAAATTCCCTCGTTGAAGTGTCTCACCAATTGGATAGCATGGCTCGTTCTTCTCTTGCATGGAGCGGTCGATCCCAACCCCTAACTTCCCTCAGGAGAGCCTCCAGCGACTCTGATTTAAACCCCACCTCTCTCGGCCATGGAAGAGGTCTCGAACCAACCTTAAGGAAACTCGCCAAAATCACTCCGGACTCTCCTCCACACTTAGAGCATTTGATCCCACATCGTTCTCTTGCCCTAATCCCCACTAATCGAGCTCGATTTTGGAGCTCGATTCTCGAACGAACAGGGACACTCCCAAATCCTCCACCAAAGTCAAATTAAACTCACCGACACCTGTACAAGACCAAGAGAAGGAGTTCCCCAGCGAAAGCCCCCTCTCCAGGCCACCCATCTGTTCCAGACTCCAAGCTTTGTAATCGGCTGTGGTCGAAATCATACATGGACAATTCACCAGGCCAAGGGACTTCATCTGAAGCTTGCTTGGACCCAATCGAAGGTGACACAACCCTCAGATTGAAGCCACACTTCTCTGAGCTAAGGTATGAGCTAACTCTTTATCCCAAGCCTCTGGAGATCGTCTCATTTCAAATGCTTTAATTTCAATGCATGATCTACCGTATAGATGTGTTCGTCTCTTCGAAGACGAATCCATAGAGCACAAGAACACGAAAATCCGTTGAGAAATGAGTGAGTTCTTAGGGTTTTAGTGTGGACGGCTCTCGGGTGAGAACGACTGGGGACGACGAGCGGATGCCGTCCATTCAATACACGCGCGGACGGACGGCTCAGATCGGGTCGGATCGGCAGATGATACGCGGAAGGCGGGACCCGGGCTGCTGACTCAAGCGACGACGTCGAATGACAGTGCGACACGCGGCATTTCGGAGATGCCTAGGATGAGTCAGCGCCACCGTTTTAAATAGAAAATTAGGGTCTTTTTGATTTATTTAATTCCCTAAACTTCAAAAATGTATAACTTTGTGTAGGAAAATCCTAAAAATAAAATAAAAATACCCTCTTGCTTAGTGAACAGAGGAGAATAATGTGGAAAAGAAATCATTTAATTTCATTGAATATTTGATTTTTAATAATTTATTTACTCTCTGCACATTTTCAATTCTCCATGCATGTATACAATTCACCATGACATGAGACCATAGGGTTTTTGAAGCCTCTGAATTTGGGGACATTCCCTAAATTTTCCAAAGTCAGAGGCCATCCCTATGAAGAGTTATTGATTTTTCAATTTTAGGTCACTATTCTGAGTATTTTAATTCCAATAATTAGCATATTGTGAAATAAATTCTAGAAAAATTTGGTGATGTTTCTTATGACCAGAGGACCCTAGGGAAAATAGTTTTTAAGTTAACTCACTTGTAATAACCCTAATTGGCTTAAACACCCAAAATGGAGCTTTAATTAATTAGAGCTAATAATACATCAAATTGAATTGAAATCAATTCTCCACTGACCTTTAGGATCAGAGAAACTCACCATAAAAGTTTGAAGTCAATTGGACTTGGTTAGCCCTATCAAATGGGTTGATTAAGCCATTTAGCCAAACTTAAATTTCAAAAATTCATAACTTTCAAAATACTTTTCAAAAATTCACCAAATTGGATTTGGAGCCTCTCTGATATCAGGGGAATTTAAGAAAATTAAAATTGTAATTTTCTAAAAAAGTTGATTTTTTGCATTATTTTAATATTTTTAATAATTAAAAAATAATAAAAATCACAAAAATAATAAAATTCACTAAAATGTCAAATTTTGACTTTTAATCACTTAGGAATAAACCCCATATTATTCTTAAGTCTCTATGATGAGATATTAAATTTTAAAGCCCTAAGGTAATTTTAAAATTAAAAAATGTATTTTCTAGCATTTCCACTAAAATAATTCTAATAAATCAAAAAAAAATCAAAAAAATTGTAAAAATTGGTTCTATGGTTTCCTTGATATCAGAGAGATTTTTGGAAATTATAAAATTCATTTTTCAACCTTTATTTTATTTTTAAATTAATTAATACTCCAAAACTCAAAATAATTATAATAAAAAGAATATAATTCAAAAAATCACCAAAATTGGTCCAAGTGGTCCTCTGGTCATTAGGAATGTCTCATAATTTTTTTAAGGACAGAAACTTTCCCTTGGTCATGTTATTGAATTTTCCTTGAAAATCCCTATTTTCCACCAAAAATAATTACATAAACAAATTAAATACAGAAAAATCACATTTTCTCCTTTAATGTCTTGATTGATATATGAGTTAAGTCACATAAAAATTTCAAATTCATTTAAGCTTAATTTAGTGAGTTATGAAATTAGTAAGTTTAAAGGGCAAAATGGTAATTAAAATTTTAACCTATAATTAAAAATTTTAGGTTTAATTAAAAGGGTGGGTAAAATATTTGATACTAAGTTGATTTTGGATGTTTGAAACTTAAGCAATTAAAGGGTAGAAACCTACCAAACAATTTGAAAATAATTAAAATAAACCTTAATTAAATAATTAATTAAATTTGGAAGAATAATGAAAAAATGGAATTATTAAAATAAAGGATATTATTAGGAAGAAATTTATTCTTTAATTCAAGAATCCCTAAATTAATCACCTCAATAATATTTAATTCCTAATTAAAATGATAATCCAAATTCAAGATTTAAAATGCTAAAAGACTTAATCATTAAATTAAATTAAAGTTAAAACATTTAAATTAAATCCTTCTAAAATTTCAATTAAATTAATAATTTAACAATTAAAATTAAATCATCCTTAAAGCATAAAAAATAAAATATTAAAATTTAAATTATAATAAAAGAAAATAAAATAAAATAAAATAAAATAAAATTAAATTAAATTAAATTAAATTGAATTAAACTAAATTAAATTAAATTAAATTAAAACATATTAAATTAAATTAAATTAAATAAAAAATAAAATCAAGTTAAAATAAAATTAAAATTAAATTAAAAATAAAATCAAATTAAAATTAAAACTAAACCAAATTAAATTAAATTAAAATTAAATTACTTTAAATTGAATTAAATATAACATCACCAAAGACATAAAGAATTCAAAATAAATCTAAAACAACTTGAACACTATTCCAAACTTAAACCCATTAAAATTAAATCAAATCACAACACACTTGAACATCAATTTGCCCTCAAAAACTCTTGTTGTCATAACTCCTAAACAGAGTACTAAGTGAAGTGTTACTTCACTCATGGGATATTCAAATGTTCTAGTTCACTGAGCAAGATGACAAAACTTAAACTCCTGGATGATTAATTCACTTGTATAATTAAATTCTCTTGGACTTAAAACAATCCTAGATGTATTGAAAAGATGTTTAAGACTCGTCTTAAGCACTCCCTCAACATGATAGGATATTTATAAGAACAATTGAACTTAATTGTTCTTTGATGAAGAAAATCATCCTTAAACCAAAACACAAGAACCTAGACGTCATAGGTGGTGACTAGCTATAGGATTAGGAACTTGGTAGAAAACCATAACCCTTCCGCTTTACCTAGTTTTACCTAGGAACTTGCTTTAAATGCTTAAATATTCTAAATTGTGTTTTAAGTGCAGCTTGGGATGACGGGAAGACCCTCCAGTGTACGCTTTTATTTTATTGCAATTTACTTTATCGCAATTTACTTAATCGCATCGCACTTATTTTTCTCGCATGATAAACAACTCGTTGCATGAAAATCCACACCTTTAGGATAGTCCCTAAAACTGAAACCAAAACTAAATTAAAAGTCATTACGAGATAAAATTCACTGCCACAACATTTCAAAATATAAAACAACTAAAAATTTAATCACAAACAGAATAACAAAATTACAATTACAACTAAATTAAAACGTCTTGTTGGATGATCGGGAATACCTCAGATGATGTAACCTACGTGTTGCTAACGGGATTTCCCACGGTCTAAATGAAAGTGTTGAACTCATTTAGTTGAGTTTAGCAAATTCACATGGACTAAGTGAATCCGATAAAAATAACGATGCCGGAAGGATGGAACCGTGGGATCTTAACCGGTGTTGTTATAATCAACTTTAAGATTTATTTTAACTAAAACATAAAAAAACACTTGGAAATTAAGACCTTCTCTAAACCAAAACACTTCTCTCATCTCCTGATTTATGACTTCTAAAACTAAACCTCTGCAACAACAAGGAGCTCAGAGCATGGTGGGCAGCACGGCCATCGTCATCAGCAAAACCTGAGTCTACTTCAGCAAAAACATTTCTTAGAATTAAATAACTAAACCATAGGACTTCGAGGTAGTTTGCCTAGTGCAACATAAATCCTCAACCTTTTGTTAGGCATTTGCATTGCAAATTAAGCCCTAACCGGTCTTAGGATTCCGAGGTAGTCGTCCGATACGACATAAACCCTCACATCTTCGAGGCTATTTGTGTGATCATATCATACGAATATAAGTCCTAATTAAATAAAATTGGCAAGATCAAAACATTAAATAAACATTAGGGCTTTCCTAAATTCAAGCCAAACAATAGGATAGTCGGAAATTACCGAAGTTCGCTTCGAATCTGTGATTTCTCCTACCTTTCTTCCTTTGAATTTCCAAAATAAAATGTTCCAAATTTGATCCATTCCCTATTGAAATTCCAAAATTCAATCCCTTGAAAACTTAAACTTTGAAATTCTTGAGAGTAGAACTACTAATTATTATCGAGAGTTTTCTTAGCTGATTCCCGTCACTTAAGATGTAATTAACTATAGAGGCTTGCCCTTATAGGGAATTTTAAGAACCCAGGTAATATAAACCCTGTTTAATGCTTTCATATTAAGCAGGGGAACTTGTCGACAAATAAAATGGTTTCTCAGACCAAACGGATGTCACAAACCTTCTAGTTTATTTAATCGAGTCACACCATTAAACAGTGTGCCTATTCTTCGGAATAGACACGCGGTTTGTGGTGCGGTGCTCGTTTATATAAACTATTTGAGATGTGAGATCAGTTTGATTTCATATCTTAAAATTTTTTAAAATTATTTTCAAAATCAAAACACTACTTTCCAAATTATATACATATGTAAATTAAATTAAAATTCGCCGACAATTTCTGTAGGCGACCACTTTTCAAAAATACAACACAAACCTAAAAATATGCCGACACGCTCATACATCCCTTACATAAATATCTTAAAATCTCTCACCAATCTCACTATAAGATGTAAAAATCTACATCTTCATGACTCTAAAATGACTCAACAGGAAAAGAGAGAGAAAGAGAGAAAGAGAGAGAGAGAGAAAGAAGAGACACGAGAGAGAGAGAAGCAAGAGAGGCCCTCTTTCCTGTAGAAATATCTCCTATTTATAGAGTTCTGAAAATGGACAAGGGTTGCTTAGGCACCTCCTCAAAAGTAGTCCACATTCATTGAATCTTCTAGAAACCGACTCTGGCGCCTAGGCACCGGGATCTGGCGCCTAGGCGCCAAACTCATGTGACCAAGTTTTCACACCCCTTCACTTTGGGTCGCACCTGTTCGCGATTAAAACCGTTCCAAAGTGTCCAGATACATTGTATCAGATGTCCTATATATTAGGAATAACTTCTAGTCTTCTAGAAGGTCTAGAAATTACTTAACACCGTCAAAATAACTCCCAAAGTCATCAAAAATCCATCCAATAACCGTTTCTGGATGATTCTGGCGCCTAGGCGCCACCCTGTGCGCAGCTCCACTGTTTTGCTCCGTTTGGCTCCGTTTCGCCCCATTTCAGTTGCGTTGCGTTCCTAACATCTTCACCTACAAGATAGACATAAAAACAACCTTTCTCAAAAGTATAATTTCATTCAAAAACATGTGAGAAATATAAAAGATATTAAGCATAGAAAGACATATCAATATGTCTTAAGTTAGAATTTGTTTTTCTTGCTCATTTTGGCTCAAAATTGCATAATTTTTGCTTCATTTTCTCTAAAATCATATTTTTATACTTGAAAACAAAAATATGCAAAATTATGCAAAATACCTTCATTTATAGTGTAATATCATTAAAAATATGCATAAAGTGGGCATGAAATGAACAATAAATAGGTACTTTTTTTCATGGATTATTAGGCGAAATCGTGCCACCATTCCATCAAGGATATACCTGGGCTCAATTTTCAACAAATTAGATCAAGGAAAAGCTTTTTGAGATCAGGTTGAAGCTTCAAAACATTTCAAATTGGGGCTTCATATCTTGGACCAAGGTATAGACCTCTAACCCTAATTTTTTGCTTGGGTTTAGAACATTGTGAAGAAGATCATCACATCATGTTTCGATGTGATGATCATAATAAAGATGTTTTGATGATTGAAACACATGAATGGATGAATGGTAGAAATCCATCTTATTTTTGTCACATTAAAAGATGAGCCTATAATTTTGTTAATCACATTAATTTGGATGAAAATTAATCTAAATGATCCTTAAGGTTAGGGGTTGACTTTGGAAGCAAATAATCCAGTAATCTAATACCCCTACTTGTTGTTTAAATGATAATTCATTAATTTGACAATAATCATAATTATATAACTTAACTTTTCTAAAATCACAAAATTTACCCACTAAAGTCTTAAGGGCTTAGTAGTGAGCTAGGCTTAATTTGAATTTGACTAATGACGTTTAGAAAAGAAAACACAATTAATTTCAAAATACAATTGAAACAATACAAGCCCATAAAAATTGGGTAGAATTCTTAATGAACCAAGTTTGCCCCTAGAGGCCTTTATTCACGTAATTCATAAATAAAATATCAAGTGATATTTATCCCACCTTTTGGGATAATTAAAACATTAATTCACTAAGCATAAGGGTATGAAATGGATGAATCATTTAGTGAGTATGATAAGTTCAAATGAACTCAAGAAAGTTCAAAAGGGTTGTGAAATATCTAGGTATTCCCTAGACCTTTTCACAAGTTTTCTAGACACCTTGTAGGGCAACTGAACCTATCATATTTATTAAAAGAAGGCATCCCCCAAATGAATAAATAGGACCCACCAAGTTATAACATAACATTTGGTAGGCTTGTGACGAAACTATCTATAGAATTTACTTTCCTACAAATTATAAATGTTTATTGCAAAGGATATTAAAGTTTCAGGTGGAGGAACGAGAAGACTCACCACGTACACTTTTATAAGTTTACAGTACTTTCTTTTGTGTACTTCCTTTACTGTACTTTTCTTGGTTATGAGCTTGCATGTTAAACAATAATTTCACCCTGCATGAAAACCAAAACTTTTAGGATACCACAAAACTGAAACCAAACTAAAAATTAAAACAAAACAAGATAAAGTTCACCGCTACAACAATCAAAATATAAGACAATTCAAAATCTAATCACAAACAAAACAAAAATCACAATTGTAACTAAATTGAAATATTACTATTGGATGATCAGAAATACCTCAGAGGAGGCAACCTATGGCTGTTAACGAGCTTTCTCACAGTCTCAATGAAAGTATGATACTCATAGTTGAGTTTAGTAAATTCTTTCGGACTAAGTGAATCATAAGAAAATGATGGTGACGGAATGAGGGAACCGTGAGATCCTAACCGGTGTCGACATAATCAACCTAACTATTCCCCAAATAAGACATTTAGACATCTCAATTTAAATATTTCCAAAAACATGACATTTCTCTCATCTCTGCTAATTGACATTCCTAAAAATAAACCTAATGCGATGAGGAGCTTGGAGAATGCACAGTGGGCAGCATAGCCATCTTTAACATCAAAACTCCTTAGAACTAAACAGCAAGTCATAGGACTTCGAGGTAGCTTGCCTAGCACAGCCTAAACCCTTAATTTATCTCTTTAGGCCTTTACATGACTGTGTTGTGCAATATAAGCCCTAACTCATCTTAGAATTCTGATGTTGTCGTTAGGTGTGACATAAACCCTCCCATTTTCCAGGCTATTCACATGATCGACATCAAGTGAATGTAAGCCCTTAATAATAAAATTGGCAGGATGAAACGTTAAATAAATATCTTAAATCGAAGCCAAACCATAGGATAGTTGGGAAAACACCAATATTCTTCTTGAATATATGTTTTTCCCCTAGTTCTCTTTTCTTTTGGATTCCTTTAAAAATTGTTACAAACTTCAGCCATTCACCTATTGGATTTCCCGTTATCACATTTTCTTGAAGAATCCTACCATTTGGAAGTCATGAGTATAAATATTTTCTGATATTTATCAAGAGTTTTCTTAGGTGACTTCGGTTATCAAAGATGAAATTAACTATAGGGGCTTACCCTTATAGGAAACTTAAAGACCCCGGATTAATATAAACCCTATCTAGTTGTTTCATACTAGGTAGGGTAAATTTTCGGTCATATAAATGGTTCACAGACCAAACAGATGTCATTAGTTTTATTGTTTATTTGATTGAGCCTTATCATCAAGTAGTGTGTTTGTTCCTCGGGATAGGTGTGTTACTTGTGATATTGTACTCATTTATTTAAACTACAAATTAAATGAAATTCGTTCATCTCATTTTTCAAATTTAAAATATTATTTTCAAAATCAATATATATGTATATTAAATTAAACCAAAACCATATTTTGTATATCCTATATTCTCTCAAAATAAAAGATGGATAGAATTTAACGACCGACAGTTTTATGGCGACTCCGCTAGGGACCAGTTTCTCTCTTCATTAAGATCATGAAATGTTATATTCATACATTAGAGCTCATGTCCCTCATGAACCAGATTATCATTCTTTCGTTGATATACTTTACCAATTTCTTTCTTGGGAATGTACGATCAACATTTCTCGATTTCAGGAATATTTGTCTAAGTCATCCTTAAACAGAGGGGTTCAGAAATCTCTAGGTTTCTTTCTGATTTTTGTGGGTCAGACCCCCAATAGGTGTTGGTGAATAAGTATCGCCAAAGCAATGTGCGATGTGAAGGGGATTCCGGACGGGGTCCCACACTTCACTTTCCCTTTGTGTCTCCCGGGTTCGAGCTTGTTATCAGCAAATAGAACTAGTCCATCTTAAACCTTAAACTCCTTTTAACAAATCAAAGACAAGATAAAAAAATCAAAATGAAGTGAAATTGTGCCTAGCGTACTGAGAAACCTTTTCTGTAGTGTTTGCACTATGATTAAAGGGTTTTAAGCCTTTGCTAACTTTCAGAATGTTTCTTTTGACAGTCACAATGTTGGCCCCTATGCTTACTTTCTCTTGCAACTTGCCCACTTCCCGTGAGGCCCGTTTTGTTTGTCCAATGATTCAGTTTGGGACTGGCTTCAATGAGTTCGAAGTCGTACTTGGAAAAGCTCTGTTCGTTGTCGTGAAAGTTGCTACCCCCAAAGTTCAAGAGTCGTCTGCCGAGTTCAACCTGAACTACCACCGGGATTTCCCTTCTGCTAAGAAGGCGAAGGTTTCTACTGCCCTGTCAAGTTAGTCTTCTCTATGCCTATGAGAGTTGTTACCCTTGCCACTACTGGTTTTTCCATCACCGCACCTACTTTCCCAACTACCAGAGGGAAGGAAATTTTGTAATGAAAAAGATTCTGATAATGCCTTTCTTACTTCACCGTCAGTCTTTGAGATTGGTTCTAGTTCTAGAATTCCCTCGCCAATTAGATCTCAAAGGAGGAACCACAATCGTAAGATTCTCAAAGCCTCCATAGCACAAACTACAAGTCAGCCAGTGATTTATGAGATTCCTTAACAGGATGAACTCAGTTTACCTATTATCTCTCCTCTCATTCGATGGAGTAGGTTCCACAAGTTGGTTGATACTAATGGAAATGAAAGCTTCCACATGATTACTTATATGCTTCCATCACCACATGGTCGTGATGAAGTGAGGGAGAGACCTGCACCCATCACCCGATTTCATACCCTTCTCCAAAGATTGTCTGAAACAGAAGGGTGTTCCATTGCCAAACTCCTCAAGAAGATGGTATGTGCAATATCCCGCGAAATAAAGAGTGAAATTCTGAGATTGGAAAGACCCATCTGAGTTTTTGTCGGACACCTTTTGGGAAGTCGATTTGAGGTTGCCACTACTACTACATATGCTATGTCTCCGTTCTGATACCTGCAGTACACGAATCAGTCAAGTTCCAGCTAGGTCTGAGAGTACCGTCTACCGACGATTATAAGGAATCCCAGAAAAGGAAGAATAAGAATGGATTGTTTCCCTCTGTACATGTTATACACCCTAGGGACCACACTTCCCCTCACCACTCCGATGTCTCCGCCGAGACACCCCGTCTTAAGGCGATGAATTTTAAGAGGAAGGTGTGGTTGACCGATGTTATTGCACCATTATGCTTTGAGAAGTCTGTGGATCACAAGATGGATCATGAGTTTGATGTTCCCATTGCACTACCGTCGTTGCTTCTGAGGCAGTTGCAGAAAGAAGTGACAGTTGAGGGAAACCTACAGATCTAAAAGTGATTAGATAGAAATCAGTCGATGATAATGTCCGAAAGCTCCAAGCTGAAATTTCAGAATTAGCAAGAGAACGGGGACTAGATATTTAAAATAAAGATTACAACCTGTCAGATTACTTGGAAGAAAAGTTCATGGAGATTAATGTGGTTGAGACCACGTCCATGTCATTTGCGCGCAATGCTCCTATTGAGGAGAATGCCGCAGATGAGCTTCAAAGGGCCATATTGACAAGAGATGAACAGATTAGTCATCTGGAGAAGACGACGGAGGAGATGGCCGCTGCCATGTTCACACTACAGGGACATTCACAGTCACAACCAGCGACATCTTCAGAAGTTAACCAACTAGAAATTATACACATCCCGGATGAGAGAAGAGAAGTTGTTTTTGCTAACGAGGATGAACCTCCAAAGAAGGATTCAGCTCCAAGTCCACCAGAAAAGGATATCAAGCAGATGATCGAATAATAAGTTCGGGAGGCCTTGGCTCAATCTAAAGGCGAAGCATCATTTCAAATGGTAGACCCTACCCTAAAGAGTTCAATGATGTGCCTTACCTCAAAGGCTTCGTGTCCCCGTATTTCAAGACGTACGACGGGACGGGAAATCCTCATCAACACATAGCACACTTCAGAGCCAGTTTTTGCAACATAAGAAGAAATGAAGCATCGTTGTTCCGATAGTTCGTCAGTAGCCTGTTAGGTATAACATATGATTGGTATGCCAAGCTTCCCAACGGATCAGTAAAGACTTTCGCAGAAATGGAGAACATGTTCGTGAATAGATTCGCTGGTGTGCAGCATGATGTCACTATAGGAGATCTCATAGTGGAACGAAATAAACTAAACGATACTCTAGTTGATTACATTCTGAGATGGAGAAACCTTAGCATGAAATGTGAGCCTTAACTACAGGAAGAACACACGATCGAGATACTACTCAAGAGTATCCACAGTCCAGTTGCTTTCATGCTTAAATGTCTTAATATTAAATCCTTCGAGAAGCTACTCATTAAGGCCAGCAATTTACAAGAGAAAGTCAAGCATATGGAACTTGCATAGAAAGCAGAGAAAAAGAGACCGGTCAAAGCTTATGAAAAGAGATTTGGCATAGTGGCAACAGTTAATAATGGGAAACAACCGATGAGGATTCAAGCTGAGCAGTTACCGTAGTAGCACAATTAGTCTCAGCAGTTCAACCAACATCCTCAGTACAGTCAGTCTTAGCAGTATGGTCATCCTCGTTTAGAGCAGAGCAATCAGTCTTGTTAGCAGTAGAGGTCATACAGGACAAACAAAAGATAGGGTCTGATAATATCAGAAGGTTTCGTAAGAACTACTCCTTCAAGGACAATGTTGTAGCAAAGATGTTCAAAAATTTGATGAAGAAGCCCGAGTTCAAGTTTCCGAGCCGAAATATCCGGAAGAGATGAACAAGAAAGATCAACCTAAGTTTTTTCCTTACCACTTGTTTCTCGGACACACGATTGAAGGATGCTTCAATTTCAAGGATTGGCTCGAGGGGAATTACAAAGAAAGAAATATAATGATACCGAAATGATATTTGAAAGAACCTGAAAGAGGTTCTATAAATATGATTTCGGTCGAGCCATTCTCTCCGATTGACCTGTATGCTGGTTAAGGTGGATGGAGTATGATTTGGAACGAGCTCAAGAGTCCTGGATCAGATCTGGTTCTCTTCAAGGAGAACCACTGCCCGAAATCTGCCACCAACCCAGCCTAAGATAGAAATTTCACCAAGAAGATCATCACAGTGGGAGAGTAAGAAGAAGGAGATCATGAATGAAGTTAAGGACGATAGCGCGAAGGATAAGATATGGGCTGCCCCTGTTAGATTGGTTGTCTCAGATTCGGGGGTGAAACCCCTCGAACCACTGACTTTGTACGATTATCTTTATGCCCCTCCAGGGTCTCATAATGATAATAGAAAAGATTTGGCTACGTTCTTACTGTCTCTAGTGATAATGTAACTAATCACAATCTATCTAACCTTGATTTTGATTCCCAAAATAATCCTCAAATCATACTAGTTTTTGATGACAATGTTGACAAAAATGAGGAAGATATTGACGACATCGGTTACGACAGCACGGGAAGCGAAGAGCCAGTTCTCGAGTGCAAAGGAACTACACTTGCCATTAACTTGGACTTTTCAGATACATAAGCGGTACCAGAAGATCCAGCTACAGCGATAGGAGAACCTCTGGCTCCATACGAGGAAGAAATAACAGAAGTACATTTAAGAAGTGGCAACGTACTACCGTCAAGGCCAACTTCAGTGGAGAACGAAAAACAAATAATTACTCAAGAAGAAGTGTCTCTGTTCACATCATTTTTGGTGAGGCATTTTCTTTCCTCTTAGTGCTTAGGATCTAGCCATAGGACTTCTCCTTGACTATCCTAGAAGACTAGAGATGGAACCCACCTTTTAGAAATTCAAACCAAATCTTGATTCTCTTTGGAATCCTACATGGATGGTCATCAACCTCCAAATCACTTGGAGGGTTATGACCAATGTGTAGGAAGACAAGGATGAACTTCTATAGGATTCTTAAGCCTTAGGACAGCCCTAGGTGGCTTGGTCTTGGTGGGGCCTAGCTTGCACACACTGCACTCCTACACCCATCCTAAACCCTAAACCATCTTTACCCAATCTTGGCTCCTAATTCATTAGAGCACTCATATGGATGGATTCAAACCCCTAGCCCTTGGCTAAGAGGGTTAGGAACAACCTATGAGATGTTCAAAATGAACACTGCCATTGGTCCATGGCTCAATCTAAACCATTCCATTCCAACCAACCTTAACCAAATTCAAATTTCTGGTTTTGACATTGGGTCCTTAAACCTACCTAAAATTACCTAAATTGCCCCTACAACTACCAAAACTCTTCAAAATTTCCCAAAAATTACTCAAAATTCCTAAAAATCATTTTAAAACAATTCCCACCTCCTAAATCCACCAAAATAGCCCAATATCCTCCAAATAACCTCCAAATACCCTAAATACCCCTTTTTGCCCAAAATTCAAAAATTCCAAAAATTCCAAAAAAAATTCAGAAAATCCCAAATATTTTTAATTTCATTTTGTTCAACTACACCATAAGCCAATTTTGCCAAAATAACCTACTTTCGACCCAAAATCCTAAGTTGGCTAATTTAACCCAAATGGAACCAATGTCAAACAAAATCAACCCATTAAACCTCAATTTTGCCCAATTTTAATTTTAAACTTTGATTCAACATACCCAATACCAATCGAAACCAAATCCAAGCCCAAATTGGTTCACATTTGAGTTCAATTTCATTTGAAATCCAAAATCCCCAACTTTGCCAATTTAATCCAAAATTCCCCAATTAACCTAATGTCAACCAATTCCCCCCAAATTTCAATCCTAAACCTTCCATGGAACTCCTATGAAACCCATGCAACATTCAATTATCCCAATTTGAGCCCAAGCCTAGCCTAAATCCATTTGAAAACCAAGAACACCCATTTTAACCCAAATTGAACACATGTCCTAAATCTACCCAATTGATTGGCCTAATCCTAAAATTTCCTCCCAATTGATATTGGGAACTCTTCAATACATTCCCCTAAACCATTTGAAACATTCAATTGGGTCTAAACCCCACCTTAAGCCAACTTAGACCCAAGTTGACCCAACCTTACCCAAATTGATCAAAATCCCAAAATCCACTAAATTGACCTCTCAATTGAACTCAAAACCATTCCATGTCTTCATAAAATTCTTCATGGAAATCATTTACACATTGTTGCTCAAGACATTTGGACCCAAATCAAACCCAAACTCAAGCTAGCTCAATTCAAACCTAAATCACTCCATGTGCACACATGAGCCAAATTGAACCAAACCAAACCAAATTTGATCAAACCAACCTCTTGGCAGCCAACCCTAGGCCTTCTATGGTGGGTTTGACCTGACCCAATCCATGTCCCATGAGCCATGGACCAATGGTCCACCACTTGGGACCATTGGGTTTAGCCATTTGCTAAAGGCTAAGTCCCATCCTCCAACTCCCCTTAAGCAACCTTCTCAGCCCAATTAATGCAGCTGAACCTCTCCTCCACTCCTCCTCAGCCTGCCCAGCAGCCTGACTGTCCTTGCCAGCCACCCCAGCCACCGGAACAGCCACGCCCAAGCACCCCCTTGTCCTTGAAACTTCAAAATTGAACCTTGGCAGTGTGTCATCTCCTCTCCAGCCACCTTGCCTGCTCAGCCCTCACTCTAAGCAGCCTAAAACACTCGTTGCCTAGCCCTGAGCTCCACCGGGCAGCCATGGCTATAAAATCCTCAACCTTCGGCCTTGCACCAGGTGTTGAAAATTTGCTCACAGGACTCTCCCAAAATGCTCCCAAACCTTCTCCCAGCCTAGAGAAGAAGAGCCCCACTGTCCTTTTGCCCTAATCCCCACTGATTGAGCTCAATTTTGGAGTTTAATTTTTGGCCAGAAACAGGGCACTCTTTGAAAATCCACAGAAACCAAACTAAACCTTCCCCCACCTTCACCAAAGGTAGAGAAGGAGTTACGCAGTGAAAGCCCCCTCACCAGGCCAGCCATTTGTTCTATTGGCCAGAGCTCCAAATCGGGCTTGGACAAAGTCATACCTAGGAAGCTTACTATGACCAGAGGCTCAATCCGTAGGCTCTTACAACTCCAACAAACGTGCTGAGCATCTCTGATTGAGGCTTCACTTTTCAGAGCAAAGGTATTGACCTCTTCTCCCTCCCGAGCTTCCAGCAATTCTCCATTTTGTTCTACGCAATTTCAATGCATGTTAGCCGTATAGATGTGTTTGTCTAGGCTAGGCGCGTCGATAGAGACCAACCATGCTTGATTTGGTTGAGTCTCAAGCGAGATTTTATGTTTTTAGGGTGGACGGCTCTTGGGTTGAACCAGACGGAGACAATGACCAGAGACCGTTTGATCTAGCGTGTATCGAATGGGCAGTGGAGATGGAGTTGAACAAAACCGCGGAACGGAAAGTGTGCGCTGACTCAGATGGCGGCGCCAAATCAAATTGCGTCGCGTAGAGTTTCGGATCTGCCGAGGATGACACGACGCCGTGTCACTTAAGTAGAAAATTAAGGCTTTTCTGATTTAATTAAATACCCTGAACTTTGAAAATTCATAACTTTGCATAGAAAAATCATAAAAATAAACTAAAAATACCCTCTTGCTTAGTGAACAGAGGAGAATAATGTGGAAAAAGAATCAAGTTATATTGTTGAGTCTGTGACTTTTAATTAATTTAATATTTTTATGAATGTTTTAATTCTCCATTAGCATGTATAATTCACCATGTCATGAGGACCCTAGGAAAATTGTAACTTGATTGAATTCACTTAAAAAAACCCTAATTTGGCTAAAACCCCAAATTTGAAATTAAATTAATTTGAAACAAGCACACATCAAAATTAAATGAAATCAATTCTCTACTGATCTTTAGGGTCAGGGGAATCCCACATAAAAATTTCAAGTCAATTGGAAATGATTTAACTCACTAAATGGATTATTCAAGTTACATAACCATTTTTTAAATTAAAAAATTCATAAAACTCCAAATACATTTAAAAAATTCACCAAATTGGTTTTCAGGCCTCTCTGATATCAGAGGAGTCTAGAAAAATTAAATCTGGAATTTTTCTAAAATTTTCATTTTTCACCTAATTTTGAATATTTTAATAATTAAAAAATTATAAAAATCATAAAAATATTAAAATTCATAAAAATGTCATATTTGGTCCCCTAATCACTTAAGAACCAATCAAAAATTTTCTCAAGTCTCTAAGTAAAGATATTGAATTTTAAAGGCTTAGGGTAATTTTTAATACTAAAAAATGGATTTTCCAACCCGTTCACTAAAATAATTCTAAAAATTCAAAGAAAAATAAAAAAAATATAAAATTTGCTTCTTTAAGTTCTCTAACCTCGGAGAGATTTAAGAAAAATATAAAACTTATATTTCAACTTTAATTTTATTTTATAATTAATTAACTCAAAATAATTATAATAAATAAAATATAATTCAAAAAATCACCAAAATTGGTCCAAGTGGTCCTCTGGTTAGTAGGAACCTTCCATAATTTTTCTAAGGACAGAAATTTTACCTTGGCCATGTTGTTGAATTTCATTGAAAATCCTTATTTTTACTAAAATAATTATATAAATTAAATTAAAAATTAAAAAATCACATTTCTCCTCTAATGTCATAATTGACATGTGAGTGAGGTGACATAAAAAGTTCAAGTTCGTTTGAGCTTAATTTAATGAATTATGAGATGAATAAGCTTAAGAGGGCATTAAGGTAATTAAAGGGCTTTAACCTTAATTAATATTTAAGCTTAACCAAAGGGAAGGGAAAAATATTTGATCTTAATTTTCCATTTGGATGATTGAAATTTATGGATTTAAGGGATATAAACCCATTAATCACTTTGAACATTTAAAGAAGAAACCTTAATTAATTAAATCATTAAACTTTGGAAGTTAATTAAGAAATAAATTATTAAGGTTAAGGGATTTGATATAAGAAGATTCTAATACTTTGAAATTGAATCCCTAATCAATGAATTGATCAAACATCACTTAATCTCTACTAATGAAGTCATAACAATTTGAAATTAAAAGGAATAATCTTGAAATTTTATAATTAAATTGAAAGCTTAAAAATACTTAAGTTAATGAAAGATGATTAAGATGACTTAAGATATTAAGATCAATTTGAAATCACCCAAAACCAAGATCAAAACAAAACTGAAATATTAAGATTAACTTAAAACAATTCATAATCAAGACATTAAAATTGAACCAATTAAAAAAAAAATTTAATTCAAAATATCATGATTAAGTTACAACAAACTTAAGTCATTAAAACTTGAACTGAATCAAATAAATCAAAATACTTTTTCAACTTAATTGACCTAAAATATTTAAAAATTAATTTGAAAATTTATAATTGCATCATTTTTAAATCACCAATTCAACTTTAACTAAGAATGGTTAAATCCTCTAATGAATTGATTTGTCCCTAAAGGTTATCACTCTTATAATTCTTAAATAAAACATCAAAAGAAATGTTACTTTACTCATGGGATAATCAATCATCCTAGTTCACTGAGAAAGAATCAAGATTTAACTAAATTATTAGATGACCAAATTCATCCATACGATGAAATTCATTTGGACTCTGAATAACCCCAATAATGTTGAAAAGATGTTCAAGATTCGTCCTAAGCACTTTCTCAACCTAATGAGATGTTTTAGAAGAATAATTGAACTTCATTATTCTTTGATGAAGAAAATCATCCATAAAACACACCTAAGGACTTGACTAGTGATAGGAGTAGGATTTGGTAGACAACCAGAACCTTCCCTTAGTTTTACCTAGATGCTTTCTTTTAAATATCTAAATGCTCTAACATATGTTTCAAGTGCAGCTGGAAATGACGAGAAGACCCACCATGTACGCTTTTATTATATTGCAATTTATTTACCTGCGATGTACTTTCTTTTATTGCAAGCTTGCATGTTAAACAACAATGTCACCATGCATGAAAACTGAAACCTTTAGGATAGCCGCAAAAATGAACCAAAACTAAATTAAAAGTCACAACAAGATAAAAATTCACTGCTACAACATTTAAAATATAAAACAACTCAAAAAGTAATCACAAACAAAACAACAAAAACTACAATTACAACTAAATTAAAACGTCTCATTGGATGATCAGGAATCCCTCAGATGATGCAACCCATGTGTTGCTAACGAGATTTTCCCACGGTCTAAATGAAAGAGTGGAACTCATTCAGTTGAGTTTAGCAATATCATTTGGACTAAGTGAATCCGATGAAAATAGCGGTGTCGGGATGACGGAATCATAGGATCTTAATCGGTTCTGCTTAATCAACTTCAAGATTTGTTTTAATTAAAATACTAAGTCATCTAAATTTTCAACCTCTCTAAACCAAAACACTTCTCTCATTTCTTGATTGCCACTTCCTGAAACTAAACCTTCTGCAACAACAAGGAGCTCGGAGCAAGCATAGTGGGCAGCACGGCCATCGTCAACAGTAAAACAAGTCTTTGCCAGTTTAACCCTTTCTTAATTTAAATAACCAAGCCATAGGATTTCGAGGTAGTTTGCCTAGTGCGACATAAATCCTCAACTTTTCGTTAGGCATTTGCATAATCAAATTATGCAAATTAAGCCCTAACTCGTCTTAGGACTCCGAGGCAGCTATTTAGTACGACATAAACCCTCACATCTTCCAGGCTATTTGTATGATCATGTCATACGAACATAATTCCTAATTAATTAAAATTGACAGGATTGAAACACTAAATAAACTCTCAAATTGAAGCCAAACAATAGGATATTTATAGAAGCTGCCAAGATTCCTATTGAATCCTAAATTTACCCTACATCTCTTCCTTTGGATTCCCAAAATAACTGTTCCGAATTTGATCCAATCCCTTTTGAAAATTTGAAAATCCAATCCTTTGAAAACCTTAAACTTTTAAATTCTTGAAAGTAAAACCACTGATCATTATCGAGAGTTTTCTTGAGTGATTCCAGTCACTTAAGATGTGATTAACTATAGGGGCTTACCCTTATAGGGAACTTTAAGAACCCAGGTAAAATAAACCCTGCTTAATTTCTTTATAGTAAGTAGAGAAAATTTGTCAGCTTATAAAATTGGTTCGCAGACCAAACGGATGCCACAAATCTATTAGTTTATTTAATCGAGCCCCATTATCAAGCAGTGTGTCTATTCCTTGGGATAGATACACGGTTTGTAATGCAGTGCTCGTTTATATAAACTTTTCGAGGTGTGAGATTAGTTTAACTTCATACTTCAAAATTTTTCAAACTTAAAATTATTTTCAAAAATAAAAATGCTACTTTCGAATATAAATATATATATATATATATATATATATATATATATATATATATATATATATATATATATATATAAATTTAAATTAAACACTCAACCTAAAACATACGTCGACAACAGTCTCCAGCAATGGAAGAAGTGCGGATTCGAAACAAGATTGAAAGTTCAAATAAAGTGGATCATAATGTGCTAGCTCATCTTAGGAATTTTCCAGCCAAACTAACCATTTATGATGCTCTGATCCTATCAAAGAAAAATATGATCAAGGCTCTACTTAATCTAGACATTTGCTTAGCGTAGTTGGCTAGCACATTCTCGGATGGAGTTGGTACTTTGAAGGAACAGCCTGACACAACCTTCACTGACAAAGATTTACTACTCGGTATAGCAGATCACAACCGTCCACTCTACATTTCTGTCATCATCGGCAGGTTCATACTTTCCAGAGTGTTGGTAGATCCTGAAGCGCCACTTAACATAATAAGTCTACGGATGTTGGCCTACTTGAATATTGACACACTAGAGCTCTCCATAGATAAGATGATGTTAAGAGGATTCAACTAAAAAGGAGAAAGAGCCCTCAGATCTATAACACTGCAAAAGAAATTTGAAAATCTAGTAACAGCCGCAAAATTCCATGTCATCAAAGCAGATACTTCATTCAACACATTGCTTGGTCGACCATGGCTTCACGAGTACAATATGGTCCCGTCATCACTTCACCAATGCATCAAATACTACAAAGATGGACAAGAGCATTGCATTATAGGAGATCTACAGCCATTCTCAATACATGAAGTGGGCATTCACGAAGACGCCGCCTATTACATTCCCCAAAGAAAACAGTCTTTTCAAGAGAAGTTGTGACAAGAAAAGTTGAAAACTCAGATGAACCATAGGAACAGGACCATTCACCTCTGCTTCAACAGTCTTCCACCGCTCCTTCGCAACAAGTTTGTGGAGGTTCTTTTAGCCCACGCACCTGAGGTCGAGGCAGGGGACTCAGGCGAGGAAGAACTCACCAGATTGTTGAACGGACGAAGCCAGCAATCAGCATCGACATAGAAGGAATCTCCAAAGAAGATGAATCCGATAAAGAAAGGATGATGATAAGTCAGAAGAAACATCAGTTCGAGATCTCTTTTGATAACACAGAAAAGAATGAATGTGAATCAATATATGATTAGATTAACCAATATGTTCAGACCATTACCCTAAGTCTAATCCATGCTCAAAAGATCGAGAGCATGGAGGTCAAGGAAGTACATAACGGTGGCTTTAAATCGATCAATTTTTACCGAGCTTCTCCTTCTACTTTTGAACCTTGTGTAATTATCAAAGAAAATGATTCAAATAAATTAATATAAAAACCTTTTAGTTACTTTTTCGCCATGTGTACAAAAATTGATTCAACAAGGATATGTGCCGAATCAAATGCCAAAAGATAAATTACAATCATTTAAAAAATTATGAAATAAAAAATGAAAGAAAATCAATTCAAAACAAGCTCTTGGTTTTGGAACTATTGGGTCGGTCGATGACTCGAGATTTTGCATGGCTATTACTAGTCAATTAGAAGAAGATTTCCTTGACATTCAAAATGAGTTTAAAGATCAACCAATAGATGATGCTCCGCCAGAGTTTGAAGAAGAGATCAAACCGAATGTGGATGAATTAATGGAAATCAACCTCGAAACGGAGGAGCAGCCCCGACCAACTATTATAAGTTTGTTACTCAGTGAAGAAGAGTCCGCGGATTTAATTAAGTTATTGTCAGAATTCAAGGACTATTTCTCTTGGAGTTACGACAAAATGCTAGGATTATCTCCGGAGGTCGCAGTTCATTGACTTAGAGTGGATCGAAATACAACGCCGGTAAAGCAAGCCCTAAGAAGTTAATAGACGCTAACTTTGTCCGAGAAGAACAGTATCTGACATGGTTAGCCAATGTTGTGCCAGTTAAAAATAAAATGGATAGATTCGAGCGTGTGTCGACTTCAGGGACTTAAACAAAGCATGACCAAAAGAGGAATTTCTGTTACCAATACTGGAACTAATGGTGGATATTGCATAGGCACACGAGATCTTCTCATTCATGGATGGATCTTCAGGGTACAACCAAATCAAGATGGCTCCAAAAGATGCAATGCTTACAGCATTCAGAACTCCGATTAGGATTTACTGCTACACTGTGATATCGTTTGGATTGAAGAACGTCGGAGCTACATACCATGAAGATCTTTGATGACCTCATTCACAAACAAGTAGAATCCTAAGTGGATGATTTGGTCATCAAAAGTATAATGAAGGAAAACCACCAATATGATTTGAGGATCGTATTTGAATGATTACAACAATACAATCTCAAGATGAATCACTGATCCATTGAAAATTTGATAGCTTTTTAATGCATATTTCATACCTATTTTTGATGATATTACACTTTAAATAAGGGTATTTTTCATGATTTCATGCAGGTACGATGATTTCAAGCTTTTGGAGCAAAAGGAAGCAAAAAGGAAGGAAAAAGGTGCAAATTTGGAGCAAAATGAGGAAAATTGGACATTTTGACCAAGAGCGCCGGACAGCAACCTCACCAGCACCGGACTGCGCCCAAATCCAGAGAGTTTGGACGGAAGACTGAAAATGGCGCCGAACGTTGCTCTATCGAGCACCGGACCACGCCCTATCGAGCGTCGGACTGCGCCCTATCACGAATTCACCCAGATTCAATGTATTTGGCCAGATTTTTGATGGGTGCTTAAGGGAGCTCTTTGGAAAGTCGTTTCTACCTGAATTTAAATGAATTTGGAGCCAAAAATAGAGAGTCTCTTCAGTGTTTCTTAAATTCTTTTCATTGTTCTTGAGTGGAGAGTCCATTAGAGAGAGTCTAGGGATTAGTTTTTGGTGTGTTTTCTTTACTAAGGAGTGTAGGAGGAGAGGAAAAGTGAGAGATTTCCTCTTTTTTCTCATCTTAAGAGAGAATTATGTGTTGTTGTGGAGAAAAAAAATGAGTCAAAGGAATTTCATGAGATTCACTTGGGGACGAATTTAAGATAAGTTGTATTTACTTTTCTTTGTTTGTATGATGTTGCTTATATATATAATCCATCTTTTGTCGTACTTTCCTCATGAGACTTGAGTAGATTTCTTTGTCTTTCTCATTTTCATGTGATGTGTTGATGTTGTGATATGGAAATGATGTGCCGATTTAATATGGAAAATTTGTGATGACCTTTTCACTTTGAACTTCATTTACTTTTTGATCTGGCCAATTAAATTGTTAAAACTTGTTGTGAGACATGTTCCGGAAGGCCTATGAGTTCTACAACAAAAGTGAAGGTCACATTCAATGTCTATGAATGAGTGATGTAGTTCATGGGGTTTAGGTACAAATAAATAGGGAAATATGTTTTGATAGGCGTAGAATTGGAGATTTTAGAGTGACAGGATGAAATTCTCAATTTGGTCCTATGGTTTGGAAACTAAAGCGAGAGTTAGCCTTCATGCAAAGGTAAGTGGGAGTTCCGTAGTGATAGCCGGTATCCTTCAGCCTAACCACAGATTTAGGGACTAAACCTTGGATTAGCCAATGTTTTTTATATTGCTCGGAAGAGAGTAAAGACTATGAATGCTCATATTTAGCACAATACAGTTGTATCACTAATCTATGTCACTAAATCATCACATTAACATTGAAAGGGAGGAGGATTCTTTCTTACTGTTGTTATAAAATTTAGTCTTGTGTTTGTTAATTTTGTTAGAAGAGTAGAACGTACTTTGGTAGAATTAGTAACTGTTAATCTCTGAACATCCTTAAATTATTAGTAATTACTACAATTGTGTTGTGATTCGAGTGGTGATTTATGTGCTCTAATATAAAGTTGCAAACCTCCTCGTGGGATTGATAATCAGGACTCCACTAGAGCCCTGTATTAGTTCAGCGATACGTATACTTGTGTTTTGATTGTGTGACTCACTAGAAATCCAAATCAATATATATATCTGAGTTTATAAAATTTTAGCATTTTAAAAAGTTGCACCAATCTCTTAAAGTACGCCTTTGGCGTTACCTCTGGGAAATTTCTAGGATTTGTTGTCTGTCATCGGGTAATCGAAATCGACTCAGAGAAGATTAAAGCTATCTTAGAAATGCCTCCTCCTAAATCCCTCAAGCAACTACGTTCTTTCTAGGGAAATTGACATACCTAAGACGCTTTATATACAATCTGTTAGAAAGGTGTCTACCCTTTTCGAACTTACTTCTAAAGGATTTCAAATTCATTTAGGAAGAGCCATGTCAACGGGCTTTCGAGTATATGTAACGACAACTCCTGCTTTAGCAGCCCCTATCCCGGGTAGACCGTTGATATATTATACCGCGGCCTTAGACAAATCCCTCAAAGCCTTACTTGCTCAAATCAATGATGATGGAAAGGATAATGCAGTTTACTGCTTAAGTCAACATCTAATACCCGTGGAAGAAAAGTATCTCCTATTGAGAAACATTGTCTCTTCTTTGGTTTTTGCAACTCAAAAGCTTAGACACTACATGTTATCTCATAAGGTCAACCTGATTTCGAAATTTAATTTGTTGGAATATTTGATGACCCAACCAACACTTTCTGGATGATTAACAAGATTGTCAATGATTTTATTGCAATTCGACATAACTTTTGTGCCCCTTCGCGCTATCAAAGGGCAGATTCTTGCGGATTTTCTCACAGCGCATCCACTGCCAGCAGAGTCCACACTCAACGACAAACTACCAAAAGAACAGATACTACAAGTGGAACAGTCTAGTACCAGAGGTTAGGAAGTGCACTTCGATGGAGCGTCATCAGCCCGAAGAGACAAAGGATAGTAGACAGTGATACCCGACAAAGCAGGGATTTGTCTGATCTTCATGACACTAGATTAGGCCATGCTAAGATTTTCTTACCACTTGACAGAGCCGTGCAGTAATAATAAATCAGAATATGAAGCTCTAGTCACTGGTTTGGAATTGGCAATACTAATGGAAATAACAGACATTGTCATTTATGGCGACTCGCAACTCGTCATCCAGTAAGTGGTAGGACAATAAAGATTCTGAAGTTAAAATTGAAAGAGTACCACCGACATATGATGACATTGTTAGAGCAGATTCCAAGTGTGATATTCTATAGAGTTCCTCGAGCAGAAAATGCCCATGCAGACGCTTTAGCTAAGCTTGCTAAAGAATTGACTTATCCACCAGAAGATTCTATAGATATTACAGTGCAAGGACTTCAAGTTTTGTCTCAGACCAACCTCGACAGTTTGCACAAGATTGCAAAAGAAGAGATAGCAGCTACTGTGGCAGATGATACATAAGACTGGCGTCAATGGAAATATGGCACTTAACAGGACTCAATGGAGAAAAAGTTTCTTTTAAGTGACTCCACTTAGTGGGATAAAGGTTTTATGTTGTTGCTGCTATTGTTAGAGACAAAATGTGTGATGAATATATCTATTTACCAAGTTGTTAGAGTCATAATGAGTAATTCCTATGTATTTATATATTTGATATTTAAACTTTGCATTTTAATACAACTTTTCATATAAACGTAAGGTTTTACAGGTATTACATTAGGCAGCTCTATGAATTTAACTAAAACAACAACAATTGCAAAAATTAATTTTGGATCATGTTTCTTTCAAACTTATATTCGGTCAAATCAAAATCAGATCATTTTACATCATATTGATGCTTGGGACCTGGATTTCCCTGCCTAGCAGAAGAAGAGGGAGCAGGCAAAGCAGAACAGGCAGACGAACTATGCAGGCATGAGGCCCTTCTAGCATACTGGTGGGGCACTCTCATATACAGAATGCAAGCAGAGATTGATAAGATTTCATACATTATTTAAACTTTTTTATAGTTCGAAGATGAATTCTAACTATTTAATTATATGGACAGACCGTGGATACTAGATGAGAGCCCTTCACCACCGATGTACATGAGCACACACAGGAGGCAGTCTGACCAGTCCTAGATCGATGACAGATTCTATGTGAAACACGAATTCATGAGCTAAACAAGTTTTATGTTAATACATGCTAACACTAACTGAATGTAACTACTTTTTTTACAGGAGATATTCCAGCAGCTGAATGAGAGCAATCCCAGATGTCGGGATGTATTACGATCCACGACCGTGATCCTTCTGAGTACTACCTGTGGAGGTAGGCTGCTAGAGGGAAGATGAAGGGCTGAGTCTATGAGCTCAGGCCGCAGGGATTTGCCTATGACGCACACCCCTCCACCAGTGTATCTGCAATTTCCACCTCTACTGCATAGGATGAGGGGATCTACAGGCGTGTTGTCGCATTCTCTGCCGAGATGGAGGCCTGCTTCACTCAGATGAGGTTGGAGTTGGAGGCAAATGTAGAGGCCAAGCTGAAAGCCGAGTTAGATTCCTTCTGGCATCAAATGAGCGAGCATGACAAGGCAGCGACAACATTGAAGGAGGTGGAAGCGTTGGAGGATGATGAGGATCAAGATGGGAAGATAGAGGAGGATGATTAGAGGGTATTTTCCTTTTTTTAATTTTTATGTTGTACAGTTGAAAGTCTATTTTTTTCTATGAACAGTAATGTATATATTTTAGTGTAAGTGCATTTTATTTATTTCGTTATTTGATTGGATAATTTACTACTTGTCTGTTATTCTATTCCGTTAAATTTTTTAAAGGATATATTAAATGTTGTGATAATAGGTGTGGTAATTTAAATACGAAAGGGAGAATCTATTTTTCTTTTTGATGATGCTACAGGTTTTCGACGGCTTACCGTCAGTTTTGTGACAACTTTTAACATATTCATAGGTAAAATCGATGGCTAGCCGATAGACTTATTTACCAATTTCTAACCGACACATAACTGATGGCTTAAGTGTGTCATATGAAAAAAGCAGCGCAAAGCTTTTCCAACCGTTAATTCATCGGTTATAAAAACCGATGCATAAGAGACACAAAACAACGGTTTTCCTATGACAAAAAACCGACAGACGATACACTTTTTTGACGTGTAAGTTGTCGCTATTATCGACGGAGTAACCATCGTGTCTGTGAACCGACAGAAACTGACAACCTGAATTTTCTCAAAAGAGCTACCAAATTAATTTATCGGTTATGCGTCGGTATTTTTTTGCCATCAAAATATCAGTCGGTTTGAAATTACTGACATGTGTTTTGCCTTGGAGCTTAAAACTGTCAATCGGCCGTCGAAAAAATCAAAAGTGACGGTTTATCTTATCATAACAGACGCAATTTGATTGTCAAAAAAGGCTTTCAAAGAAAAAACAATGTATGTGAATTTGAAAATTAATAAATAGCTCATTAAATTAATTCTTTGAATTTATAAAGCATGCATGCACCTAAACCACCTTTAATTAAACTAGCTGCCCAACTACATTTCATATTTTTCACTTTTATCAAAGAAAATCAACAACAAAGTCAATGTGCTCAAGACTTTAAAAAAAACAGCAAGTTGATTGCACAAAGTCAACATTAATGCAGATGCATGCAAGGAATATATTCACACATTGAATATAAAATATTTCATCTGCTAATGTGCTCTACACTTTTTAAAAACACTAATAAAATTAGCATCCTAGTCAGCTTCATCATTAGTTTTAACCACTTTTACTTAATAATCATTATAAACATAGAAAAGTCAGCTACATGAACCCTCTCATGGATATATTTTAGTTCATATTTTCTCTCCAAGTGAAATATCAAACATAAACATAAGCATTCTCGTCTCTATAACTTTTATCTAGATTACTTTCACACATGTAAACATAGTCTGTGAAGGAAATACTTCATATGATGTAAGAGTGTTCACTTCATCATCCTGTGAGAGATCAAATTTTTTATCTCCAAAATAGAAATTCACTCCAAACACTATTTTCTTTAATGTCATGAACATAATGTTCAAAGCAAATTTTCATTTTGGAAATGAAAATTAGATTTTTCCAATGGATGATAAACGAACACTCTTACAACATGTGAAGTATTTACTTCACAGAATATGTTTATATGTGTCCAAGTAATCTTGTAAGAGTTGTTGAGATGAGAATACTTAGGTATATTAGTGGTTTTACACTTGTAGAGAAAATGAGAAAGAAATATACTCATGAAAGTGTTGGGCTAGCTATAGCAACATACAAGATTATAAATAAAATTTGAATCAATGTTCGCCAATTATCGGTCTTTAACAACCCTAATAGCCTCAATAGGTTGTTAACGTATTGATTTTTTAGCTTAATTGTGGTCGACTTGAAAGAAATTTGATCCAAAAAATTTGGCTTGTAGCTTAAGTCGTTTATTTTGACTCTCTCTTTATTCGAGCCAACATTAAAATCGATTAATTTTCCAGCGACTGTTGTTGTTCGAGCAATCTAAAATGTTCACTCAATTTACAATGTGTTGATTATTATCAAGTTTGATCAGCTCTTGTTACAATTCTACCATTAAATATATTACTAAAATTAAATACAATGCATTCAGTTGAATGCATTGTATCCAGAAAGAGAAGGGATCACCGAGGAGTTATTAAATGGTGTCGAGACCTTCGTGGCAACTGCATCTCAATTACGGGTTTACCTATTTGAGGGTAGGATTCGGTGTCCATGTTTGAAATATAGAAATTGAGCACACCTAATGCCTGATGAAGTGAGATGTGATACATACCATCGGGGGTTTCAACCTGATTATTGGATTTGGACTTCACACGAGAGGCTGATCCTATAACATTTAGTTTTGCTCCTTCAACTAGTTATGATCCTTTACCTGGATTTGACTCGAGCAGATTTGAATAAATGATCTTTGATAGGACAAGACATCATTATGCTAGCCAAGTGTAACAGGAAGATGCACCAAATCCCAAGGCTCAGACGTTTTATGATTTATTGAATGCTGCTCAAAAGCCACTGTGGGAGGGTTGCACGTCTTATTCTGAGTTATCTATAGCTCTTTGAATGTAGAAAACCAAAATAGAGTACAACATGCCTTGAAAGTGCTTCAATCAGTTTGCAGAACTGCAAAAAAAAGCCAAATCCACTTAAAGATTTAGTCCCTAAAGATTTATACAAGATGAAAAAGTTGGTCTCTAAACTAGGGCTTAAAGTAGAGAAGATTGATTCTTTGTGAAATTGATGTATGCTATATTATAAAACTAGTTCGATGGAGACTCAATGCAGATTTTACAATTCTCCTAGATTCAAACTTCAGAGTAGAAAAACTAAGAGATAGAAGGAAGTTCTTTTCAAGCAGCTACTTTATCTACCGCTTATTACATGTCTATAGAGGTTATACAGTTCTATGCGTACTGCTCCACGTATGATGTGACATCATAGCAAATCAGAAGAAAATAACTCAATGAGTCATCCAACTAATAAGGAGGCGTGTAAATATTTAGTCACTCAAATCCTGAGTTTGCTGTGGAGGCACGTAATGTTAGGCTTGGCTTATGCTTGATGACTTCACGTACACCCTACAGTCAGAACTCAACGCCATACTCTTGTTGGCCAGTGATTGTTATACAATACAATTTTTCAGTGAGATGTGCATGAAAACCCATTTCTTCTTCTTGAAACTGACTATACCCGATCCCAATAATCTTAAAGGGGTGATAGATGTATATTTGCAGTTGTTGATTGATGAGATGTAAATTCTTTAGGATAGATGTATCATGACGTACAACATCTCCATGAAATACAATTTTCAAATGAAAACAATATTAATGTGGCAATATCTGATTTTTCTGCATATGTAATGTTATTTGGGTGGAGCACCACGGGAAAATTTGCATGTTCGTATTGCATGACTTCATCTAGGCATTTAGCTTCAGCATGACAGAATAATTTAGGGTTTGACTATCAGCGCATGTTTCTAGATGTTGAACATCATTTCAAAAAGAATATGAATGCATTCAAAAGGAATATGACAGCGAGCATCAGTTAGAAGTAAACATACATTTAACACTTTGCAAGCTCAAGAGAATAATTTTGCCTAGTTTTTTCGACTCCATGAAAAGAGCTTATTATAGAATTATTGATTTTTAAATCTACTTTGACTTCTCAAAATATATTCCGATAATTCAAAATAAATGATATTTATTAACTTAAAAGAAACATTTATCCCAAAGACTTCACCCATACAAAAAAACTAAATTTAAAAATTCAGTTATTATATTTTAAAATTAAAGATTATTCAAATTAAGTTTCTTTAGAATCCCTCTATTATTTTTAATTGATGCCAAATATTGGCTAAAATAAGAAAATTGAGTCATATATTGATAGAAATAAAATTAAAGATGAATTTCTTGTGAGTTCATCGATAATGCATATTTAGACGTGATTTTGATGTAATGTGAACACAATTTAAAATTAGGGGCGTAAACGAGCCGAACACGAGCGAGCCAGGCTTAGCTCGTGTTTGGATCGTTTATATTTCGAGCTCAAAAAAGTGTTCGTGTTCGGCTCGTTTGCTTAGCGAGCCGAACACGAACCGTTCACGAACAAAGAGTTGTTTTGACAACGCTAATCACGTACCCATAAGATGTTGAGGATTGAGGCAAGATTTAAAAATTATTATTTATAGTAAAACATTATTTGAATCTAATTTAATAATTTTTATTCTATTTTCTTAATTAATACTTTTAATTGATTATAAATCACTGTAGTCCATTAAATTTTTTAAAAATACTACTTATCAGGAATATATATATATATATATATATATATATATATATATATATATATATATATATATATAATTGATGAGTAATATTTGAGCCAAAACGAACAGAACATGAGCGAACAAATCTTTGTTCGTGTTCGACTCGTTAACTTAGCGAACGAGCCGACCATGAACTGCTCGTGAACAAGGAGCCGTTTTGATAGCCCTATTTAAAATGAGTAATCATAATGACTAAATTGAGAGATGTAAATTATTTTTATTATATATGTTATACCAAGCTATTTTTTTTTTCATTTCATTTTATTTCAATGTTTATTTTATTTTAACAAAATTAAATTATTGAGTTTATTTACTTTAGTTGATTTTTGATTTCAGATCCCCTCTTCTCAAATTCTACTTTGGCCACTGATACAACCTAATTTGTATCTATTTATATAATATTTAACACCTAAACTTTACATTTTTACATTTATATGACTCATATATGTCATATAACAGCAAAAAATAGCATTATCTTAACTTTTAAAAAGTGAAATATAAACGCAGGTGAAGTGCTGCATATTAAAATTATAAGTTTTAGGTTTTAGATATGTAAATACCTAAGAATTCGGAGGTTTGTAGGTAAATCTTCTGGTTAATACATTGCAGAACATGGCAAAAAAATGGTTAATATATATAATGGTTAAGATTGTGCCGCCAGCCGTGACTAGGGCTGTCAAAATGGCTCGTCGTTTACGAACAGCTCGTGTTTGACTCGTTCACTAAGTTAATAAGTCTTAACGAGCCGAACACGAATAAAGATTTGTTCGTTCGTGTTCGGCTCGTTTTGGCTCGAAATACTATTCCTCAATTATATATATATTTCTATCTATATGTATATATATATATATATATATACATACATACAGACATACATATATATATATATATATATATATATATATATGTATGTATATATATATATATATGTATGTATATATATATATATATATATATGTATGTATATATATATATACTATATGTATATATATATATATATCTATCTATATATATATATCTATCTATACATACATACATACATACATACATACATACATACATACATACATATATATATATATATTAATGAGTAGTATTTTTAAAAAATTTAAAAGATTTATAATCAATTAAAATTATTAATTAAGTAAATACATTAAAAATTATTAAATTAGATTCAAATGATATTTTAATATAAACAATAATTCTTCAATCTTGCCCCAACCCTTAATATCTTATGGTTACGTGATTAAGGTTGTCAAAACGATCATTTGTTCGTGAACAGCTCGTGTTCGACTCGCTAAGCAAACGAGCCAAACACGAACACATTTTTTTGGCTCGGAATATAAACGTATCGAACACGAGCTCAGCCTGGGCTCGCTCGAGTTCGGCTCGTTTACACCCCTAGCCGTGACTTATTGGTAGAGCAACCACTTTGAAGGTCATAAGTCCCCTCAGATCACGGGTTTGAATCCTCCTCTGACCAAGTTTGCGGTAGTGAGGGCGGTCCTCGAATCCTTATAAACATTTATGACTGGGGGCTCATATAATAGCCTCCGGCCATTCTTTTCTATTGTGTGTGTGTGTGTGCGCGTGTGTGTGTGCGCGCGCGTGTGTGTGTGTAACGCGCATACAACAACAATAACAAAGCCTTAGTCCCACTAAGTGGGTAGGCTACATTAATTCTTTTTCTCCATTGCATCCTATTTAGTGTCATATTTTCATTTAATTCTAATAAATTAAGATCATTTTTTATACAATAACCCCAAGTCTTCCTAGGTCTGACTCTGCCATTCTTAACATAAGTCGAATCTAAAACATCTGCTCTCCTAATTTGATCATTTGATGTTCGACATTTAATGTGACCAAACCATCTAAGACGACTCTCTTTAATTTTATCCATCACTGATGCTACACCAACCCTATCACGGATATATTCATTTTGCATTTTGTCTCTAAGTGTAAAGCCACTCATCCACCTAATCATTCTCATCTCGACAACACTTAACTTAGTATTATGCTTCTCTTTTAAAGGCCAACATTCAACACCATAGAGCATTACAGGTCTCACCACCACCTTATAAAGTTTTCATTTCAGTCCAAACGGTAGTTTTCTATCACACAATAAGCTTGAAGAATTTCTCCACATCAACCAATCAACTTGAATTCTACTATTAACATCCGCAACAATATCACCATCAGTTTGAATCATTTGAATGATATATATAACGCGCGCCTGAGATTAAAAAAACCCTGAATTTGGTAAAGCTGATATTTCACAAAAGCATGATATATAGTGTGCTGATAGTATTCATTGAACCATAATATTGTATCTTAACATAAGTTAATTTGATAAAAAGTTCCTTATGTATCAAATCAGAAATTGTAAATATTATTGTTCTTCATCTTGTGCATGCAGCTATTAAGCTCTATTTTTAAGATTGAAGAAAAAAAAATTTTTTTTAACACAAATGACTGCTTTAAATATTGAACTTGCAATAGTATGATATTTAAATATGGTAGTAATTTATGTGCTTCGATTAATTTTACTATCGGAAGATTTCAATACATACTACTCAATGCTAGTGTGTTGAATCCAAAAATGTCCTACTAATCACACCTAAGGAACAGAGCATTGGAAGGAGAAAAATAGAAAGAAAAATAGAGCGTGCAATAACACGGGTTTTTTAGGAGCAGATTCAATAGTCCCCACTTGAAGAAATGATCCCCTATTTATAGATTATAGAGAGTATCTAGTATATTACATATGTCATTGTTTAAATAGGAATGTTATACGTGATTAATATACCACTATACCTTTGCATATTTGTAACTGACTCTGGGATCCTTGAATATTTGTACCCGTCGTTGGCACCGTTTCGTATTCGTAACCATTTGAAGTGGGGTTTTAATGATCCACGAATGTTAGCATTTGGTTGTTTGATAATTGTTTGATTTATTGAAAGTTCTACATCCGGCTGGAAGGTCTTCAAGTGGCCTCATCGAGGGAACCCTTTGTAGATACCTTCTTATCGTTGGGTTGAACTTACACAATTAAACAGAGGGTGATCCACCATAATCTGGTGGGCAGCTTTCCTTCGGACAAGAGGCCTTCATAGAGGGTTAAAAAGGTGTTCTAAGGAGCGACCATCGAATTTCTCTGCGAGGGTCCTAGAATCAGTTGAGGGAGTTGATTGCACACTGTTGTCACTCAGATCAGGCCCATGGTGTTTTTTTCATTTAGATAAACTTTTCTTCAGCCGACCCATGATCTAAACGAATGAAATGAGGCTCGACGCCTGTCATTCAGCTCTTTTTATGCAGTCCTTCGCTATCTTCTATGCGTGATCCATTGAATTTTCTCGAGATTTGTATGGTCATATTTTTTATGCACATATTTAGTTTCCCGATTAAAACTACTATTGTTGGTCCCAAGCCCAAATGTGAAACATGGAGGGTTACGTTAGTTAGTCGACAGCCAGTGTAAAAATTGTCCAAATAATCATAACATGAATCTTCTTTATCATTGTGTAAGTGTTAGGGCGTCCCCTAGAAGCAACGCGTTGTATGGCCTGAATACAGTGGAAAGTGTGCAAGTGCCGCTGCACCGGTGCCCGGGTCTAGTGTCAAATAAGCAAGGGTTCCCACATTACGGATGGTTGCGGGTAAAGAAGTTAGTCCATAATACTAGTATTAGGATATGATCTTGGAATATAGGTACTCTCAATGAAAAATTAATGGAATTAGTTGATATTATGATTCATAGAAAGATAAATATCTTATGTATTCAAGAAACTAAATGGGTTGGAGAAAAAGCTAAGGAGATTGATAACTTAGGTTTTAAACTTTAGTATTCTGGTAAGAGAAGCACTAGAAATCGTGTAGATGTAATCATAGATAAGAGTTTAAAAGATAATGTTGTAAAAATTAATAGAGTTAGAGATAGAATTATAGAATTTAAGATTATTATTGATACTAAAATTTTTAATATTATAAATGCTTATGCTCCTCAGTAGGTTTAGATAAGGCTCTAAAGCTAAATTCTGGAATGACTTAAGAAGACTTAATACACTTGATACCTCTTGAAGAAAGAATTTTTATTAGAGGAGATTTAAATGGACATGTCGGTAGAGTGGTAGAAGATTTCAGAAATATTCATGGTTGCTATGGTTATGGAGTGATTAATGAAGAAGATAGAGCCATATTAGATTTTTCTTTAGCTTGTGATTAGGTTATTGCTAATACTTTATTCAAGAAAATAAATGAACATCTTAATACTTAGAATGGATCTCATAAAACACAAATTGATTATCTTCTTATGAGAAGTGATTGTCAGGATTGTAAGGCTTGTAAGCTCATTCCAAGGGAGGATTTCAGTACCCAACATCTATCATTAGTTCTAGATTTTAAGATGAAGAGTTATAAAATAAATAATACTATAATTCTTCATAGTAGAAGTAGATGGAGGTACCTAAAAGTCACAAATAAAATTATTTTTTATGGGTAACATTCAATATTTCAAAATATGGGATGTTCATGAAGAAGCAAATGTTATGGGGGAGAAAGTAACAAATACTATTAAATAAGTGGCAAAAAATGTACTTGGAGAATCAAAATAAAAAGTTTCAGTAAATAAAAATAGTTGGTGGTGGTATAATAATGTGCAAGAAAAGATAAAATATAAGAAGTTATGTTATAAAAATTGGTTTAATTGTAAAACTTAGAGAATTGGGAATAATATAAAATGACTCACATGGAATCTAAAAGAACAACCTGTGATGCAAAAAATTCAGCTTTTAATAATCTTTATTTGAGATATAAGTAGCATTATTGCTAGTTAATAATATATCATCAACAAAAACACACTTGGCAAATAATTAAAACTGATATTTTTTCAGCCATCCAAAGCTTCTACCACGATTCACTTAAGAACATTTTGGGTGTGTTGTTATTACTCTAATTCCTAAGGATGATTGCAAGGATAATTGGGAGAGCTGCAGGCCTATTAGTCCAACTTATGTTATCTCTAAGTTTTTAAACTAAATAATTTTCAAAAGACTCCAACCATCTTTTCCTACATCAGTCAGCCTCCAGCAATCTACCTTCATAATAGGTGGATGTATCAATGACAGTGTCTTAGGTGCTCAAGAACTACTCCACAATCATGAAAACAAACTTAGATGTGATAACCTAATCTTGAAGTTGCTTTTAAGGAAGGCTTATTGGACTATAAACTAGGAGTTCATCCTAAATTTTAAGAATGATAAAGGCTTTTCTATTGACATTTGCAAGTTAATACATATGTTTCTTGACAATAATTTCTACTTAATCATACTTAGTTGTCAAAGTCATGGGCATTTCAAAGTTGGCCGAGTTTTAAAACAAGGGGATCATCTCTTTCCAATTATATTCATAATTGCAGTGGACTATCTATCTAGTATCCTTAACAAAACCTTTGCTCCTTATCCTAGAGGATTCTTCTTTGCTAAAGTGAATGAGTTTATTTCACATTTAACATATGCTAACGATCTAATTCTCTTTTGTGATGCTAGTAAGAGTGATATTAAACACATCTATAATGTCCTCCAACTTTTTGAGAAAGCTTTATGTATGAAATTTAACTAGTCAAAATACGATATCATTGTGAGCAAAGGGATCTCTATCTATATTAGATAGTGGATAGAAGATTTTACTTGTTCTACTATCAGATCTCTTCCAAATAAATACCTTCACATTCAATTATCTATAAACAAAAATAGAAATTTGATTTTTGATGAAGTGCTACATAAAATCTTTAAAAGAATTCAGAGATAGGAAAACTCATTTCTATCTTTTGGTGTTCACTTTACCCTCTTGTCATTTGTTCTCACCTCCTTACCTTTATACATCCTTTAGGTGGCCAAGATGCTAAAAGTATGCAAAGCATAATTGAGAGGATCTTTAACAAATTTTTATGGGCTAGTCATGGGAAGGGAATTCAGTTGACTTCTTGGAGAAAATTATGCAAACCTAAAGATGCTCATGGCCTGGTGTTTGAAGCATTCACTTAAACAATGGAGATAAATTATTATAAGTTTTGGATTAAGCTCAGAGCTCGAATTTGCCTTTGGTCTCATTTCATGAAAATCAAATACTTCAAGAAAACCCATCCTTTTATGTGCACATCCATGATTGGTATTGCATTATTTGGAAGGAGATGATGAATGTCAAAGATTATGCTAACTTTTATTTTTTTAGGAACTTATAAAGGGTGAAATTAATTTTTGACTAGATGATTGGTTCTTAATGGATCCTCTTAAAAATCTGTCATAGTTGGATCTATCAGTATCCTAGCAAATTAGTTTGAAAGAGAATAGTGAAGTGGTTTCAATTAAATGAAGATTCTATCGTTCAACAACATCATTTTATTATGGTGTATATATAAAACTAAGTTTTTGTGTGATGCCAAAATACTTAAATAATGGATATTCACGACCACCATAAAAACAAAATATTTTAATGTTGTGGAGAATTATTTACCACAGCGACATTGAATTGTAGAAACTTGAATAGTTTCTGATTTATGTTTCATTACATTTTATTCAAGAAGATTGAGAATAATCATACACAAATAATACGTAATATGTATATCTAATATGACACTGAAAAAGGTTCCCAAACATTAGAAAGTCCTAATTCATAAGGTTTAGTAAATCGTGTGGTATTTAAGGGAAATGCCTATCAATACTTTGTTTCCAAAGCATAGGAATAAAATAAAGGTGGAAAGGAAGAAATACATATATGATGAACATTGGAGCTAACATTGATTAAAGAGTTGAATTTGGATGGCCAAGCTATCAATGCCATATAGTGGTTGACATGAGTGAAGAAAATATAACATTGGACACTAAGCCAATTTGTTTATTCAAAGTTCATGGGTAACTCACCCTTTCCTCGACTTTGAAAATAATTCATTAGTTGCACGAATATAATGAATTATTTTCACAGTTGAGAAATAGGATAGCAAGCAAAAATAAAGACAAAGGATGAATAAGCTAGAAGAAGACAAAGAATGGTCATTGGGAAAGGTGCTCTAAAATCATGGGAAGAGATAAAACTAGTAGTTGCTATCTGCTTTGGTGAGACAGAACTAAAGAAAACTGCAAATAGAAAACCATATTTCATCACTTTCCCTGCTATCCTTATAAGCAAGTATTTGATAGGCGATAGACAATGGAGATTAATCAGGTAAAAGTATTAATAACAGGATAATACTCTATTGAACAACAATGGAATATATCTGAGAGAAAGAGGGAATTCTTTATTCTGTTATAACAGAATGTATTATTCTATTTCCAGTTTGTCACTCATTAGCCATGGCATTGGAAAGGAAGAAAGATCATGCTTTGGTCTGATATTATGTTGAAAAATAAGATGCAGCAGAATAACCTTTTAATCAAACTTAGTAATATATTGAATGGTTTAATGAATATTTTGCACAATATCTATCCACATAAAGGATTAATAAAACCACCATGCAACATTGGACATCAACATCCATTATATTTTGGTAAATATTAGCAGCTTAAAGAGAGCCAATAATATACATAATTTCTCAAGTGGAAAAATAACATTTGATTTAGGGTGCGTTTAGGGCAACTTGCGCTTATCCAAATATACCGCTTATCTGAAAATGCGGACCGCGGTTTTCGATATGCGTTTCACGTTTAGTGTAAAAAACCATCAGCGTTTTCGGATAAGTTGCTCAAATGTAGTTTCCAAACGGTGAGACGGCGTTTTCAAAATGCTGCCGCTGCAGATAAACTACCCCCAAACGGAGCCTTAACGTATTACAGCATTTCCCGAAAGAAAAAGTTATATGTTTTAATGCAATAATATTGTTGAATATACCATAATATACCAAAGCCCAGCACAGTAGAAATGTTATTCCATTCACAAAAATATTATTATGCCCTTTTAAAATTTCTCATTCAATATTCTAAGAAAATTATTTGCCGGTGAACTATTGTTCCATGCACATAAAGGAAACGCTAGAGGAGTGCTAGCTATTGGCATTAGAAGATTAAAAAGCACCGCCAGAAGTCATGAAGAGAATTTATTCTTTGCTTTTTACCCCAAGTCAATTTCTTTCGATGGTGTGAATAACTTTCCAATAGTGTTCGTAATCAATAGAGGCACAGTTAAGAAATCTGATTCCATAGCTATGAGGGGTAGTAGTGAACAACATATTTGTTTAAAATCGTAGTGTTTATAAGAGTTTTCTAGCTTGGTAGTTCAGTTTTCCTGAATGATATAAGTAATGAACCATAATTAGTGCAAGCTATGAGAACCATTTAAAAAAAATGCTCTTGTATTAGGTGCACAAAGCACTTAGGAAAGAAATTTGAATGGTAGTCGCTACCAAAAGGCTTTTTCTAATGCGGTATGAGGTAATAGCGCTTTTATAAGCACTGTTGTTGAATCCAAAAATGTTTGTGGATCACTCCTAATGAATAGAGCGTTGGATGAATGAGAGGAATAAACACAGAGAGAGAGAGAGAGAGGTGCACAATAATACAAGTTCTCAACGAATAAATTCAAAGGTCTTTTATTGAAGAAATGTCCCCCTATTTATATATCAATGGGGGATTTAATGAAGTTACATAGTCATCCCTGCTTTAATAGGAACGTTATAAGTAATTATTACACCCTTTCATATTTGTAATTGATTCCATGACCCTCTAATATATGTAACTAAACTTGGCACTGTTTTGTATTAATACTGCTTGAAGAGGAGCATTTAATGGCCCGCAGTCGTTCGGTCGTCTGATAATCATTCAGACTGCTGAAAATTATTTGATCGACCTTCTTTAGAGAATCTTTTTTAGAGTCCCTCTTGCGGTTAGGGTGAATTTAAACTATCAGTTAGATGGTGTATCATTGTAATCTGATAGGCAACTCTCCCTTGGATAAGGGGTTTTCACACAGGAATAGACAAATCTTAAATGAGGCGTCGTTTAGCCATCTTTGTGGAAAATCCTAGAATAAATCGAGGGAACTAGATATAGATAATTATCACTCGGGTCAGGTGTTTTTAATTCTTTCATTTAGCTATGCTTTCGTTGGGTCGGTCCATGGTTCTAACCAAAGGAAAATCTTCTTGGTATCTCCGTCTTTTGACTATCCCAATGCAGTCCTTAGATGTCCAATTAGCGAGATCTTTTAAACTTCCTAAGATTTATGCGGTCATATATTTTATGCACATATTTAGTTCTCTGATTCTCTTTATACTTGAAAACGACAACTGCGACAAGAATAAGATAATTAAATGAAAAAATTAATTTATTTATTGCATAATAAGTACATTTAACAATTAAACTATCTAGATTTTGGTGTCTGTATTCTCATAAATAGGGCATGATTAACACTTGCATCACCATTTCTGAATTTTCAGCCCTTCAGTTGGTTTTTCACAGAGAATAGTGATATCAAGTGGCAAGAAACCCCCGAGCGAGGGAGCCTTATTGAAGGCCTTCAATATTTCAATAAAAAAAAACCCCACATCTAGCAAGGGAGAAGAACAAGAAACCCTAAAGTGTCTTGCTCCTAAAGTGTCTTGCTAGTAACAAAGAAGCCTGTGGATGAGGGTCTACTAGCTGGAAAGAAGCCAGAGGGTGAGGGATGACCGCTCGGATCTAAGAGACCATGTGAGGAGAGCTGACTAAAGGAAACAAAGCTAGATATATAAGTAGTGCAAAAGAAACAAAGGATTGAGGAGGCGGTAGAGTCATTCAACTAGTTGCCTCTTTGTGAGATGGGAGCAGAACTAACGTGCAGTCCACCAGTGCACCGGTCCTTGTTCCAAATTCAATTTTCCAGCGGCCGCTCCTCAGTCATCTCAACAACATGTTTGGGTAATCGTGGTGACCCAAGTCCAACCGCGTGAAGTTGTAACTCTTATGCATTTGGTCAATAAGTTTAGCCAAGAGTTTGTCCAACGACTTGCTGGTGAGAGCCTCCGCAGGACTGAGATGGAGAATAATTGGTATGAGAATGTCTCTTTCTTGAATGGTTGATGTATTCCTTTCCCCATTCATGAGATTAAATTATTTTTGTAGATGTGGATGTGCACATCATCGACTCTACAGCTTTAGAAGCAAGCCAACCCTCCATTCCAGAGGTATCCGAGGGGTCTTTTGTGGCCTCGAGTGGAGGTGCACATGGCCATTTGTTAGGCCTCGAGGTTGTTGAAAGGGAGACCAGAGGACGGCAAGGTTCCCAAGGGTTTTTGTCTTGCCACAAAGATGAGGTGGTGAGCTTCTTCGCTTGGAAGGCTGGACTTCGAAGGGAAACAACCATATCAAACCTAAAGGAGTTGACCGTCCTCTATTTTGATATGGGGATCCTCCGACCAGAGGTGGCAACTCTTCGTACAAAGCTGACAGAAGTGTGGACAACTAGTTTGATCTCTCAAGTTAGAGCAGAGGAATAGGGTGTATAGAAATTTATGTTTGGGGGGGTGTGGGTTTGCAGTGTATGTGTTGAACCAAAGCCTTATGAGTCATGGTCCAGTGTGGCCCGAGGTAGCCAAAGTTCGGTAAAATACTATCTGTCATAGATAAGATTTTATCTTTTGCCAATTTTTAAAATCATTCATCTTTTCAATTTTCTCGATTTTGGTGCTAATTTGGTGTGAATCCCCAAAGAGAGTGGCATGGATTGGAGGCATTTCGACTTTCATGGATAACCTATATGTATAAGGTTTAAAGGAAAGTAGTTTTGCGGTCTTATTTTTCACTTTTCCTTTCTTTTGTTTGGTTTTCTTCCAACGCTCCCATGGCCTCCAAATAGGATAGGAGAAAGTCCAGTTCATAGCCCCGTAGGGCTGTGAATCAATTACTTCATGGTTTTATCAATCGTAGAGTAGTATTCTCACTCTAAGGAAGATATATTATGCCTTTATGTTGCAGTAGTGAGAAATTTCAAAACTCATGTGTGGGGTCCACATCATACAATGAAAAAATGCACCCACATATTCCATAAACCAAAAAACTATTAATCGACCACATCAGGGTAGCTTTAAGCTAGAATTCTATTTCGCGGCAAAAATCATAAGCAAGCCTATTTTCTATAATGTTTGAAGCTCATCTATTAAAGGTTGTAAGTAGATATTATGTGGACCATGTATGATCACTTTCAAATATAAAAATAGCATAGTCATAAACATATTAAAGGCAAGTTATATGGCATAATAATCACTGGCCAACATGAGTAGGGTGTTGTAGTCTGACTGTATGATGTGAACCCATCTATACACAAGTCAATTCTAACATTGTGTGGTTCAGAAGCAATGTCAGTATAAGTATGATTGAAACATTTTCATACTTTCTTATTTGATGAATAACTTAAACAGTTTGTACCAAGAGATCTATACTTGTGTCATGTCATGTGTGGAGTTGTACTCATATAAGTGAATAATGTTTGAAGCTAAGAATGAGGGAGAAGTAGAAGAGACACTTGTATAAAATATTTTTCTAGTTCTTTGTTTTTCGACTCCATTGTTTGAATGTCTAATCACCACAAAATTTACAATACATCTCCAATGCATTTATCTTATAATAATACATGTAATTATTAACACAAAAATCTATCTTCTGTGATTGTAATCCTAACTTTGATATTATTATTTTTTCTTTAATAAAAACCCTTTGGAACTAATTTGTTTGTAGGGTTTCTCTCCTTAAGTATTTTTTTTAAATTGATTAAAATATTCTCTAGGCATATTATAATTGTATTTAATGTCCAACATTTTTTGAGTCACTCATAACTAAATGCATGGTGCAACATTCTTACAAAGGTCATTGTGTAGCATTCAGTAAATGAAAAAAATTATATACTTAACTATTCATTATTTGGTCATTTCAAGAATAATAAACAAAATATTCTCTGTTTGTATGAAAAATCATTTCTTCATATATGATAGAATTGTATTCTATGGAAGGGGCAGAACTTGATAAAGCGCCAACATGATTGTATTGAATATGTGGCTAATACTCATCATATGTTGTTTAGTATTAATAATTAGGTTGAAAGCCATTATGGTATAAACCCAACTTGACTTCATCTAGTATTAAGTATGTTAAATTTTATGTTTCTCACATGGGCATCAAAACTTACCTTTTAAAAGTTAAATACATAAGCCTAAACGTACACACACACATAAATGTGTATGTATGTATATATACATACATACATACACATACATACATACACATACATACATACATACCTACATACATATATACATACATACATATAGATATGTATGTATGTATGTATGTATGCATGCATGTATGTATGTATGTATATATCTGTGTGTGTGCGCGCACGTGTGTGCATTGAATGTAGATATGTATGCATATGATCGTAGATATGTATACACATACACAAAAATATACATAAACACACACACACATTAACATACACCCAGACACATAATTATATACATATTGACACATAAATTTATACATTCACGCACACACAGACATAGATTGACAAATAGATACACATATATAGAGATGCACAAATTAACACACACACACACACAAACACACATAAATACATCTGCGCACGCGCAAACACATAGAGACACACGCACGCACGCACACACTCACACATGCACACGCACACGCACGTGCACACACACAGATACACAAACACACTGACATATACATATACACACAAACAAATGCACAAACACACATACACATGCACACATATACATATTAATATGCATACAAATGGACTTACCCAACACTCCCTAGACAAACGAAAAAAATGTAAGAGCTTTGTGGATTTATGAATTTTCGGATTGAAGGGCTGAAATTTTGCCTTCAATTCAGCTTAAATCCACGTTTACTAACTCCATGGGGAGGTTAGATTATTTTGGAATTTCCATAAATCCTACTTGCAGCCAAATACCCCTAATACATGATTATAGAATAATAACTAAAACCTAAAGCAAAAAATAGAAGAAATCAGCAAAGAAAAAACCAACGATTTGAGAAAATGCAGAATGGGGAGGGAAAAAAAGTTTAGCTTGAAGAAATAGCGGGTGATGAGGAATCATCGGAGCTGCAAGTTTGTCGGTGGTAGACAACGGTCACGAGTCTCCGAATGATCTTCGAATAGGAGAGAGCTAGAGTTTCACTATAATGAATGTTGGAAAGTGCAAATGAGCCTCGCGGGTGCGGGTTAAGACTTGAAGGTGTAAACATTAGATTTTCATCGAATACTTCTCACGCTATCAAGTGATAATGATAACGTTAGACAATGTTGGCTAAACTTTCAACATAGTTTTTGTGCCAAATATTTGTCATGACTTGTATGATGTAGTCGTTTACTCTATTTTGCTATTATTTTTATTGGAATTTTAATTGTGCCCTATTCAAATATGCTCAGAATATATTTGCTTCCATCAGGTACCAATAATGAACTATAAAATTACAAAAATAACATTTTTGTTAAATGACTATAAAGAGGACGGATTGCTGGGGAGCTAGGGTTTTGCAGAAACGAATATGGAAGAGCGCGAATGAACCTCATGGGGGTGAGTTAAGATTTTATAGTCTAAGTGTCAGATTTGAATCAGATCCTACTGGCACTATAGAGTGCCAGTGATAACGTCAAATAACGTCGCCGCAAGTTTGGATGGAAAATTTTTACATCAGCATAAGATGGCACAAAATTTATCTTGATTGAGGCTAGCCGGAAATTAGATGTAAATTGGACCAAATACTTGTATGGACACAGTTGCATACTCTATTTTGCTATTCTTCTTAGTGGAATTGAATTGTGATCTATTCATATATGCTCAAAATATTGTTGCTTCGGTCACTTGCTAGAGATGCTAATATGTTCCCCAAGTTTGTAGGCATCTTTTGATATACAATAATGAACCTTAAAATTACAGCAACAGCCAAGACTATATGGATAGACAACCTTATTAAAGGATATTAATCCACGCTGTTGAAATACTAGCCATAATTAGTTAAGAAGTATAGATTTCACGGCAATGAAGAAATATTAAATTTTATGTTTTCCTAAAAAAATTGTCATTAATCTAGCCATTAACAGGTTTATAAAATTTAAATTTTGTGGCCTTTACATTAGGAATATTTGGTGAAGTTGCACTTTCAAGGAGGGATTCAATTTTCATTAAAATCAAATTCATTTATAGACTCGAATTTTAACTCCTGCTTGGGCATAATTTTAGGTACATGAAACATATTGGCATTGTTTCATATTTAACATCAAATAATAGGTTAGCTAATAATATAATTGCAAATCATCACCAGCTTTTATTGTTGTAACAACAGAAAGAATAATAATAATAATAGCAATTAATTAAATAGGTACGAAGGATAAGTATTGATTCGGTTATGATTTGAGAGTCGTATTACTCATTCGAATCAATGTGGAGAATGAGCAGGGGAAACGGGAGAGGTCGAGAAGAGAAATTGTTGTGTTGTAGTCAAGGAAGGAAGAAGTCGCGGGAGAGTATCGAGCCGTGCGAATGAGAAGAATCTGCGGTATTTTGTCGAGACTGAAGGCTGAGGAAGAAGAAGGCCTACCTGGACTGAGCCATAGTTAAGGAGGATGCTACGGCTTCTTATGCTGGTGTTGTGCTTGTGTATGCACAGAGGAAGGAGACACGTTATTCTCACGAGACTAAGAAGAATCTCGCATGAGGTTCTGAATTGAGCCAAGACCAAAGGGAGGCGAAGGAAGAGAGCTAGTGTGCGGGAAGAAGACGAGAGCTGAGCCCTACCATGCACTACTTTGAAAGCATATGTGAGTGATTATTTTCTTTTATGTATTAAATTAATGTTTAATTAAATGAAAAATTAAAATAAATGATTTAAAACCAGTACTTCATTCATGAATTTCATTTTGAAAGTCTGAAATGAAACAAGGGATGAGAGGAAAATAACAGGCTGATGAAGGTACATTTTAAATGATTTTAATTTCATATGAAATGAAAGTTGAAGGTTTAAATCATACAACATTACCACAGATGGTACTGGTAGGAGATGTGATGTACCCATTCACGATAAAAAAACGGTAAAAGTGCGCCTTAAGGTGCAATTTAAGGGTATCTTCGGATATATTTTTTAGGGCGCCTTCAGGCATATTTTTAGAATACATTCGAGTATGATCATAATCCAGTTTTGCCTTTTAAAAAGATTTAAAATGATGAATGCATAAATTGAAACAGTAAGTGATAAATTTAAAGTTTTAATGAAATAAACTGCATTTTTAATTAGTCATTCATGCATAACATAGCATATGAATTTAATGCATATTATATTAATTATTCACTAAGCCAAATTTATGTTTGTAATTAATGGTTTCTTTCAGAAAATGAAAAGTTTTAGATCGATCTGATATGAAAGACTTGATTTATAGGAGGATGATTACAATTAGTAGGTACTAGTATGTTATGTTTGTAATTTCCTTTTGTATTGTTTCTTTTGAATAGACATATACGGTTGTGTGGATTGAGATTTTACTTTCAGATTTTCTGTTACTGATTAATTATCTAAATTTTCTTATTAAAATTATGGATTATTAGAGGCTCATTTATATATATTAAAGCAATAGGTTTGATCATGATCTTAGTTAATTATAAATAGTTTTAAAAATATGGATAGTTAGTCAAATGTTAATACTGTCTGACCGTAGTGTCTGTCTTAGTTAATTTTAAGCACTGGGCATGATTGTGACAAAAATGGTATCAGAGTAATAAAGTTTGATCATGATCTAAAAGAGTCATTATCTTGTTTATTTTAATTCATAAGTAATATTGATAAAGAATTAAATTGTGCCTAATTATAATATTTCTTATGCTATTTCAAAAATATGGAAAATCAGGGGGATTGACCCACAATTTTATATTATGATATTTTTAATTTAATTGCAACGAAGCCAAAAACTTGACCCCGCTATATTATATGTATAGAATTGTAATTGTTTATGTTGTGGACCTTACTGCAAGTATACGTATAGTATCGAAGTAATACGAGACTACAGTGGAGTCCTGGTTATCGATCCCACAGGGAAATAGAAAATTAAACAACAACTAATTTAAAAATAATAATAATAATTTTAAAATAGTATACGAAAATTTGGAATTCTAAATTTAAGCGCAATAAAGTAAACAAAGTATTTTAATTAGGTAACTTAACTAAGTAGAAAATTAATACGTATTGAAAGTGCGGAAATTAAGCTAATTGCTTAAATAAGTCTTAACTATTCGGAAAAAGTATCTTTCCCCTTGTTTAGAAATTTAAGTGATTGATGAATTTAAATAGATAATTTTAAGGTATTGTGACAAATAGGAGCATTCCTATTCTTTACCCTTTGGTCAGGTGTAAAGAATATTGACTAATCACTATGTTTGATTACCGAATGCACGGCTGGGATCGGGAGGATACCGACTGCCACTTAAGAGCTCTCACGTTCCCCTCGCCTGAGGGCTAACATCTACACTTCAGCTCTCAAACAATAGGACCGAATTGAATATTTTAGTCTGTCACACTAAAATGCTCAATTCTACGCCAGATGATATTATTTTCCTATTTATTTGCACCTTCCTTCCAAGGCTTTTGAATTCCACGAATATCCGATGTAATTTTTACTATAGTTGATATTCGACATATTTTAACAAATCAAATGGCCGGTTGAAAGTAAATTAAGTTTTAAGTAAAAATTATCACAATTTATTAATATATATATATATAAGTACTTCGTTTTAAGTTCATCAAGTCACTTAATTTCATAACGAGGAGAAAGATTAATAAACTACTCGAATGCATAGGAACTAAACTAAGCATGAATTTCATTTAAAGTTAAAAACAATAAATACAAATACTTATCTCGATTTATCCCAAACGGACTCCTCGCGGTTCGTTTGACTCTTCCTTCAGATCATGCAAGACTCACTAAAAACTCACTAACTCACTAAAGACTCACTAATTACACTAATTAAGACTCTAAAGACTGCTCACACACATAAATAAAAGACTCTTAAGACACAAATTGACACACACTTAGAACACACCCTTATAACACACCCTTATAACACACACTTATAAGCTGAATTTCGGCCTCTATATAGAGGTGAGCGAAGGACCAAGAGGTGTGTAAGCATCCCTTCAAAAGTGTCCGGGTTCGATGTATCTGCGCCATTTGAACTAGCTCGCCGTCGGCGACAAACTACCTCGGCCGTCGGCGAGAGGCTTCTAGAAGTCTTCGAGCCGCGGCTATCTCGCTGTCGGCGGGCTCGGGCTCGGCCCGTCGGCGAGACGGTTATAAATCCTTCAGAATTTTCTTCCTCGTACCCTCGCCGTCGGTGGGCTCGATCTCGCCGTCGGCGACTCAAGGCCTAAATTGCATTATTTTCTTCCTTTTGCTCCAAATCCGCTCCTTTTTATGATTTTTGCTTTATCACCTAAATTCTCCATTCCTGCAACAAAATAAAGAAAATACCTTTCTTTAAAGTGCAATTTCATCAAAAATAGGTATGAATTTCTTAATAAATTTTTCGGTGATCAAAATCCCCAAACTTACTTATTGCTTGTCCTCAAGTAATTTTAAGTACTACATAAAAATAATGAGTTCTATAATAAGATTTTTCAATTTAAATAAACTATGAATTAGATTAATTAATATCATAATAAAGTTAAATAAAAATAATTCATGTAATTTAATTAATCTTATAGAAATAAATTATTTAGTTATCGAGTCTAAGATTTATACTTACTATTCATTTCGAGAATGACTATATTTAAAAGAATAACTACTTAAGATATTCATATGATAAGAAATTCAAGAAAACACTATTAGGTAAAATTTAATCCATAAACATAAGTTTGGAAATATCTAAGTTTTTCCCTTTAGGTTAATTCGAAATGAAGCCGATTTTTGATAAGACATCTCCTCAAGCTTCTCCGCATTTTTCTTTTTCTTTTTCTTTTTCTTTTTCTTTTCTTTTTTTTTTTAATGAGGATTCATCGTATCCGGAGAGCCCGTTAATAATTTTGAACTTCATTTTCATCTTCCTAAATTTGAAACTTAGAAATATTTCTTAGCTTATATATACTTCATAGTTTTTACTTCATTGATTTTCAATCTTTTCTTTTTCACTTGAATACTTAAGAATTTTAATTTTAGAATATAGTTTTCCTTACTAAAAATAGTTTCTTATATTCTTATTCCCTTTAACCAAATATTTTATTCTATTTAATTAATTAAAACACTAGAAATATTTCATTTAACCTTTTATAATAATTAAATAAAATAATTCATATTAATTAAATTGAAAATTTTGCTATAAAAATCATTTTATAATAATTTAAAAATAGAAATTGAGAACAAGTTAATAACTAAATTTGTATTTTACTCCCCCCAAAACTTAAATTTTTATATCTACTCTAAATAATGAAAAAGGGAAAGTAAATAAATCATACCTTTGAAGTTTAGGTATTTATTTTTTCTTTGAAATTTTTGCGAGCTTTTTCATTTTTCATTGAACCTGCATGCGTTAATATTTTCCATATATATATAACAATTTAAAGAAAATGCAGGGATAAAATCGCGAGATAAGTATTAAATACAACAATTAAAATTAACTCTACACTACACATATGAATTACTAACATATTAAAAACATTGAACTAACAGATTAACAATTTTAAAAACTTAAAACAATACAAAATAAAATAAAAACATACTAAAGAAAACTAACATCCTATTTAACATAAAAACAAATGCAATTAACTAACACAAAAAATAATAACTAAACTATTATCACAATTCAAGCAAATTAATCTAACTAACATCCAATGTCTCACAACATAAAGTACTGAATATTACAAACATATAAAAGTTTCTAAAATAACTTAACATCAAACAAACAAAACAAATAAAGTCCTAATCTTCAGCATCAAAGTCCCAAACTATATTATCATCCCCTCCTTGATACGTAGGCCGAGAAGGCGAGCAGGATGATACGCGAGTATACCTCGGGCACTCCGGAAAGATGACATCTAAATCTCCACTCTCGTAGCGACGTTCGACCTTCATGATATGCTATCTCGTGTTACGAATGTCTCTGCAGGTACTCACTATCATAATCATGTCTCTTCTCCGGATTATCAATCCTTTGATCAAAATGATCAAATCTTCTCCCCATTGTCTCTCCAAACTGCTCAAAACTCCTCCTATGCAGTGTCAGCTCATTCATCAAATCTTGTAGTGTTGGGGTGGTAGGCTCAGGAGGTTCATAGCTAGTAGAGGGTATATCTCTACTTGACTGAGTGAAATAACTTCTCACTCCTAATCTCCACCCTTCATGAGACTCATATTTCTTAATATTGGCCGTTGTGAGTGGGTTCATGGGTTCTATCCACTCCTCATCATCTGTCGCCTCAACTCCGGAGAGTTGGCGGATTGCATAAATCAACCCGGGATGTCCCGATCCCCTCCACTATCATTTCCAGCAATGTGGCTAAGATATTTCTATAGATGACACTTCCAATGTTTATACTTTTATTGTTCCGAATACGAAATTCGGAATCGCGTATATCCCTTGTTACCTCACTCGTGATGGTATGTAGGTAACAAAGTAGAACAAATAAAATAGTGCCATGCTTTAGAATTTGCATTTAACTTAGAAAGAGGAAAATTCACTCTTTCCCGCTGCTTTATCTTCCGAACTCCGGTCCCGTCAGGTAAGAAAATTTATCACATCTTCAGAGGTTCGGCATAGTTCCAAATGTTTCGTACTCATTTGGACCGTCCCGAACTTCATAGAAGGCGTTAATTCTAGCAACGTCGAAGTCGACCATAAATCCACGTACCTTTACTCGGTGCGTCCTCTACGACAGATCGAAGTTAGAATAAAATTCCTTTCACTACTTCACAACAGCATCTCTATTGGTGATGTAGCAGAGATTCTCCTAACCTCGTTCTTTAATGATCCGCTCAACTTCGCCTCCCGGATTCTTAAAAACTCAATTCGCAATGCACTTTCTTGCTTGAATGTTTTGAAAATACCGATTTTGTGCTCGTGCATTGACAAATCGGTCAGTATCGTAATCTACTCGTCTTTTCTGTCGCGGAGCCATTTTTCGATCGATCTATGAAATTCACAAAAATCGTCACTAAACTTCCTAATATTACTAAGGAGGCTTCCTACAACATCTAAGATCAAATTAAAACAAATTTTATGGATTTCTACCGAGTAATTCTTCCACATTTAGGATTTTTCAAAATTTTTCAATGTAGAGAAAATACATGGTGAAAATCAAAATTTTTTTTGCATAGGAGTGAAGCACTTACCAAGAGAATATGAAATCTGGTGTTTTTTAGTGATGAAATTGCCTCTAAATCCGAAATTTCGTGAGCCCTAGGGTAGTTTTTGCGAAAATGAGAGGTTGGGGATGATGAATAGTGTTTTTGACCGGTCAATTAAAGTGTTTTTCGCGACCTCGACCGTCGGTGAGATTTTTCTCGCCGTCGAGCTAATATTTTTCAGTAACAAAAACTCTCGGGAAAAATCCGCTGTCGGCGAGAAATTTTTGCTCTAACCTTCGCTGTCAGCGAGATCGATCTCGCTGTCGGCGGGATTTTTCTCGCCGTCGGCGAGATTCCAAAAATTTAATTTCCGAAATTCGTCACTCATTTTCGTCCTTGATTTGCCTTGTATTATATTTCCGATCACATCATTTATTAATTTAATATGAAGATTAGCTACTTATACACAAACAAATTCACACAACACAACAAATTAACTTTAATGTTGAAATTCATGAGATGTACAAACTATCATAATTTTAAACTCTATAATCAAACTTCAATTCTCCGATCCTTACTACTAATCAGCATCGCAAACCAATCCACGACACACTAAATGCCGATACAAAACTATGACGCATATCTCAATTAAGTTCGAGATATTCAAATCATCACTCCACACATAATAAAATCTAAATCAAATCAAATAACATAAATACAAACATACTATGGAAATCTTTACTACTACTCTTCAATGTCGAATCTTCATCTTCTCTCGATATTTTCGATATGACGATGATGCACAAATAAGTTATAGAAAGGCCCGAAGGGAAACTCCGAAGCGCATTCTTCGGTGATCCAACCCTTCGTCTCGGCAAATGAAGAAAGCTAGCTCCGAGTGTCCAGTAATGATCAAAGTGTTCCTTCATCCTCCGATCAATGTGATCGAATAAATCGGATATATTGTCGATTGAATCTCTCACTTTCTCGCAGCTTCTTTCTCCATTCCTTTAATTTTCTTCATAAGTAACTCCGTTTTATCCGAAATAGGCCTTGCTATAGGATTATTCCGTGAAGCTCTATCGAGATAAATGTAATTTCATCATTATTGTCCAAAGTAGGAACATATCCGTAGGATCAAGCGGCTTCAAGGTAACAGAACCTTTTCTCAAGCTTCATAAGAAACCTGGTACTGACTGCATAATGCAAAAATAGTAGATGGGTGTCCTAGTCCGTGAACTGACCCATGCACAATTAAACCCAATGCAGACTTAACAATTATTGATCCAACATCAATAGGCAATCCATTTTGAATACAATAATTCAATATAGCGCATTCCTTCGAAACCTTGTTTACCCTCATAGTAGGTAACAATTTAGATGAGATGAAAAAGTGCCGGTGCTTTGAGACAGGATTCAAAAGTGATGCGAGAAACTAACATACTCGTCTTCACGCATTTCCCGATCTTCAGGTTCATCGATCGGATATCGAAATATCTCATTCATATTATATCGAGACGGCACAAAATTTGAATAGTGACATGCGGGGTGTTTTCTATAGAGAATAATTCATTTACTCTTGATGGAGTAAACGTCACCCATCTTCCTCGGACGTAGACATTCCTATTGTTGATCGCATGTAAGTTAGAGTAGAACTCTTTCACGAAGCTGGAATAACAACGGCAGACGTAGTGTAACAAAATACCTCCCAAGTGCGGCTGCGCGATCGTTTCTTCTATCTTCGTAGTGGAATTCTCAATCCTCGATTGACAAATCACGTTCCTGATAAATCTTTTCTTTACCAAAACCTTGTTGAAGATCCGCTGCGCTTCCGCACTCACAAATTTTCTCCGGTTAAACACTCCAGAATTAGAGGAATCTAAGAATTTGGAGGCCATTATGGTGAATGGAATGAATTCTAGTGAAGAAGGAAGATCTAGAATGATTTAAGAACGAGTTTTCACAAAGGAATTGGTGTTGAAACCGTCCAAATCGGCATTCAAATTATAAATAACTCATCTTTATAACTTCCTCGTCATCGGCGAAAGTTTCTCGCCGTCGGCGACTCGGTTATAAAAGCTGAATTTAATTTAGGCGCGAACCTCGGCTGTCGGCGAGTATCGACCTCGCCGTCGGCGAGATTCCAAAATAATGTCCAATTTCGCTCTAAATCGAATAATTTCTTTTCTCATCATAATGGTTAGAATATGTGATGATTCTTAATAATAATTGAGTAGTAAAGTTTCAATAATATAGATTAACTATTAAGATACAATAAAAATAGATAACTAATATGGGTTGCCTCCCATAAAGCGCTTGGTTTAACGTCGTCGACTCGACCTAATTTCAATTATTAATCGAGTCGACTAAGCATTAAAACCTCTTTATAGTTAGGTCTTATACCTTCGAAATATGGTTTTAATCTATGTCCATTAACTTTAAATTTATGTCCAGGCTTTTGGATCTTCGATTTCTATAGTTCCGTATGAAAATATTTGAGTTATGGTGAAAGGTCCTAACCATCGAGACTTCGATTTTCCAGAAATAATTTCAATCTAGTATTATATAACAAAACTTCCCGTCCTGGTTCAAAATTTCTCTGATTAATCTTCCGATCATGCCATAATTTCATCTTTTCTTTATAAATCCGATCATTATCATATGATTCATTTCTTAATTCTTCCAATTCATTTAATTGCAGCAATCTTTTCTCACCACCTTCCTTCATATTATAATTAAATTCTTTAATCGCCCAACATGCTTTATGTTCTAATTCAATCGGTAAGTGGCATGTTTTTCCATATATAAGCTCGTAAGGAGTCATTCCAATCGGAGTTTTATAAGCGATCTTATAAGCCCATAATGCGATTGTCTAATCTAATAGACCAATCTAACCTATTCGGGTTTACGGATTTTTCTAAAATACATTTAATCTCACGATTAGATACTTCGGCCTAATCCGCTAGTTTGTGGATGATAAGCATTGGATATCTTATGAGTAATATTGCATTTTTCTACTAGTTTGTGAATGTATTTATTTCTAAAATGAGTTCCTCCGTCGTTGATAATCACTCTCGGCATTCCAAATCTAGTAAAAATATTTTTCATCGAAATTTTGAAACACTCTTAGCATCACACCTAGGTAAAGCTTGTGCCTCAATCCATTTGGAAACATAATCAACGATCTACTAATATACATGAGTTTCCAAACGAAGGAATAAAAGGTCCCATAAAATCTAATCCCCAAACATCAAAAATTTCAACTTCTAATATAAAATTCGTAGGCATTTCGTTTCTTCTAGATATATTTCCTACTCTTTGACATTTATCGCAAGTTTTAATATATCCGTATACATCTCTAAATAGAGTAGGCCGATAAAATCTAGATTGTAGAATCTTATAAGCGGTTTTATCGATCCCAAAATGTCCTCCAAAATCGGAATCATGACATTTTTGAATAATTGGTTCAGCTTTCTTCATAAGGTACACATCTTCTAATAATTAAATCCTTACATTGCTTATATAAATATGGTTCATCCCAAAAATAGGTTTTTGTATCATGGATGAATTTTTCTCGTTTTTGCAAAGTTAGCATAGGTGGTAAAATATTACTAACTATATAGTTTACTATATCAAGCATACCATGGTATTTTCCACTCATTGATATTATATAGTTGTTCATCGGGAAAACCGTCGATAATTTCATTTTCAATATCGGATAATTCATGATTTTCTAATCTTGATAAATGATCCGCAATTTGATTATCGGTTCGTTTCTTATTAACGATCTCAAAATCGAATTCTTGCATTAATAGCATCCATCTAATTAATCTTGGTTTGGAATCTTTCTTTTGCATTAAATATTTGATAGCAGAATGATCGGTATGCACGATACATTTTGTTCCAATCGGATAAGGTCTAAATTTATTAAAACCATATACTACCGCTAATAATTCTCTTTCAGTAATCGTATAATTTATTTCGGCATCATTTAGAGTTTTACTTAAGCATAGTATATAACTTTAAAAATCTTTTCATATCTTTGCTCAAGAACTCGCTCCTACAAGCATAATCACTAGCATCACACATAAGCTCAAATGGTTTCTCCGAGTTAGGTGAAACTATTATAGGTGTTGTAATTAATTTTTCTTTTAAGAGTTCAAAAGCATTCGAGCATTCGATTGTAAATTCAAATTTCTTGTCCTTTTCGAGAAGTTGGCATAGAGGTTTAGTAATTTTTTGAAAAATCTTTTATATAGCGTACGTAGAATCCAAGCATGTCCAAGAAAACTTCTTACCCCTTTTACCGTAGTTGGAGGTGGTAATTTAGCTATAACTTGAATTTTTGCGAGGTCCACTTCCATGCCTTTTTCCGAAATTTTATGCCCTAATACAATGCCGCCGCAACCATAAATTGATATTTCTCCCAATTTAGAACTAAATTTGTTTTCTCACATATTTCTAATACTTTTTCAAGATGAGTTAAGCATGTGTCAAATGATGTTCCAAATACGGAGAAATCATCCATAAATACTTCTATTCCATTGTCAATTAACTTACTAAATATGGACATCATACATCTCTCGGAATGTTCATTGGTGCATTACATAATCCAAAAGGCATTCTTCGAAAAGCGAAAGTTCCATAAGGACTAGTAAATGTAGTTTTCTCTTGATCCTCGTGAGCAATTTGTATTTGATGATAACCGGTGTATCCATCTAGAAAACAAAAATACTTATGTCCAGCTAATCTATCTAACATCCGAGTCTAGAAATGGTAAAGGGAAGTGATCTTTCCTGGTGACGGTATTTAATTTCCTATAATCAATACATATACGCCAACCGAGTAACTTGTCTTATAGGAATAAGATCGTTATTTTCATTGGCGATGACGGTCACTCCTCCCTTCTTAGGAACACGGTGAGGTGGGCTTACCCAAGCACTCGTCGAAATAGGATATATAATACCATTATCTAACCATTTTAAAATTTCTTTCTTAACTACTTCTTTCTTTATCGAGTTTAATCTCCTTTGGGGATCCGCTTTAGGTTTATGTTCATCATCTAAAATAATTCTATGCATACGGATTGAAGGACTAATTCCTTTAATATCTCGCTAAAGTCCAACCAAAAGTTTTCTTATATTTTTTTAAAGTTTCTAAAAGTTTTTGTTCTTGAGATTCGTTTAATGCGGATGAAATAATAAGCTGGTAAAGTTGAAGAATTACCTAAATAAGCATATTTCAAATGATCAGGTAATATTTTTAGCTCAAGTTCAGAAGGTTTAATAATTGATGGAACTATATTCTTGTCAGTGTTTTCAGTATTATCCAAAAATTCAAATCTTTCCTGAATATAATCTAGTTCTTCATTATTATCTTCAATTAATTCAGTGTTTTCTTTTTCTAATTTATCTTCGTAATATTCCTTAAAATGTTCTTGTTGTAAATGTTCAAGTATTTCCATCCGAAAACATTCATCATCTTTTTCTAGCGCAGGATATTTCATTGATTTTGCAATATTAAATGTAACTTTTTGGTCATTTACTCTCATAGTTAATTCTCCTTTCGAACATCAATCATAGCTTTTCCAGTAGCTAAAAATGGTCTTCCTAAAATGATAGGAATTTCTTTATCTTCCTCCATATCTAAAACAATAAAATCTACTTGGGAAGATAAATTTATCCACTTTTACTAACACATCTTCAATAACTCCCTTAGGATAGGTAACCGAACGATCGACTAATTGAAGGGTTACTCGAAGTAGGTGTAATTTTTCCTAATCCTAATCTCTTAAAAATCGATAGAGGCATTAGATTGATGCTTGCTCCTAAGTCACACAAAGCTTTTCCATAAAATTTTTCTCCTATAGCGCAGGGTATAGTGAAACTACCAGGATCTTTCAATTTTTCGGAAGCTTCTTCGAATAATAAGCACTACACTCTTCACTAAGTGCGATCGTTTCATTATCGGTGAATTTTCTTTTCTTATTTAGAATATCTTTCATAAATTTTACATAATTTGGCATCTGATCTAAAGCTTCGACAAAAGGTATATTGATTGTTAATTTCTTTAATATTTCAAGGAATTTAGCAAATTGTTTATCTTTTTTATGTTGAGCTAGTCGTTGAGGAAATGGTGGTGGAGGTTTTTCAACAGAAATTTTCATAGGTATTAAAGGATGTTCTAAGTTTGAATCTTGTTGAAGTGTTTCCTTTTCAATTTTCACTTCCTCTTTTTGACTTTCAAGTTCTTTTTGAATTTGAGGTTCTAATTCTTTTCCACTCCTTAGTTGTATTGCTTTAATTTGTTCTTTTCCTTGATCTTTAGAATTTATTTCCACATTACTAGGAAAAGTTCCAGGTATTCTATTATTTAGCGCAGTAGCAATATGTCCAAGTTGAGTTTCGATATTTTTAATAGATGTTCCTTGAATTTGTAATTGATTTCCTTGAATTTGTAGTTGATTTCCTTGATTTTGTAGTTGATGATCCATATTCAATATTAATTCATCCATAGATAATTTCTTATCTTTGAATTGAGGGTTATTGTTATTAAATCCAGAGTGGGTAATTAGGTTTATAGTTTGGATTTGCTTGATTAGGTTGATTCATCCATTGTGGATTAGATGTGTTATTCCAATTAAAATTTGGATGAGTTTTCCAACCGGGATTATAATAGTTTGAATAAGGGTTATTAGTTCTATTATTAATAGCATTTAAAGTTTCATAATTAGATTGAGATTCTATGATTTGTCCAGATGAGTTTTCTTCTAAAGTAGGAGAGTAGTTCATTCCAAAATGATCTAATTTCTTAGATATAGCAGCAATTTGAGAAACTAACATAGATATTGCATCGTTTTCATGAATGCCGGCTATCTTTTCGGATTTACTCTATCGTGGAGCCATTGGAAATTATTTGTTGCCATTTCTTCGATTAGTGCATAAGCTTCATCAAATGGTTTAGACATTAATGAACCTCCAATGACGAAGATCGATGATTGATCTTAAAGATCCTACTAATCCATTATAAAAGGTTTGAATAATCGACCAATCCGGTAGCGCATGATGTGGGCATTTCCTAAGAAGTTCCTTAAATCTCTCCCAAGCTTCATATATTGATTCTCCATCTAACTCGACAAAAAGAAGTTATATCATTTCTAAATTTAGCGAGTTTTAGATGGTGGAAAATATTTGGATAGAAATTTTTGTGATAATTCTCCCCAAGTTTTAATAGATCCAGGAGCTAACGAATTCAACCACATTTTAGCCTTATCCCTTAATGAAAAAGGAAAAAGTCTAAGTCTTATAGCATCGTCAGATACTCCTTGATATTTAAAAGTAGCACAAAGTTCTAGAAAACTAGCAAGATGTAAGTTAGGATCTTCGATAGGTGAACCACTAAATTGATTGTTTTGTACCATTTGGATAATTGCGAGGTTTAAGTTCAAATGAATTAGCATGCTACATCGGGGTTTTGAATAGTTAAATGAATTTCATCCGATGTAGGGTTGGCATAATCTCTTAATGGTCTTTGTTGGTTCATATTTTGAATTTCGGGAATATTCGTCATTTGTGTTAAATTTATAATTTGTTTCTTTTGTTTTCTAATTATTTTAATTGTACGCTCTAATTCAGAATCATAAGGTATTAAATTTTCGTTTCCAAATTTGCGCATACAAGTTTAGAATAGATATTAATTTATTTATTATGATTATTTTAAAATAGTCCGTTACTCTAGTAAATTTTTCTTACTTTCCCAGAGCAACGGCGCCAAAAACTTGACCCACAATTTTATATTATGATATTTTTAATTTAATTGCAACGACGCCAAAAAACTTGACCCCGCTATATTATATGTATAGAATTGTAATTGTTTATGTTGTGGATGCTACGCAAGTATACGTATCGTATCAAGTAATACAGGGCTCTAGTGGAGTCCTGGTTATCGATCCCACAGGGAAATAGAAAATTAAATAACAACTAATTTTAAAATAATAATAATAATTTTAAAATAGTATACAAAAATTTGGAATTCTAAATTTAAGCGCAATAAAGTAAACTAAGTATTTTAATTAGGTAACTTAACTAAGTAGAAAATTAATACGTATTGAAAGTGCGGGAAATTAAACTAATTGCTAAATAAGTCTTAACTATTCGTAAAAAGTATCTTTCCCCTTGTTTAGAAATTTAATTGATTGATGAATTTAAATAGATAATTTTAAGGTATTGTGACAAATAGGAGCATTCCTATTCTTTACCCTTTAGTCCAGTGTAAAGAATATCGACTAATCCTATGTTTGATTACCGAATCTGCGGCTAGGTCGGGAGGATACCGACCGCCACTTCAAAGCTCCCACGTTCCCTCGCCCGAGGGCTAACATCTACACTTCAGCTCTCAAACAATAAGATCGAATCGAATATTTTAGTCCGTCACACTAAAATGCTCAATTCTACGCCCAAGGATATTATTTCCCTATTTATTTGCACCTTCCTTCCAAGGCTTTTGAATTCCCGAATATCCGATGTAATTTTTACTATAGTTGATATTCAACATATTTTAACAAATCAAATGGCCAGCTTGAAAGTAAATTAAGTTTTAAGTAAAAATTATCACAATTTATTAATATATATATATAAAAGTACTTCGTTTTAAGTTCATCAAGTCACTTAATTTCATAACGAGGAGAAAGACTAATAAACTACTCGGAATGCATAGGAACTAAACTAAGCACGGATTTCATTTAAAGTTAAAAACAATAAATACAAATACTTATCTCGATTTATCCCTAAGCGTACTCCTCAGCTTCGTTTCGACTCTTCCTTCCAAGATGCAATGAAGACTCACTAAAAACTCACTAACTCACTAAAGACTCACTAATTACACTAATTAAGACTCTAAAGACTGCTCACACACATAAATAAAAGACTCTTAAGACACAAATTGACACACACTTAGAACACACCCTTATAACACACCCTTATAACACACACTTATAAGCTGAATTTCGGCCTCTATATATAGAGGTGAGCAAAGGACCAAGAGGTGTGTAAGCATCCCTTCAAAAAGTGTCCAGGTTCAATGTATCCGCGCCATTTGAACTAGCTCGCCGTCGGCGACAAACTACCTCGCTTGTCGGCGAGGCTTCTAGAAGGTCTTTGAACCGCGCTATCTCGCCGTCGGCGGGCTCGGGCTCGCCGTCGGCGAGACGATTATAAATCCTTCGAATTTTCTTCCTCGTACCCTCGCCGTCGGCGGGCTCGATCTCGCCGTCGGCGACTCAGCACAAATTGCATTATTATCTTCCTTTTTGCTCCAAATCCGCTCCTTTTTATGATTTTTGCTTTTATCACCTAAATTCTCCATTCCTGCAACAAAATAAAGAAAATACCTTTCTTTAAAGTGCAATTTCATCAAAAATAGGTATGAATTTCTTAATAAATTTTTCAGTGATCGGGGATGAAGTTAGAGATGATATTGTTGAAGTTGATGCACCCCCACAAATTACTGTGAATACTAATGCATTTATTGTTATCATAACTACAGTAATGCAGTTGATTAAGAACTCTTAGAATTTAACAAATTCCAGTGGAGGAGGTCAGATGGATCAGTATTTGAAATTATTTCAGAATATGAGTTTGCCACTCTTTTCATTAGGAGGTGGTCCGATGAATGTTAGGAACTAGTTCATTGAGGATGGAGAAAATCTTATATGCAAAGAAGATGGTTATACTTGTTACAATTGCATTAGAGGGAGAAGCTGAGAGCTGGTGGCGTGGATAGTTGTAGGAGAAGTTTGGTGGTAGAGCCAATCTCATGATTTAGTGGGTCGAATTCAGAGCACCTTTAGAGACTGATTTGTACCACCGTCTGCCAGAAGCAAAATGCAAGACAAGTTTATCTAGTTGTTATAGGTGATGAATACATTATGTAGTATGAAGTTTAATTCACTATGCTTCCAAGGTATGCACCTCGGTTGATTCCTACTGCAGAGGAGAAGTGAAACCAATATTTGTGGGCTCAAGGTAGTGATTAGAAATCCATTGATCGATGATTATTTTATTATGGTGGAGAGCATTAGGAGAATTGAGCATGATTGGGAGGCTACTCAGAGGAGGACAAATAATCATAAAAGAGGAAATTTAGAGGGATTCAGGTTTCCTCAGAGCTCTCAGAGGCAGTCCTTCCAATCACGTATTAGACGTGCTAAGAAGGCTAGATTCAGCAGCATTTGCACTTATTTTGAAGGGAAGAAATGTGATGGTTGTGGAAGGTCTCACAAGATGAGTATCTATTTGGATCCATCACTTTATTTCTATGCAATCAATCAGGACGTATTGCAAATAATTACCCTAAATTGGGTTAGAGAGCTCATGCAGATTCCAGAGGTAGTTCTACACCACTTCAGAGGAGCTATGGTACTTAGGGCAACTTAATCTTCAGTGTAGTAAAAAATGCAGGCCAAACACAGTAGAATGTTCAACCCAGAGCATATGCTTTTTCGCAGTAAAAAGCTAAAGCTCTCCTGATGTCATCACATAAATGTTTTACTTTTAACATTTTTAACCCAGTCCACTTTAAGCATCATAGGATTCGTGTCACGTCATACATAAAATAAGTAAGAATTTAAATATTAATAAACTAACTCCAAATATTTAATGCGATGATTTTAATGATAAGTATCATACATCTTCATAGTTGACCGATAACGAGTATTATTTGATTGAAGAGCATCACACTTATTTATAGCTGATGACCTTGATAAAGTGATGCGATTGAATATCCTTTCAATGCATGTGATACTACCACTAAAAATGCCAAATGACGCTTTTCTATAACTTGATCAATCATGTGAAATGGAGCTTATGATTGATGAAAATAGCCTTAAAGCCCAACTTATTGTGTTGCCTTTGGTGGAATTCAATGTGATTTTAGGCATTGATCGGATGTCTAAAATCTTTGTCACTATTGATTGCATAAAGAAGACTGTCAAATTAAATGCACCTGAGGAGGTAGAAGTTAAAGTTTTTCTGGTGATAAAAAACCAACATCTATTATAATTACCAACATGAAAGCTTCTAAATTGTCGAATCATGAAATTCATTGTTATTTTGCTCTAGTAGTTGATACTTCTGAGGAAGTACAATCTTTGGGTGATATTCCAGTGGTAAGAGAATATCCAGACGTGTTCCTTAATGGTTTACTAGGGCCTCAACCAATCTGAAAGACTGTTTTCAATATTGTTCTCTTGTCATGTTCTGAGCATGTGTCTAAGGCACCATTGAGTAATGACAATTAAGGATTTCTTGGAGCTAAAAAGTCAATTGCAGAAGTTACTAGATAAGGGATTCATCAGACTTAGTACTTCTCCATGGGGAGCTCCAGTATTATTTGTGAAAAAGTAGGATGGAAGCTTTAGGATGTGTATTTACTATAGGGAGTTGAATAAATTCATAGTTAAAAATAAATATCTATTATCGAGGATTGACAATTTTTTGATCAATTGGAATGGGCCCCTATATTTTCAAAGATTGATTTGAGGTCAGGATATCACCACGTGAGAATTAGAATAGAAGACATAGCGAAGACCGCTTTCAAGACCACATATAAGTACTTTTAATTCATAGTGATGTCATTTGGACTAACAAATGCTCCACTAATTTTTATGGATCTGATGAACAGGGTCTTCAAATAGTTTCTTGATAATTTATGATCATATTTATAGATGATATTTTGGGTTATTTGAGGGATGAAGTTAGTCAAACAGGTCAATTACATGCTATGTTGCAGATATTGAAGGAGAATACACTACACGACAAAATTTATAAATGAAAATTTTGGCTTAAAAGTGTGGCATTTCTTTGGCACATTATTAGTGAAGATAACATATTTGTAGATCAGAATAAGGTTAAAGCAATTACAGATTAGCTAGGACCTACAACTGTCATCCAAGTCAGGAGTTTTCTTGGTCTGGTTGGTTATTACAGGAGGTTTTTTGAAAAAATTTTCACAGATTTCTATGGCATTGTCAAGTTGACTCAAAAAGCAAGAAATTTTGACTAGTCTTACTGTTGTGAGGAGGCTTTTCAGAAGCTAAAGTCTTGCTTAATGTCTGCTCTAGTTTTGGTCATTCCTTCCGGCTTTGATGGGTTTTAGATTTTCACCGATGTGTCTTTGAGGGGTTTAGTTCGTGTACTTTTGCAGCATGATATGGTCATTGCATATGCATCATCACAAGTGAAGAATCATGAAAGTAACTATCCTACACATGATTTGGAGCTTGCAGCAGTTGTATTTTTACTCAAGATATAGAGAAGAGTTTGAAATATATCTTCACTAAGAATGAGTTGAATCTGAGGTAGAGGAGAAGGTTGAAAATTATTAAAGATTATGATTTAGATATTCAGCATCATTCGGGAAAGGCAAATGTTATTGGTGATGCACTTAGTACGAAGGCTTCAGGTAATTTGAAATATTTATTTACTCAGCAAGAGAAGTTATATAAAGATCTAGAAAATTTGAAGCTATCTATAGTTAATTCTGGTGATGATAGCTTGGTTCAACAATATCGACAATGCAGCCAACTTTAAAGGGCATAACTGAAGATTCTTTAGCCAAAGATAGCAATAATCATAAAGTTCTAAAGCAGGTTCGGACTGGTTGTTATGAGAAGTATGGAGATAGGATTTATTGAGGTATAGAGATAGAATTTATGTTCCAGATGTTGATGACCAGAGGAAGAAAATTTTGGATGAAGCACATTATCCGGATATACTATTCATCAGCGAGCAATAAAATATACCAGGATTTTAAAGAAGCATTTTAGTGACCAAGATTGAAGAAGAATGTGGCAAAATTCATGGTCAAGTATCCTTGATGTCAATTGGTGAAGGGAAAGCATCAGCGTCCAGGAGGTCAGTTGCAACCTTTACCAATTCCAGAGTGGAAATAGGAGGAGATTGTAATGGATTTTGTTATTGTTTTGTCGAGATCACATCAGGATCATGATGTTATTTGGATAATTATTGATAGACTGACTAAGATTGCTCATTTCCTACCTACAAGACAGATAGATCCAATTGAGAAGCTAGCCAAACTATATGTGGATCAATTTGTGAGATTCCATGGAGTGCTGAAGTTTATTATCTCCGACAAAGATGATAAATTTACTTCAAGATTATGGAGTAAAGTTCAAGAAGCTTTGGGAATCTGATTGACATCCAATACATCCTTTCACCCTCAAATAAATGGTCAATCAAAGAGGACTATACATAAGTCGGAGGATCTACTAAGGTTACATGTCCTTGACTTTGGCGGAGGTTAGGAATCACATATACCTTTAATAGAGTTTTCTTACAATAATAGTTACCAGGCTAGCATTCAGATGCTTCCATATGAATCCTTGTGTGGAAGGAAGTCCAGGACAACTCTATGTTAGGTTGAAACAGGTGAAAGAAAGATCATTGGAGCTGATTTGGTTGATGATGCTACTGAGAAGATAAGACTGATTACAGACACACTAAAGGCTGTGCAGGATAGACAGAGTAAATACTATGATTCCAATAACATACCAATTAAGTTTTAAGTTGGAGAGTTTATTTTTATTAAGGTTAGTCCATTGAAAAGTGTGGAATGATTTAGTAAGACTGGAAAATCATGCACTAGATTTGTCAGTTCATTTGAGATTGTGGAGAAGATTGGGAAGGTAGCATATAGATTGGCTTTACCAGTTGATATGCAGGGAGTGCATAATGTTTTCCACATTTCTTCACGGAGAAAGTATATTAAAGATGAAGTAGAGTGATGGCAGACTCAGTTGATATTCAGTCTGATCTGACTTATGTTGAAGAGTCAAAAAGGATTTTGGATTAAGTTGTGAAGAAGCTGCGAAATAGAGAGATTTCATTCATGAAGATTTCATCGAAGCATGAGTATGAGAATGATGCTAATTGGGAGAAGGTTTATGGGATGCAAGAAATATATCTATAATTTTCAATTGAGGTATGTTCACTTCCATGTTTAATTTCAATTTTGAGGATGAAATTTTATAAAGAGGGGAGATTGTAACAACAGGAAAAAAATAAAGTATACTAATAGAAATTAATTGAATAAGCATGAAGGATAAACATCCATTCGGTTACAACTTAAGAGTACATATTACTCCTCATTCAAACCAACATAGAGAACGAGCAAAAGACAGCAGGAGAGACCGAGCAGAGAAAATGTCGTGCTCTAGACGAGGAAGGTCGAAGAAGTCACAAGAGAAACGTATCGAGCCGTGCGAAAGAGAAGAATCATATAATAGGTTTGAGGCTAAAAAATTTAATTACAACACCATTAAAACTTGCATACTATTCAAACACGCCTTAGTCATTTTACAAATAGTTCTTAAATTAATAAAACATTTAAAAATTAATCAAAATATTTACTAAATGATTATTTTATTAAGAAACATAGATTATAAAATTATATAATTTGCAATAAATAAAGTTGGTGACCCCCTCCTGGCAGAATTAGAATCATTATCATGTTACAACCAAAATGAAGCTCAACGACAATTAGAGCTAACCAGCAGAACATATCCAACAGAAATCCAGTCCAAAAGCAGAATACACTAACTAAACAAAATAGTATCAAGTCGTGTCCATAATAACCTGTGATTTGCTGGAGCAGTTCATCAAATATTATTCTTATGATTTAGAGTCCGTTTGGGGCAGTTTATTTGGTGCGGTGGCGTTTTGAAAATGCACCTGACTTGTTTGAGTAAACTGCATTTTGACAGTTTATGCGTTTTCAAAACGCAAAAACGATATTCACACCGCACCTATCTGTCATGATGGCAACTTTCACATTGCGATCTAACTTTTCCAAAAAATAAAGTTTTGTAATAGCCACCACATCCTAGCTTTATCGAATGATTATTTTTAATCAACTTATCAGCAGATTATTAATAAGCTGCAGCTGCCCCAAACAGACTCTTAAGCAACATATCAATTTCATCAACATGTAGATCTGGGACGAGCCCTAACATATATAAGCAAAGTTGAATCAGAACACCATCAAGAAATAAGGCTGTGGATTTAGTTCAAAAATCGTTAATCGCTCAAAAACTGATTTATATTTTCGTTCGGAACAAGATCGAATCGAAATAAACGAGCTGAGCTACGAGCCAAAATTTTGGATCAAATTTTTTTCGAGCAGATTTTGGGCGGACCCCAACTCGGCTTGAAATCGGATTATGAAAGCTTAATAAAAGAGTATAAATTTGGGTCATGTTCCGCATGCCAAAGTTAACACTACAATTGTTGATAGGATGCTCAATGCAATGGACGGTTGAGACTGAAACTACATGTACCACCGTAAACTGGAAATTTTTTCTGTCATATGCTAATAAATGTGAACGCAGACTTTATATTTTGTTCCAATACTGCAAAGATTCTAAAAGAACCCATTTTTTATGGCCCAATATAGACTAAATTGACACGCGTTATAATAAAAATGCATTACAGTTAGCTGTTGTCGAGTCCTCTTGGGATGGAAGATCCCGTTCGTGGATACATGCAACTCGGAAGAGAACTACTAGGACACAAAAGATGAGGGATGAATTACGAAATATATGGATCAAATTCACCTCTTAATTTCTGAAATTATATACAAATTGCATGTGTCAAAATTGCTGGCATGAATCTCATTGCAATCAGTCAGTCAAGGATGACGGCAAGGCGATCAAAGCGATAAGCCGAAGGAGCATGGTCTGAACCAACAATTTGATGACCGATCGTTCTATTGGGTCGGCAAACTCACATTGTTGAGGGATCAATCGACGGGCCGCACTTACGATCCCAACTACCCAAACCTCTTATAAGGGCGCCTAATCACAACTAGTCGATCGACCGGCTTTGCTCGGCAAGAGCAATCACCACTCAACCAGTCACCATGGTCAAAATGAATCGACGCTTTAATGACAGTTGTATTACACTTAAATGACAACACGAATCTTGTATTAATTTAGTGCATTAACTGCATTAAGAGCGGATTCCATAACCATTCATTCTTTTCTGTAATTGTAAAAAAAGGACCCCTACAAATATGAGGTCCATAGATGAATAAATGACTTCCACCACCACCACCCCCCCCCCCCCCTCCTTTCTTAAGGATTTCTTATCGACTCTACTCTTTCTCTCTCTTACTCTTCTTCTTCCGGCTCCAACTCTCGAAGCGTGTTTTATCTAAAGGATAGTTTAGTTTACAACACAAATGAAGTTTTTTCTTCGAGGAATCTACTCCTTTCTATTGTATGTTTTTATTAACCTTAGCCTGGAATAGAAGTGAGAGGTAGCTAGAGAAGGTGAACGAGAGAGGGAGGGAAAATTATTCCATACGGACAACGTACACAGCGCTGAGTATATTCCGCGCAAAATCAAACGAATAACCTCTGAAGTTGTGTATTTCGGGATTTTAGGAGGTTATTAAGAGTTTATTACAACATTAATTCCAAAAATCTCCCAATAACTTCCTCATAATGCCCGCGGTTTCATTTTGGGGTTTTATGAGGTTATTGTGAGGTTATTAGGGCAATTAACTCAAATAATGCTACACTGACTTCTCAATAACCTCCACGGTTCCATTTTAATGTTATTCATAGGATTATTACGGGTTATTCGCTGGTTATTTGGGAGAACCAACGCTGATTATGTTGACCGTACGAAATAATTTTCCGAGAGGGAGAGGGAAAGAGGAGTCCATGCCAAAAGTCCCTTCTCACAAACTTTCCTCCCTTTATACATGAGAACCCCTTTATACAATTTTATTGTAAATATAATTAACAGCAGTCAAAGTTGTCGGATTGTCAGGTATGAATGGTAAGGACGCCGTTCATGATACCTTCACGTGACTACAACTAAGAAATCCCCATGAACCATTAATGAAGGCTGTCAAACATAGTCGGTACGACTATTGCCGCTGGCTTGATAAAAGTCCCTCGAGTTAATTGCCTAACAGCGTCCTTAATTAATGATTGATAGGTGTCTCTATCAGTATGGTCGGCATTATTAATGTTTCTTCGCTCCGGCCACCCTTTTCAATGGATTGAGTTTAGCCACTTCCACCAGTGGGCTCAGTTCATCCGCTCCAACCAGTGAGCTTGATTCAGCCACATCGGCGTTTCAGCAGATCGGTTCGATTCCTTGAGGACGGCCCTTTCAAAATTCCCATATTTGTGTATACAGCTGTGATCCATTTCAACAAAATAGTATTGTCATTTAAACTCTTCTCATTCATTATCATCAAAAATTAAGAGCCGGAGAATTATTCTTCAGTTCATTTAAGAGGAAACGCTGGAGGAACGCTAGCTGCAGAATTACGAGAAGTCTAGGAAGAGAATTATTCTTTAGCTTTTCACCCCAAATCAATTCCTTCAATGGTATGAATAACTTTCCAATAACGTATAGAATCAAACTGAGCACAGGTGTTTCACACCTTCCAATAACGTCTAGAATCAGATCGAAGCAAAGTTGAGAAATCTGATCCATGGCTAGCATATTTGTTTAAAGATCATAGAGCTTATTTGCTAGCTTGGCATCTTAGCATATTTAAGAAGTATAATGTAAGTAGTAAACATACATGCACAAAATTTTTGTGCTTGCTATTGCAAACAGTATGGTTCTAACATCTATTCATTTATTTTGATGAAAACCGTAAACATATGATATTCGCTCGAAAGATAATTTAATTAACGTTAATAGAAATCACGCATAGAGATTCAACATCGTAAACATGTCACACATTCAATTGTAAAGAATAGGCATGTGAACAAATAATTTGTATGAAATTTGATAAACTAAACCAATCAATCCAATTGTTAATTAATGATGATAAGAACAAATAATATAAAGATAATCAAATGAAAATCCAAAACATGTCACTATAAGGAAAACACTTCTTCAAGATTTTTTTATGGCTACAAGATGTTGAATTTAGATGTTCATTCAATCAAAACAGAAATAATTTGGAATTCTATTACATACCTCAAACACCCATATTAAATTTCTTAAAGCTTTCCTTCAATTTGCAATGTATAGGCCTACATAGCCTCGGTTTTTTTTTTCTAAATTACAAGTGTAAGGCAGTTTGTTTTATTATAGACTCTGGTATCTCTACAATGATAAGCCCTCATGGTTAATTGCATCAAGAAGTTGTAGGCTCCTAAGAATACTCTAGATTAAATTATTGACTTATATCATGCAAGATTAAATTGTTAATTTCTTCCAAATATCACTTGTTGGAAGCTAGCAACAAAGTGTCAAAATGACTCTCCAAACTCTCTAGAGTTTTGGAGCTCGGTCCGTCTTCCCGCTCCCGCCCCCACTCCTGTTCGCGAATCATCGCGCCTCCCCTTTTGTTCTGAAAACCGAACAGTCCCTGCCAATCATATTTCTTTTGTTGTGTGGTTCGAAAGAGAAGAAGGGGAAATCGTAAGGTTCTCTCTCTTAGTTGCTTTGGCAAAAGGAAGAAGAAGATATTAAAAGAAGAAGATTGCTCTCCCTTGGCTTCTTCTTGGTGGCTTGTAGCAGAAGAGAAATAGAATTTCTCTTGTACGTTTATCTTCTTTGGTGTGTATCTCGGTGTAGAAAGAGAAGAAGAGAGAGTGAGGAAGTGAGAGATCCCTCTTGTTAGTCGAGACGATCGGCTGGTGTAAATTCCTCAAGTAGTAAAATTCTGTGCAACTCTGTGGACATAGGCAATTTGCCGAACTACGTAAATCTGTGTGTTCCGTTGTATTCTGGTGTGAATTTTCTCATTCCATTTTTCGCTTCTTCGTCGATCGTTCTATTTTATATATATATATATATATATATATATATATATATATATATATATATATATATATATATATATATATATATATTGCAACAACTTGTATCAGAGAGTCTGTGGGTTATTTTAGAGAACGTCGGAGTTATGAAGAAACCTTACAAGATGAAAATTCGAGTAAGTGGGAGTCTACCATGAAGAAGGAGATGGATTCTCAGCTAGAAAATCAGACATAGGAGCTGACAGATCTTCCACCAGGAAAGAAGGCATTACACAACAAGTGAGTGTACTGGGTGAAGACTGAGCATGTTGACAGTAAGAGGTACAAGGATAGACTTGTTGTAAAAAACTTTCAGCAAAAGCATGGTATTGATTATTTTGAGGTTTTCTCTCCTGTGGTCTAGCTCACAACCATCAGAATGACACTATATATGGTGGCCACTGAAGATCTCTTCCTTGAGTAGTTAGATGTGAAGACAACCTTTCTTCATGGGAATCTTGAAGAAGACATCTACATGCTCCAACCTGAAGAGTTCATTGTACAAGGAGGAAGATTCAGTTTGCAGACTGAAGAAGAACTTGTTTGGCTTGAAGAAGGAGGATATCACGTTTGAAGATAAGGGCTTGGAGTTACAGAGGTGGAGGATATCACGTTTGAAGTAAAGGACAAAGCCGCAAGTGGGTGATACAGTCATTGTCTCAGTCTCTAAATGGGAGAATATATAGTGTTGTGATATATAAAGAAGGCCAACAATATATATATAAAAAACGATAGAGGACGAAGTAAAAAATAATAGAATGACAAAATTCATATCAGAAAAGGACTACGTGCTTCGGCAAATTGCCTACGTCCAAGGATTTGCAGAAGATTTTATTACTTGAAGAGTTTACACCGTCGATTGCCTCGTTAATTACAATAAACTCTCTCACTTCCTCTCTCTCTCTCTCTCTCTCTCTCTCCTCTCCTTCTCTCTCTCTACTCGAGAGCCACAGCTGAAGGAGATGGCTTTGAGAGAACAGTTCTTTGTGATACTGCATTTGCCATAAGCAGAACCGAAGAAGCCTTTTCTTTTACCGCCTGCCGCCTCCCGAATGCTGATAACAGGAGTAAACCAATCTTTTCTTCTACTGCTTGGAGTTTGGACAAAAGCTAAAAGGAATAATCATATGCCTGTACCCTTTTCTTTTCTCTTCTGCTGTATAAATAATGGCGAGACCCCAACTCTTTCATTATTCTAATTGAAGGCGTTAGTGGGAGAAAAATTCACACCAGAACATTAGAACAACTGCTCTGATTCCAGTAGTTTTTGTGGTATACATATAAAAAGGAACAATAGATGATGAAGCGAAAAATAGAACGAGAAAATTTGCACCAGAAACGAACACACAGATTTACGTGGTTCGAAAATTTTTTGTCTACGTCCACGAAGTTGCAGAGGATTTTTTTACTTGAGGAATTTATAATCGATGCTTCGATTTACAAGAAACACTTATCTCAACTTCAATGAATTACAAAGTACTTCAGTGCTGTTTCTTCCTTGATGCTGTTGTCATCTTCCGCGACGCTGCCGGCTTCCTCATCGACTCCGAATCCCGCTGCTCGAACAAAAGAAGAAAGGTGTCGAAGGAAACTCTGTCACTGTTGTGCCGAAGGAAATGAGGGAGAAGAGGCACACAGAGATTTATGTTGTTCGGCAATTTTTGCCTACGTCCACAGAGTTGTAGAGAATTTTATTATTTGAGAAAATTACACCGTCGACCAATCACGTCGAAATTTACAAGAAAGAATTCCCTCTGGCTATACCCAAGATCCACACCAAAGCAGAAAATGGGAAAATATCAACATATCAGCAGGGTTCTCACACAACAAAAGAACTACGATTAACAAGGACCGTTCGGTTCGCATAAATAAAAGAGGGGAGGCGCGATGATTCGTGAACAGGAGCGGGTGTTGGCGGGAGAAGTTTCATGATAGAGAGGAGTTGCGACTTTTCGCGATTGGGAGCTGGAGGCGGGAACGGGAAGGCAAACCGGGCTACAAAACTCAACAAATCTTCCACTTAGAGACCGGTACATAGGCAGCAACATCTTCCTCTTCAAAATGATATCCTCCACTGGCAGTGTTGCCCTTTTCTTCAAACATAATGTCCTCTGCCTCTGCAACTCGCCGCCACTGCCGAATGCTTCCCTTAAACATGACATTATCCACCTCTGCAACTCGAAGTCACGATCATCATACCAGAAGACCAGCTGAAGTCTTCAGTTTCTCAAGGGTAACAACCTTAGTCAACATATCAGCAGGGTTCTCACTTCCACAAATTTTCTCAAGCAATAACTGTTCATCATCCAACAACATCCATCTTCGAGAGGAAGCATTCGACGGGCTTCTCCTCCATTTTTTATTCCTTTGATAATTGACTTACGGGAAGAAGGGAACAAGCTTTGTTTTCTCGTTTTCTTCTTTGGTGTGAATCTCGGTTATAGCCAGAGAGAATTCTTTCTTGTAATTGTCGACATGACTGGTCAGCGGTGTAATTTTCTAAAATAATAAAATCTCCTACAATTCCGTGGACGGAGGTAAAAATTATCGCACTACGTGAATCTCTATGTGCATGCTTTTCTATGCGAACCACACACAAAAAAGAATTACGATTGAAATTGACACTGCACTTCCAAATAAGAACAAGTGGAATTTGCAAAAGGTTAGGCATGTTTCTGAGTTGAAGAAAAACTTCATTTATGTTGGGCAGCACAATGAGGGTGATCATTCAATAGTGTTCTCAGATAGCACCTGGATGGTTACCAAAGGAGCATTAGTACTGGCTCGAGATAAGAAAACTGACACACTATATATGGCTACAGGTTTACTCATACGTGGACATATAAGTTAGAGATGCATTGTGGGGAAGCAGAAGAATGTCAGTTTCTTGAAAGGTGGCAGAACGCCAAGGGCAAGAATACTGAATAAGAATAAGTGGACTTTCACACTATCTACTGATCTATAAAAAAAATACCTATTTCTTTATGTCTTAATTCTTATCAATTAAGAATATTATGCTTTAATGAAAGGTATTTTTTTCTGTGTTTTTGGATGTAGGTGATGTAAAAAGGTCCAAAAAGGAAAAAAGGAGCAAAAATGGAGCAAAATACAAAAAGTATAAAAAAAATATGGCCTAGCGCCTAAGCGCTAGAAGTTAGCGCCTAAGTGCCACACTCGATACAGAAACAGTCAAGTTTTTGACAACATTTGAACGGTTATTTTGACGGAGTGAGCGGTTATTGGACATTCTAGAAGACTGGCAGTTGTTCCTGGATAATAGGACAAGTGATACATTGCATTTGGACGCTCCAAAACGGTTTTAATCGCGAAGAGGTGCGAGCCAAAGTGAAGAGGTGCGAAGAACTGGACGCGGTGTCCGGCGCCTAGGCGCCAGACCGACCTTCTAGAAGATTCATTGAATGTGGACATGTTTTGAAGAGGTGCCTCAAGGAAACCCTTGAAGCCTATAAATAGGAGTCCATTTCTTCAGAAAAATGTGCCCCCCATTGTAACCTCTCCTCTTATCCACTTAGGACCTCTCATCCTTAGAGAGAGAAATAGAGAGAGAAATTTAGGGCCAACTTTTGTTTAGTTTAGTGAGTTTATTTTCAAGTTGTTGCATGCGGAGTTCATTACACTTGTGGAGTCGGTAGAAATCGGAAGATCGTAGAAGGATTATTTGAGATAAGTATTTTACATTTGATTCAAAGTTTATTTATTATGATTTCCTTGTTTATGTTCAATGTGTTACGAGTAGTTAGTTACTTTCTTCCTTCAATTATGAAGAGATTAATAAGATAATAAAAGATTCGATGGAGAATTGAAATTCAAAATATTTTCAAAACATTGTGATGACATTAATACTCGATCTTACTTTACTTTTTAAATTGGACATTTAAATTGTTAAAACCTGTTGAAGAGTTTTGAGACCTAGAAGGAGAAAAACTCTTAACTTGTAAGTGTCACATGAATCCTTGGGTAGTCGAAGGCCATGTGCGGGCTATTCAAGGTGAAGTACAAATAAATAAGAAGATAAGATTTAAATGGCATAGAATTGATAAGTTTTTAAAGTGACAGACTAAATTCTTTTAATTTGATTTATAGATTAGGAAAGGGTTACTAGTAGGGCCGACCATAGCCACCCTTGGACATCTAGTAGTGTGAGTCTAGATTAACCCATTCTACTAACAATACATCCGGACTCGATTTGTAAATTAGCCAATGTTCTTTGCGCTCGGATCAAAGGGTAAAGAATATGAATGGTTCTATTTGGCACAATACCACAAATTAAATTCTCCAACGAATATTAAATTATCTTAAAAATCATAGATTAATTGAAGGGAAGGAAGTTGTTTATTTATATAGTTTTCGCAAAATCATTATCTTATTATTGTTTACTTTATTTGCATCTAGTAAATTAATAGTAATTTATAATTTGATTAAAAACACAAAAAGATTTTTGAAATATAATATTTAGAAATTTATTTCTACAATTTTTCCCGTGGGATTGATACTTGGGTCTTTGTTTTAAAGCCCTATATTACTGAAACGATATGTATACTTGCGTAGTACCCAGAAAAGTATATAAAATATTTTCTTTTTAAAATTATATTTGCTATATATTTAAAAACTTTAATTTGGTACACATCTATATAGCAAGTTATTCCAAGTCAAGTGTTTCGCGCCATCGCCAGAAATTAAATTTTCTAGCAGTGGTAACAAATTATTGTATTTGGAAGTACAAAAGTCGGGTCAAGTTTTTGGCGCCGTTGCCGGGGAAGAAGAAATAGAATAGTTATAAATATTATATTTCCAAAAATAAAAAAAAATAATATAAAATATAAATATATATAGATAAATTTTATTCCTTGTTTTATGCAAAGATTTGGTTCTGAAGGATTAATACCTTTAGATTCGAATTAGAAAGAACAATTAGAAAAATTAAAAGGGAAAACAAATTCAAAAATTTCGAGAAATGGCTACTTTACAAAATCCGATTGAACTTAATGATCAAAATGTTTATAAACCATTAAGGGATTATGCTAACCCTACGAGTTGATAAACTTCATAGTAGTATTCAAATACCCATTGTAGATGCAAATTCTTTTGAACTTAAACAGTCTATTATTCAAATGGTGCAAAACAATCAATTTGGTGGAACACCGAATGAGGATCCAAATTTACACCTTGTTAGTTTTTTAGAACTTTTTGCTACTTTTAAATATAACAATGTTTCGATGATCTTTATTAGACTTAGACTCTTTCCTTTTTCTTTAAGAGATAAAGCAAAGATGTAGTTAAACTCATTAGCAACTGGTTCTATTAAAACATGGGCTGAAATGGCACAAAAATTCCTTTCTAAATATTTTCCTCCTTCTAAAACTGCTAAATTAAGAAATGATATTACTTCGTTTAGTCAATTTGATGGGGAGACAATATATGAAACTTGGGAAAGATTTAAAGAACTATTAAGAAAATGTCCTCATCATGCTTTACACTGATTGGTTAATTATTCAAACATTTTATAATAGCTTAATTGGATCTTTAAAATCAATTATTGATGCTTGCTTGCTTGGAGGTTCTTTAATGTCTTAATCATTTGAAGAAGCTTACACTTTAATTGAAGAAATACCTAATAACAATTTTCAATGGCCTTCCGAAAGGATTAATCCTAAAAAGATGGCAAGTATTCACGATAATGAAGCCTTTTCTATCTTAGCTTCACAAGTAGCAGCAATGTCTAAGAAATTAGATAATTTTGCAATTAATATTTCTCATAATAACTCTGCTAATATTGAAGATTCTCAAACTATTGAAACTTTACAAGCTATTGCAAGTAAAAATAATCCTTATTCAAATTATTATAATCCTGAGTGGAAAAATCATCCTAATTTTAACTGGAATAATTCACAACAACAATGGGGTAATAATCAATCTCATCCCACTAGAAATTGGAATAATCAAGTTAATCCAAATTATAAACCTCTGGATTTAATAATCAACGAGAAAAAGTTATCAATAGAAGAATTAATTTTACAAATGAATAATCGATTACTAAATCAAAATACTGTTATTCGTAATATTGAAAATCAAATGGGACAAATTGCTACTTTAATTAATAACAGACACTGTAGGAACACTTCTAGTAATGTTGAAGTTAATCCAAAGGAAACTAGAAAAGAACATGAACAAGCTAAAGGCATGTACGACTTAGAAGTGGAAAGGAATTAAAAGAAAGAATGCGAGAATGAAATTGAAAAAGAGATTGAGGTTGAAAAGATTGAAAAACCTAAAGAAACTCTCTCTCTAGTCAAGATCAAGCTGTTATACATGTTAATGTGGAAGTTGAAAGACCACCACCACCTTTTCCTCAAAGACTTAAACGACGAAACTTGATCATCAATTTTCTAAGTTCTTTGAAATTTTTAAGAAACTTACTTATTAACATACCTTTTCGCTGAAGCTTTGGAACAAATGCCGACTTACGCAAAATTTATGAAGAATATTTTAAGCAAAAAATGGAAATTTGAAGCTTTTGAAACTGTTGCATTAAGTGAAGAATGCGAGTGCAATAATTCAAAAGAAATTACCCGAAAAGCTTAAGGATCCTGGAAGTTTCACTATACCTGTGCTATTGGAGAAAAATTTTGTGGAAAAGCTTTATGTGATTTAGGAGCAAGTATTAATCTCATGTCATTTTCTATCTTTCGAAGATTGGATTTAGGAGATATTACTCCCACCATCTGTAACTCTTCGGTTGGGCGATAGATCTATCACTTATCCTAAAGGAGTTATAGAGGATGTCCTCGTTAAAGTGGATAAATTTATCTTCCATGTAGATTTCATAGTACTTGATATGGAAGAAGATAAAGAGATACCTATTATTTTAGGGAGACCTTTTCTAGCTACCGGACGAGCTATGATTGATGTGCAAAAGGGAGAACTAACCATGAGAGTTAATGATCAAGAAATTAAATTCAATGTTCTTAAATCAATGAAGTACCCTGATAAAGAGAAATGTTATCGAATGGATATAATTGATTATTTAATTGAAAAACATTATCAAGAAAAATGTAAAGCCATTTCTGAAGAAAAATTTGAATTTTTAACTGATGAAAATGAAGTAGTAGAAGAAGAAGAGACTCATTTTATTAAAGATAATTGGGAAACTTCACATATCTCAAAATGATATACTTTTACCATCAATTATAAGAGCCCCTAAACTGGAATTAAAAATGTTACCTTCACATTTAAAATTGGAAGAAAATATAAATGAGAATTCCCTGATGAATCTTTATATGTTATTCAAAGATACAAAACACATTGGTATGCTGATATTGTTAATTATTTAGTTAGCAATATTTTTCCTTGTGACTTGGATAACAAATTTATTAAGAAATTTAAATATGATGCTAAATCTTATATTTGGGAAGAACCTCATTTATTTAAAATTGGTAAAGATTCTATGATTCGAAGATGTGTACCGTATGAGGAAACTTTTGCTATTATTCAAAAATGTCATGATTCTGATTTTGGAGGACACTTTGGCATAGATAAAACTACATTTAAAATTTTAAATTCTAGATTTTATTGGCCTACCTTATTTAAAGATGTGAGACATTATGTGAAAACATGTGATCGATGTCGAAAGGATGGGAAATATATCTAGGAAGAATGAAATGCCTTAAAAGCTATATATTGGAAGTTGAAATTTTTTATATATGGGGTTTAGACTTTATGGGACCATTTGTTCCATCATTTGGAAAAAATTATATTTTATTAGCGATTGATTATATTTCAAAGTGGATTGAAGGCTGTTGCTTTACCAAGCTTGTGATTCCAAAAGTGTTTCTAAATTTTTAAAGAAAATGATATTTTCAAGATTTGGAATGCCTAAGGTAATTATCACTGATGGTGGAAGTCATTTCAGGAATATAAGAATTCAATTATTACTACAAAAATTTGGAATCGAACATAGAATTGCAACTGCTTATCACCCACAAACTAGTGGAATGGTTGAAGTACCAAACAGAGAAATTTAAAGAATTTTAGAGAAGACTGTTAATCCTAAAAGAAGCGATTGGTTTGATAGACTTGATTACGCATTATGAGCTTATAGAACGGCTTATAAGACACCGATAGGAATGTCACCTTACCGATTAATTTATGGTAAACATTGTCACTTACCTGTAGAACTTGAACATAAAGCTTATTGGGCGATAAAGAAGTTCAATTTTAATTTGAATAAAGCAGAAGAAAAGCGATTATTGCAATTAAATGAGATGGAAGAAATAAGAAATGAAGCATATGAAAATGCGAGGATTTATAAAGAGAAAATGAAGATGTTGCATGATAAAACAATTTCAGGAAAATTTTTTGAACTTGGACAAGAAGTATTACTGTTTAACTCTCGTTTAAAACTGTTTCCTGGAAAATTAAGATCTAAATGGATTGGACCACTATATAGTTGAGAAAGTATACCATTATGGAGTCGTGGATATTAAAGATCCCAAAACAGGGAAAAATTTTTAAAGTAAATGGATTAAGATTGAAGCCTTATTTGGGAGATATTAAAAGATTTATAAAGAGGCTTATGATTCGAGTCAACCTGATTAAAGATTTACTTAAGTCGGGCTGACGACGTTAAACCAAGCGCTTTGTGGGAGGCAACCCATAATTATCTTTTGTTTTGAGTGTTGTTTTTAATGTAAGGTTATGCCTCGATCTTGACTAAATTTATATTACTTTAGAAAAATTTGATGCTCATAAGTCTTTGTTGACTTACGGTGAAAATTATTTTGAAGTGTGTAAGATTTAAGAATTGGATCACTCTATTCTGAACATGAGTAAAAAGGAGATCAAGTTAACCTTCATTATGATTGTTATTGAGTCTAAATTACTCTTACCAGTATATTTACCTATCTTGGAGAACGAAATTTTGAAATTTGACGATTAGGCGAAACGGAGTTGAACATAGTTCCGGCGCCTAGGCGCCAGAGTTCGGCACCTAAGCTCCGGAATCATACTATGTATCAATAGGTCCGGCGCCAGGCGTCGGATTCGGCGCCTAAGCGCCACGGTTCTTGGGTCGTGCAAAAGCGAAAATTTTCAGTTTTTCACACGAATTTCACCTTTAAATCGACCTATCTTCGTCCCTAACCATCAAGCAATCAAAATTACATCCCTTGCACTTCATTCTTGAGAGATTTGAGAAACTTTTGAAGAAATGGAAAGAAGAAATCATGGAGAAGAAGCTAGGGACAAGGTCTCAAAGGATCCTCAACCCTACTTCGATGGTTTCATCATTGTAAGTTTGGAGAAAATTTCTAGTCGTTTGGATAAGTTTGAAGCCGATTTTAAAAGCATTGGAGATCGCCTTCATGAGATATTTCATCAAATTGAACATCTAGAATGGCAAATGAAACTTCAATTTGATCATTTTGCGGCTTATCAAGATAATCAAGTTGAAATGTATGCGAAGAACAAGTGGATTGACGAAAAGACAGTGATCACTGAAAAATTTATTAAGAAATTCATACCTATTTTTGATGAAATTGCACTTTAAAGAAGGGTATTTTCTTTATTTTATTGCAGGAATGGAGAATTTAGGTGATAAAAGCAAAAATCATAAAAAGGAGCGGATTTGGAGCAAAAAGGAAGAAAATAATGCAATTTGTGCTGAGTCGCCGACGGCGAGATTGAGCCCGCCGACGGCGAGGTTACGAGGAGACATTTCTAAAGGATTTATAACTGTCTCGCTGACGACGAGCCAGAGCCCGCCGACAGCGAGATAGCGCGGTTTGAAGATCTTCAGAAGCCTCGCCGACAAGCCGAGGTAGTTCATCGCCGACGGCGAGCTAGTTCAAATGACACAGATACATTGAACCTGGACACTTTTTGAAGAGATGCTTACACACCTCTTGGACCTTTGCTTACCTCTATATATAGAGGCCGAAATTCAGTCTCTGGTGTGTTAATTTGTGTGCAGTTGTGTGTCTTGTGTGTGTTCTAAGGGTGTTATTTTAGTCTTTAGTAGTTTAGTGAGTAATTAATGAGTCGTGTTGTACTGGAAGGAAGAGTCAAAGGAACTACGAGGAGTCTGTTTGGGGATAAATCAAGATAAGTATTTGTATTTATTGTTTTTAACTTTAAATGAAATCCATGCTTAGTTTAGTTCCCATGCATTACGAGTAGTTTATTTAGTCTTTCTCCTCGTTTATGAAATTAAGTGACTTGATGAAATTAAAATGAAGTATTTTTATATATTAATAAATTGTGTTAATTTTTACTTAAAACTTAATTTACTTTTCAATTGGCCATTTGATTTGTTAAAATGTGTTGATTTACAACTATAGTAAAAATTACATCGATATTCGGGGAATTCAAAAGCCTTGGAAGGAAGGTGCAAATAAATAGGGAAATAATATCATTTGGGCGTAGAATTGAGCATTTTAGTGTGACGGACTAAAATATTCAATTCGGTCCTATTGTTTGAGAGCTGAAGTGTAGATGTTAGCCCTCGGGCGAGGGGAACGTGGGAGCTGCGAAGTGGCGGTCGGTATCCTCCCGACCTGAGCCGCGGATTCGGTAATCAAACATAGGATTAGTCAATATTCTTTACACTGGACCAAAGGGTAAAGAATAGGAATGCTCTATTTGTCACAATATCTTAAAATTATCTATTTAAATTCATCGATCACTTAAATTTCTAAACAAGGGAAAGATACTTTCTCTAAATAGTTAAGACTTATTTAGTTTAATTTCTGCACTTTTAAATACGTATTAATTCTCTACTTAGTTAAAGTTACTCGATTAGAATACTTAGTTTACTTTATTGCGCTTAAATTTAGAATTCCAAATTTTCGTATACTAGTTTTATTATTATTATTATTATTATTATTATTATTATTATTTTAAAATTAGTTGTTATTTAATTTTCTCTTTCCCTGTGGGATCGATAACCAGGACTCCACTAGAGCCCTGTATTACTTGATACGATACGTATACTTGCGTAGCATCCACAACATAAATAATTACAATTCTATACATATAATATAGCGGGGTCGAGTTTTTGGCGTCGTTGCGATTAAATTAAAAATATCATAATATAAAATTGTGGAGTCGAGTTTTTGGCGCCGTTGTCAGGGAAAGTAAGAAAAATTTACTAGAGTAACGGATTATTTTAAAATCATCATAATAAATAAATTAATATCTATTCACAAATTGTATGCGCAAATTTGGAAACGAAAATTTAATACCTTACGATTCGAATTAGAGCGTACAATTAAAAGAATTAGAAAACAAAAGAAACAAATTATAAATTTAACACAAATGACAAATATTCACGAAATTCAAAATATGAACCAACAAAGACCATTAAGAGATTATGCCAACCACTACATCGAGATGAAATTCATTTAACTATTCAAAACACGATGTAGTTCTGCTAATTCATTTGAACTTAAACCTGCGATTATCCAAATGGTACAAAACAATCAATTTAGTGGTTCACCTACTTGAAGATCCTAACTTACATCTTGCTTAGTTTTCTAGAACTTTGTGGTACTTTTAAATATCGAGAGTATACGATGATCTTTATAAGACTTAGACTTTTCCTTTTTCATTAAGGGATAAGGCTAAAATGTAGTTGAATTCGTTAGCTTCTGGATCTATTAAAACTTGGGGAGAATTATCACAAAAATTTCTATCCGAATATTTTCCACCATTTAAAACTTGCTAAATTTAGAAATGATATAACTTCTTTTTGTCGGTTAGATGGAGAATCAATATATGAAGCTTGGGAGAAATTTAAGGAACTTCTTAGGAAATGCCCACATCATGCGCTACTGCAGTTAGCTGATTATTCGAACCTTTTATAATGGATTAGTAGGATCTTTAAGATCGATCATCGATCTTCTATGTTGGAGGTTCATTAATGTCTAAACCATTTGATGAAGCTTATGCACTAATCGAAGAAATGACAACAAATAATTTCCGATAGCCTCGTGATAGAATAAATCCAAAAAAGATAGCCGGCATTCATGAAAACGATGTAATATCTATGTTAGCTTCTCGAATTGCTGCTATATCTAAGAAATTAGATAATTTTGGAATGAACTACTCTCCTACTTTAGAAGAAAACTCATCTGGACAAATCATAGAATTTTAATCTAATTATGAAACTTTAAATGCTATTAATAATAGAACTAATAACCCTTATTCAAACTATTATAATCTTGGTTGGAAAACTCATCCAAATTTTAATTGGAATAACACATCTAATCAACAATGGATAAATCAACCTAATCAAGCAAATCCAAACTATAAACCTAATTACCCATCTGGATTTAATAACAATAACCCTCGATTCGAAGATAAGAAATTATCTATGGATGAATTAATTTTGAATATGGGTCATCAACTACAAAATCGAGAAATCAACTACAAATTCGAGGAAATCAATTACAAATTCAAGGAACATCTATTAAAAATATCGAAACTCAACTTGGACATATTCTATCTTGCGCTAAATAATAGAATACACGGAACTTTTCCTAGTAATGTGGAAATAAATCCTAAAGATCGAGAAAAGAACAAATTAAAGCAATACAACTAAGGAGTGGAAAAGAATTAGAACCTCGAATTCAAAAAGAACTTGAAAGCGAAAAGAGGAAGTGGAAATTGAAAAGGAAACACTTCAACAAGATTCGAACTTAGAACATCCTTTAATACCTATGAAAATTTACGTTGAAAAACCTCACCACCATTTCCTCGACGACTAGCTCAACATAAAAAAGATAAACAATTTGCTAAATTCCTTGAAATATTAAAGAAATTAACAATCAATATACCTTTTGTCGAAGCTTTAGATCGGATGCCAAATTATGTAAAATTTATGAAAGATATTCTAAATAAGAAAAGAAAATTCATCGATAATGAAACGGTCGCACTTAGTGAAGAGTGTAGTGCTTATTATTCGAAGAAGCTTCTGAAAAATTGAAAGATCCTGGTAGTTTCACTATACCTGCAGCTATAGGAGAAAATTTTTATGGAAAAGCTTTGTGTGACTTAGGAAGCAAGCATCAATCTAATGCCTCTATCGATTTTTAAGAGATTAGGATTAGGAAAAGTTACACTACTTCGGTAACCCTTAGATTAGGCGATCGTTCGGTTACTATCCTAAGGGAGTTATTGAAGATGTGTTAGTAAAAGTGGATAAATTTATCTTCCAGGTAGATTTTATTGTTTTAGATATGGAGGAAGATAAATAAATTCCTATCATTTTAGGAAGACCATTTTTAGCTTCTTGGAAAAGCTATGATTGATGTTCGAAAAGGAGAATTAACTATGAGAGTAAATGACCGAAAAGTTACATTTAATATTGCAAAATCAATGAAATATCCTGCGTTAGAAAAAGATGATGAATGTTTTCGGATGGAAATACTTGAACATTTACAACGCGAACATTTTAAGGAATATTACGAAGATAAATTAGAAAAAGAAAACAACGAATTAATTGAAGATAATAATGAAGAACTAGATTATATTCGGGAAAGATTTGAATTTTTGGATAATACTGAAAACAACGACAAGAATATAGTTCCATCGATTATTAAACCTCACGAACTTGAGCTAAAAATATTACACGATCATTTGAAATATGCTTATTTAGGTAATTCTTCAACTTTACCGAGTTATTATTTCATACTGCATTAAACGAATCTCGAGAACAAAAACTTTTAGAAACTTTAAAAAAATATAAGAAAACTTTTGGTTGGACTTTAGCAGATATTAAAGGAATTAGTCCTTGATACTGTATGCATAGAATTATTTTAGATGATGAACATAAACTTAAAGCGGATCCCGAAAGGAGATTAAACTAGATAATGAAAGAAGTAGTTAAGAAAGAAAGTTTAAAATGGTTAGAGAATGGTATTATATATCCTATTTCGACGATGCTTGGGTAAGCCCGATTCACTTGTGTTCTAAGAAGGGAGGAGTGACCGTCACTTGCTAATGAAAATAACGATCTTATACCTATAAGACAAGATTCTTAGGTTGGCGTATATGTATTGATTATAGGAAATTAAATACCGCCACCGGGAAAGATCACTTCCCTTTACTCATTTCTAGACCGGATGTTAGATAGATTAGCTGGACATAAGTATTTTTGTTTTCTAGATGGATACACCGGTTATCATCGAATACAAATTTCTCCGAGGATCAGAGAAAACTACATTTACTAGTCCTTATGGAACTTTCGCTTTTCGAAGAATGCCTTTTGGATTATGTAATGCACCAAGCAACATTCCGGAGATGTATGATGTCCATATTTAGTAAGTTAATTGACAATGGAATAGAAGTATTTATGGATGATTTCTACGTATTTGGAACATCATTTGACACATGCTTAACTCATCTTGAAAAAGTATTAGAAGTATGTGAGAAAACAAATTTAGTTCTAAATTGGGAGAAATGTCAATTTATGGTTGCGGGCGGCATTGTATTAGGGCATAAAATTTCGGAAAAAGGCATGGAAGTGGACCATGCAAAAATTCAAGTTATAGCTAAATTACCACCTCCAACTACGGTAAAAGGGGTAAGAAGTTTTCTTGGACATCTTGGATCTATGGACGTTATATAAAAGATTTTTCAAAAATTACTAAACCTTCATGCCAACTTCTCGAAAAGGACAAGAAATTTGAATTTACTGATCGAATGCCTGAATGCTTTTGAACTCTTAAAAGAAAAATTAATTACAACATCTATAATAGTTTCACCTAGCTGGGAGAAACCATTTGAGCTTATGTGTGATGCTAGTGATTATCTTTGTAGGAGCGAGTTCTTGGGCAAAAATATGAAAAGATTTTTAAAGTTATATACTTATCTTCAGTAAAACTCTAAATAATGCTTGAAATAAATTATACGATTCTGAAAGAGAATTATTAGCGGTAGTATATGATTTTAATAAATTTAGACCTTATCGATTGGAACAAAATGTATCGTGCATACTGATCATTACTGTTATCGAATATTTAATGCAAAGAAAGATTCCGAACCAAGATTAATTAGATGGATGCTATTAATGCAAGAATTCGATTTTGAGATCATTAATAAGAAAGGAACTGATAATCGAATTGCGGATCATTTATCAAGATTAGAAAATCATGAATTATCGATATTGAAAATGAAATTATAGACAGATTTTCACGATGAACAAGCTATATAATATCGATGAGTGGAAAATACCATGGTATGCTTGATATAGTAAACTATATAGTTAGTAATATTTTACCACTATGCTTAACTTTACAACAACGAGAAAAAATTCATCCATGATACGAAAACCTATTTTGGGATGAACCATATTTATATAAGCAATGTAAGGATTTAATTATTAGAAGATGTGTACCTTATGAAGAAAGCTGAACCAATTATTCAAAAATGTCATGATTCGATTTTGGAGGACATTTCGGGATCGATAAAGCTAGCTTATAAGATTCTACAATCTGGATTTTACTTGGCCTACTCTATTTAGAGATGTATACGGATATATTAAAACTTGCGATAAATGTCGAAAGAGTAGGAAATATATCTAGAAGAAACGAAATGCCTTTAAACTTTATATTAGAAGTTGAAATTTTTGATGTTTGGGGATTAGATTTTATGGGACCTTTTATTCCTTCGTTTGGAAACTCATACATATTAGTAGTTGTTGATTATGTTTCCAAATGGATTGAGGCACTGAAGCTTTACCTAGGTGTGATGCTTAAGAGTGTTTCAAAATTTACGATGAAAAATATTTTTACTAGATTTGGAATGCCGAGAGTGATTATCATCGACGGAGGAACTCATTTTAGAAATAAATACATTCACGAACTAGTAGAAAAATACAATATTACTCATAAGATATCCACTTGCTTATCATCCATGAGACTAGCGGATTAAGTCGAAGTATCTAATCGTGAGATTAAACGTATTTTAGAAAAATGCTGTAAACCCAAATAGGTTAGATTGGTCTATTAGATTAGACAACTTGCATTATGGGCTTATAGGATCGCTTATAAAACTCCGATTGGAATGACTCCTTACGAGCTTATATATGGAAAAACATGCCACTTACCAGGTTGAATTAGAACATAAAGCATATTGGGCGATTAAATAATTTAATTATAATATGAAAGAAAGTTTGGTGAGAAGAGAGCATTGCACAATTAAATGAATTGGAAGAATTAAGAAATGAATCATATGATAATGATCGGATTTATAAAGAAAAGATGCAATTATGGCATGATCGAAAGATTAATCGAGAGAAATTTTGAACCGGGACAGGAAAGTTTTGTTATATAATACTTTAGATTGAAATTATTTACTTGGAAAATTGAAGTCTCGATGGTTAGGACCTTTCACCATAACTCAAATATTTTCATACGGAACTATAGAAATCGAAGATCCAAAAAGCTGGACATAAATTTAAAGTTAATGGACATAGATTAAAACCATATTTCGAAGGTATAAGACCTAACTATAAAGAGGTTTTAATGCTTAGTCGACACGATTAATAATTGAAATTAGGTCGAGTGACGACGTTAAACAAGCGCTTTATGGGAGGCAACTCATATTAGTTATCTATTTTTATTGTATCTTAATAGTTAGTCTATATTATTGAAACTTTACTACTCGATTATTATTAAGAATCATCACATATTCGAACCATTATGATGAGAAAAGAAATTATTCGATTTAGAGCGAAATTGGACATTATTTTGGAATCTCGCCGACGGCGAGGTCGATACTCGCCGACGGCGAGGTTCGCGCCTAAATTAGATTCGGTTATTTATCGAGCTCGGCGACGGCGAGAACGTCCTCGCCGACGGCGAGAACCGGAAGAGCGGTTTATAACTAAGTCGACGACGGCGAGAACGTCCTCGCCGACAGCGAGGAAGTTATAAAGATGAGTTATTTATACTTCGAATGCCGATTTGGACGGTTTTAACACCAATTCCTTTGTGAAAACCCATTCTTAAACCACTCTAAGTCTGCTTTCTTCACTAGAATTCATTCCATTCACCATAATGGCCTCCAAATTCTTAGATTCCTCTAAATCTGGAGTATTTAACCGGAGGAAATTTGTGAGTGCGGAAGCGCAGCGGATCTTCAACAAGGTTTAGATAAAGAAAAGAGTAATCAAGGAACGGGGATTTGTCGATCGAGGATTAGAGAATTCCACTACGAAGATAGAAGAAACGATCGCGCGGCGCTGCTGGGAGGTATTTTGTTACACTACGTCTGCTTTTGTTATTCCAGTTGTGAAAGATTTCTACTCTAACTTACATGCGATCAACAATGGGAATGTCTACGTCCGGGGAAGATGGGTGACGTTTACTCCATCAAGAGTAAATGAATTATTCTCTATAGAAAACACCCCGGTATGTCACTATTCAAATTTTGTGCCTTCTCGATATAATATGAATGAGATATTTCGATATTTGACTGATGAACCGGAAGACTGGGAAATGCGTGAAGACGGATATGTTAGTTTCTCTGCATCACTTTTGAATCCTGTCTCGAAAGCATCGGCACTTTTTCATCTCATCTAAATTGTTACCTACTATGAGGGTAAACAAGGTTTCGAAGGAATGCGCTATATTGAATTATTGTATTCAAAGTGGATTGCTTTATTGATGTTGGATCAATAATTGTTAAGTACGCATTGGGTTTAATTGTGCATGGGTCGGTTCACGGACTAGGACACCCATATACTATTTTTGCATTATGCGATCGATATCGGGTTTCTTATGAAGCTTGGGAAAAGGTTACGTTACCTTGGAAGCCGCTTGATCCTACGGATATGTTCCCTACATTGGACAATAATGAAGACATTACATTTATCTGCGATAGAGCTTCACGAGAATGATCCTATAGCAAGGCTATTTCGGATAAAACGGAGTTACTTTTGAAGAAAATTAAAGGAATGGAGAAAGAGCTGCGAGAAAGTGAGAGATTCGATCGACAATATATACGATTTATTTAATCACATTAGTTGGAGGATGAAGGAACACTTTGATCATTCGGACACACAGAGCTAGCTTTCTTCATTTGCGAGACGAGAAGGGTTGGATCATCGAAGAATGCGCCGGAATTTCCCTTCGAGGCTTTTCTATAACTTATTTGTGCATCATCGTCATATCGGAAATATCAGAGAAGATGAAGATTCTGACCTTGAAGAGTAGTAGTAAAGATTTCTATAGTATGTTTGTATTGATGTTATTTGATTTGATTTAGATTTTATTATGTGTGGAATGATGATTTGAATATCTCAAACTTAATTGAGATATGAGTCATAGTTTTGTATCAGCATTTAGTGTGTCGTGGATTGGTTTGCGATGCTGATTAGTAGTAAGGATTGAAGTTTGAAGTTTGATTATAGAGTCTAAAATTATGTTAGTTTGTATATCTCATGGATTTCGATATTAAAGTTAATTTGTTGTGTTGTGTGAATTTGTTTGTATATAAGTAGCTAATCTTCATATTAAATTAATAAATGATGTGATCGGAAATATAATATAAGGCAAATTAAGGATGAAAATGAGTGACGAATTTCAAAATTTTAAATTTTTGGAATCTCGCCAGACGGCGAGAAAAATCCCGCCGACAGCCGAGATCGATCTCGCTAACGGCGAAGAATTTCTCACAGACAGCGGATTTTTCCGAGAGTTTTTGGTTCGAAAAATATTATCTCGCCGACGGCGAGAAAATCTCGACGACGACGAGGTCGGGAAAAACATATATTTAACGGTCAAAAACACTATTCATCGTCTTAATTTTTACACTCGCTGACTCTGCGGGTTGAGGCTGGAGATAATGAAGAATGGGTAGAACCGATGAAACCACTCACAATTGCTAATATTAAGAAGTATGAATCTCATGAAGGGTGGAGAGCGAGGAGTAAGAAGTTATTTCACTCGGTCAGTAGAGATATACCTCTACTCAGCCATGAACCTCCCGAGCCTACCACCCTACCCTACGAGATCCGATGAATGAATTGACACTTGCATAGAAGAAGTTTTGAGCGGTTTGGAGAAACAATGGGGAGAAGATTTGATCATTTTGATCAAAGAATTGATAATACTGGAGAGGAGACATGATTATGATAGCGAATATCTCCGGCGACATTCGGAATACGAGATTGCATACTATGAAGGCTGAACGTCGTTATAGGAGTGGTGATTTAGATGTTGTCTTTCACGAGTGCCCCAGATATTCACGGTATCATCCTGCTCGGTCTTCTCGGCCTACGGATCGGGGAGGAGATGATATAGCTCGGGACTTTAATCTTGAAGATTAGGACTTTATTTGTTTTATTTGTTTGATGTTAAGTTATTTTGAAGACTTTATATATTTGTAATATTCGGTACTTTATGTTTTGAGACATTGGATGTTTGTTAGATTATTTGCTTGAATTGTTATAGTAGTTTAGTTTTTGTTTTTGTGTTAGTTAATTGCATTTGTTTATATGTTAAATAGGATGTTAGTTTTCTTTAGTATGTTTTTATTTTATTACGTATTGTTTTAAGTTGTAAAATTGTTAATATGTTAGTTAAATTGTTTTTAATATGTTAGTAATTCATATGTGTAGTGTAGAGTTAATTTTAATTGTTATAGTTAATACTTATCTTAGATTTTATCCCTGCATTTTCTTTAAATTGTTATATATATATATGGAGAATACTAACAGTACAGGTTCAATGAAAAATGAAAAAGCCTGCAAAAATTTCAAAGAAAAAGAAATACCTAAACTTGAAGGTATGATTTATTTACTTTCCCTTTTTCATTATTTAGAATAGATATAAAAATTTAAGTTTGGGGGGGAGTAAAATACAAATTTAGTTATTAACTTGTTCTCAATTTCTATTTTCAAATTATTATAAAATGATTTTTATAACAAAATTTTCAATTTAATTAATATGAATTATTTTATTTAATTATTATAAAAGGTTAAATGAATTATTTCTAGTGCTTTAATTAATTAAATAGAATAAAATATTTGGTTAAAGGGAATAAGAATATAGTAAACTTATTTTTAGTAAGGAAAACTATATTCTAAAATTAAAATTCTTAAGTATTCGAAGTGAAAAAGAAAAGATTGAAAATCAATAAAGTAAAAACTATGAAGTATATATAAGCGAAGAAATATTCCTAAGTTTCAAATTTAGGAAGATGAAAATGAAGTTCAAAATTATTAACGAGGCTCTCAGGATACGGTAATCCTCATGAAAAGAAAAAAAAAAAAGAAAAAGAAAAAGAAAAAGAAAGAAAAAAAAATGAGGAGAAGGCTTGAGGAGATGCGCTTATCAAAATTGAGCTTCATTTGAATTAACTTCAAAGGAAAAACTTAGATATTTCCAAACTTATATTTATGGATTAGAATTTTACCTAATAGTGTTTTCTTGAATTTCTTATCATATGAATATCTTAAGTAGTTATTCTTTTAAATATAGTCATTCCTGAAATGAATAGTAAGCTAGAAATCTTAGACCCGATAACTAAATAATTTATTTCTATAAGATTAATTAAATTACATGAATTATTTTTATTTAACTTTATTATGATATTAATTAATCTAATTCATAGTTTATTTGAATTGAAAAATCTTATTATAGAAATCATTATTTTTATATAGTACTAAAATTACTTGAGGACGAGTAATAAGTAAGTTTGGGGGATTTTGATCATCTGAAAAATTTATTAAGAAATTCATACCTATTTTTGATGAAATTGCACTTTAAAGAAGGGTATTTTCTTTATTTTATTGCGGGAATGGAGAATTTAGGTGATAAAAGCAAAAATCATAAAAAGGAGCGGATTTGGAGCAAAAAGGAAGAAAATAATGCAATTTGTCTTGAGTCGCAGACGGCGAGATCGAAGCCGCCGACGGCGAGGTTACGAGGAGACATTTCGAAGGATTTATAAGCTGTCTCGGTGACAGCGAGCCCAAGCCCGCCGACGACGAGATAGCGCGGTTTGAAGATCTTCAGAAGCCTCGCCAGACGATGAGGTAGTTCGTCGCCGACAGCGAAGCTAGTTCAAATGACATGAGATACATTGAACACGGACACTTTTGAAGAGATGCTTACACACCTCTTGGACCTTTGCTTACCTCTATATATAAAGGCAGAAATTCAGTCTCTATGTGTGTCAATTTGTGTGTCTTTGTGTCTTTTGTGTAGTCTTAGTGTGTTGTTTTAAGTGTTGTGTTATTTGTAGTCTTTAGTGAGTTTAGTGAGTAATTAGTGAGTCGTCTTATGTCTTGGAAGGAAGAGTCGAAAGGAACTACGAGGAGTACTGTTTGGGGATAAATCAAGATAAGTATTTGTATTTATTGTTTTTAACTTTAAATGAAATCCATGCTTAGTTTAGTTCCCATGCATTACGAGTAGTTTATTTAGTCTTTCTCTCGTTTATGAAATTAAGTGACTTGATGAAATTAAAATAGAGATATTTTTATATATTAATAAATTGTGATAATTTTTACTTAAAACTTAATTTACTTTTCAATTGGCCATTTGATTTGTTAAAATGTGTTGATTTACAACTATAGTAAAAATTACATCGATATTCGGGAATTAAGCCTTGGAAGGAAGGTGCGAATAAATAGGAAATAATATCATTGGGCGTAGAATTGAGCATTTTAGTGTGACGGACTAAAATATTCAATTCGGTCCATTGTTTGAGAGCTGAAGTGTAGATGTTAGCCCTCGGGCGAGGGAACGTGGGAGCTACGAAGTGGCGGTCGGTATCCTCCGGCCTAGCCGCGGATTCGGTGATCAAACATAGGATTAGTCGATATTCTTTACACTGGACCAAAGGGTAAAGAATAGGAATGCTCCTATTTGTCGCAATACCTTAAAATTATCTATTTAAATTCATCGATCACTTAAATTTCTAAACGAGGGGAAAGATACTTTCTCTAAATAGTTAAGACTTATTTAGTTTAATTTCTACACTTTTAAATACGTATTAATTCTCTACTTAGTTAAAGTTACCTGATTAGAATACTTAGTTTACTTTATTGCGCTTAAATTTAGAATTCCAAATTTTCGTATACTAGTTTTATTATTATTATTATTATTATTATTTTAAAATTAGTTGTTATTTAATTTTCTCTTTCCCTGTGGGATCGATAACCAGGACTCGCACTAGAGCCTTGTATTACTTGATACGATACGTATACTTGCGTAGCATCCACAACATAAATAATTACAATTCTATACATATAATATAACGGGGTCAAGTTTTTGGCGTCGTTGCAATTAAATTAAAAATATCATAATATAAAATTGTTGGTCAGACAACTACGGATTTTTCGAGAGCGTTAGTGTTCTTTCCAAGTGGAATACACAATTTCCCTTGTGAAGATTAGAATATTCTGGTAATGATATAGTCATTGTATGGTTTATTAAGTCATTGTATCGATTTAGAGAATCGATTGTGTTTGTTTGTGTATTTGCTTTCATGTTCAATGTGTGTTGTTTTTGCTTAGAAATTGTTGTGTTTGAGTGTGTATTAGGAACTTGAATCAAGTATAATACTTATCTGGAATGTATTGAGTCAATATTGAAGATTATAAATGGAATTTAGTGAGTTTGATTTAAACCTTTTGTTTGATTGGTGGATTAATTATTTAATTTTTATAAATTTTTGAAAAATGTTGTGGAAGTTAGAAGCGAAGCCCTACTCTAATATGAGTAATTGGAAGTTGAATTTATGAATTTTGGTGGAAAATTAAATTTTAAAAAAATTTTTTGTGAAAGGCGAGTCTGGCGCCTAGGCGCCAGAATTCGGCGCCTAAGCGCCAGTTCGGCCTGGACCCGAAAATTTACTTAAATAACCCAAAAGCCATTTTTGACGCCTAAGCTTCATCTTCTTCCCCATTTTCGCGAAAATACACCTTTTAGATCCATTTTGAGGTCAAAACATCAAGGATTTGAGCGCGAAACCACTCGATTTCTTCGTCTCAAGGTCAGATCTACACTTTAAACCATTTATTTTCGATTTTCACCATAGATTTTCCTAGTTTTGCTAAGAACCGAAATTTTGAAAAAAATTTTTTGATTCTTAGTGATTTCTTTGGATTTTTAAACTTATTTTAAGTTTTATAAACTTAAAAAGAGTTTAAATCTTTGATTCCTAAATTTGTTCTTGTTTTCTTTCACGTTTAGATGGCTCCGAAATCTAAACGCGGGAAGGCACGAGATAACTTTGATAGCAACAAATTTTCTACTGCGGCTGCGCATTTTCGCTACCACGAATTTGCGACGTCCAGGAAGTTCATTTCCGAACGAAGTTTCTATCATCCGGGAGAAATGATTGAAAACACTATCGTCGCACACAATTGGCAACGATTCTGTTATTTCACTGCTGTTGTTGTTATCCCGATTGTTCGAGAGTTTTATGCAAATTTTCTGGATGCTGAAGATTATGAAGTCTTTGTCAGAGGTATCGGAGTAGGATTTAGTCTCGAAAGAATCAATATATTTTATGGCACATGCCATGACTATAGAGTCTTATTATTCGGATTATCACCATATGGAGGAGATTTGGATATGATCATTGCTTATTTGGTGACGATGCTTGGATCTTGGAAGATCGGGAACGGAAAAAGGGTAAACTTCGAATCCTCAGAATTAAATGGTATTTCTAAAGCATGGCACTATTTTATTTCTACGAGATTGTTACCTTCCAACCACACGAGTGAAGTGACTAGAGATCGAGCGATCTTAAACTACTTGCATTCGGGAAAGGAAGCCTATTGATGTTGGCGGTATTATTTATGATTACGTGGATTCTCTTTGCGAGATCCGACACTTCGTTGGACTAGGATTCCCATCTCTGATTTATTCATTGTGTGTTAGTAATGGAGTCACTGTCGATATTTACGAGGAGAAGTTAAAGTCTACCGAGCCGATTGGGCGGGGAGAGTGTTAGTATCTATGATCGTCTTCGAGGGAAGAGATCGGCCAGCTCCTTCTACTTGCACATACTTCGGGTAGACCTTCTACTTCTAGACCCTCTACCTGTCGAGCCACCATCGAGTTTACGGGAATCGATGCATGATCGATTTTAGAGCGACGGCGAGGAGTTATTTCAAACTCACTTTGCAGGATTGATACTATTGACAGAAAACTTGATCATCTATCTGATTATACCCAGAGGAAGAGTAGTTATGATGCTGAGTATGATGAAGCCCTAGTCAGATTTCTGAAGGGTGAACGTGATGTTAGTTTTCCTACTTTTCCTAGTTTCACACCATTTGTTGATCCTAAGGATGTAGAATTTTCCTTTGGTGACGACGATGATGATGATGAGGCTACAGCTAGTGACTAGTTGTTATAGATCTTTATGTTGTGCTACTCTGTTAGTTTGTTTTGTTTGGTTTGTTTGTTTAGTTTGATGTTTGATGTATGTTGATTTGTTTTTGTACCTGTGTGGATTGATTAGTGTTAAGATTGTGTTGAAAGACTGAAGTTAGAGTTAATTTATGATATGTTTGTTTAGTCTACTTGTTTAGTAATTAGTAATTTTGCTCTTGCTTTTGTTTTAAATTTAGTATAATCATAAAAATTAGCTTTGCTTACTTTTTATACATGCTTCAATTTTATCTTAATTATTCATAAAAGCATGAGTAGAAGTTAATTTTTCTTTTTAAGATTGTTTTTACATACTTATAAAAATTCTTATGATTTTCTTTCTCTCATACTTTCAAATTATCATAGTATACCAAAACTTAAGTTTGGGGGAAGGGAAAATACATTCAAATTTAAATTTTATTTGTCCTTAAAGAGATGATATTTTCATAAAAATAAAAACTTTTTAACATAACTTAAGAAATGAAGAATTTATTTGAGATCACTTTTATTTTTGAAATTATAAACAATTTAGTGAAATTAACCAAAATTTTAATAACTTTGATTGATTTTAAGAATAGAATTATTTAACTTAAAGAAGAATAAGATTAAGAAATTTTTCTATTCATGATAGAAATAATAGAATTTTAGAAATATTAAGTAATAAAAAATTATCACTTGAAAAAGAAAAGATTGGAAATCTTTTTGAATTCTTATTCATGTTATAATAATTAAGTGGAAATGTATGAGTTTTGAAAATATAAGTTAAGGATAGTGAAGTTCAAAACCATTAACAGGCTATCCAGATATAGTAATCCTCTCTATATGTGTATAAAAAAAAAAAAAAAAGAAGAAAGAGGAGAAGCTTGAGGAAATGCCTAATCAAAAATTGGCTTCACTTGAATTATCTTATAAGAAGAAAACTAGTTACATATTTTACTTAATTTTTATACATGAATATTTATTTAGGAAAGATTTTTCAAGAAGATCTTTTTCTTGTAAATAATCTATGAGATCTTAATATAATAGACTTCTATTATTTTCAAAATGGATGAAAAGTTTGAAATCTTATGATTTGGTAGTTAAATATTCTTTAAATTCTTAAAATTAAACACTAGTTAGTGAAATTGGGTTAATAATTTACTAAAGACTTTATAAAATCAAAAATTATAAGGAATCTCGAATATTTATCTTTTATTTCAAAAGTTATATATTTTATATATAGTAGAAAAGAGTTACTTGAGGACGAAGTAACATTTAAGTTTGGGGGATTTTGATCTATAAAAAAATATACTATTTCTTTATGTCTTAATTCTTATCAATTAAGGATATTATGCTTTAATGAAAGGTATTTTTTCTGTGTTTTTGGATGTAGGTGATGTAAAAAGGTCCAAAAAGGAAAAAAGAAGCAAAAAGGAGCAAAAATGGAGCAAAATACAAAAAGTATAACAAAATATGGCACAGCGCTGGCGCCGAAGTGCGCTGCGCACTCGATACGAAGTCGTCGAGTTTTTGACAATGTTTGAACGGTTATTTTGACGGAGTGAGCGGTTATTGGACATTCAGAAGGCAGCGAGTTGTTCTGGATAATAGGACATGTGATACATTGCATTTGGACGCTCCAAAATGGTTTTAATCGCGAAGAGGTGCGAGCGAAAGTGAAGAGGTGCGAAGAAGCTGGACGCGGTGTCGGCGCCTGGCGCCGGATTCGGCGCTGGCGCGGACCAGACCTTCTAGAAGATTCATTGAATGTGGACATGTTTTGAAAAGGTGCCTCAAAGCAACCCTTGAAGCCTATAAATAGGAGTCCATTTCTTCAGAAAAACGTGCCCCCATTGTAACCACTCCTCTTATCCACTTTAGGACCTCTCATCCTTAGAGAGAGAAATAGAGAGAGAAATTTAGGGCCAACTTTTGTTTAGTTTAGTGAGTTTACTTTCAAGTTGTTGCATGCGGAGTTCATTACATTGTGGAGTCGGTAGGAATCGGAAGATGCAGTAGAAGGATTATTTGAGATAAGTATTTTACATTTGATTCGAAAGTTTATTTATTATGATTTGCTTGTTTATATTCAATGTGTTACGAGTAGTTAGTTACTTTCTTCCTTGATTATGAAGAGATTAATAAGATAATAAAAGATTCGATGGAGAAGTGAAATTCAAAATATTTTCAAAACATTGTGATGACATTAATACCGATCTTACTTTACTTTTTAAATTGGTCATTTAAATTGTTAAAACTCGTTGAAGAGTTTTGAGACCTAGAAGGAGAAAAACTCTTAACTTGTAAGTGTCGCATGAATCCTTGGGTAGTCGAAGGCCATGTGCGAGGCTATTCAAGGTGAAGTGCGAATAAATAGGAAGATAAGATTTAAAGGGCGTAGAATTGATAAGTTTTAGAGTGACGAGACTAAATTCTTATAATTTGATTTATAGATTAGGAAAGGGTCACTAGTAGGGCCGACCATAGCCGCCCTTGGACATCTAGTAGTGTGAGTCTAGATTAACCCATTCTACTTAACAATACATCCGGACTGATACGTAAATTGCTTGATGTTCTTTGCGCACTGGATCGAAAGGGTAAAGAATAGGAATGCTTATTTGTACAATACCACAAATCAAATTCTCATAACGAATATTAAATTATCTTAAAAATCTTAGATTAATTGAAGGGAAGGAAGTTGTTTATTTATATAGTTTTCGTAAAGTCATTATCTTATTATTGTTTTCTTTATTTGCATCTAGTAAATTAATAGTAATTTATAGTTTGATTAAAAACACAAAAAGATTTTTGAAATATAATATTTAGAAATTTATTTCTATAATTTTTCCCCATGGGATCGATACTGGGGTCTTTGTTTCAAAGCCACTATATTACTTGAAACGATACGTATACTTGCGTAGTACCCAAAAAGTATATAAAATATTTTCTTTTTAAAATTATATTTGCTTATATATTTAAAAAGTTTAATTTGGTACACATACTATATAGCAAGTTATTCGAATTCGAGTGTTTCGCGCCATCGCCGGAAATTAAATTTTCTAGCGGTGGTAACAAATTCTTGTATATTGGAAGTACGAAAGTCGGGTCATACTGCATTCTACTGATAACCAAAATACGTGTCATCGATTTTACTGCATCCTGAAAACCTTCACTTCATCTATCGTCATCATTCTTTCCTCGGTCCAGAACAAAGATCTAGTGATCGATGTCTCCGGCTTAAATCGTCTGATAGTCACACTTGTTGAGAAATTATGGCAAAGAAACGAGGATCAACACAAAGATTTAACAAGGTTCGGCAAAGATTCCTACATCCTCGAGAGCAGAGCGACAGCTTTCCTTTCAATTAGAACGTAGGCATCATTGACGAACCTCATTAAATCTTTGTGTCGATTGTCGTTTCTTTGCCCTAATTTCTCAACAAGTGGTATCTGAGTCAGGCTCTAGAGAGGAACAGTTTGGCGCAGGAAGAACGAAGAATTCATGGATTTGGCAGAGGATTTCAGCTAGGGTTCGGATAAGAAGATCGGCAGCAGCGCAGGCTTCTTCCGTGTGACAGGCTTCACGCGACGATCTGGTGCGAACAGACGAGGGTTGTGGTTTGCTAAATTCGGGGTTCCTCCGCAACACAGGGAGAGGTGTTCGCCCGAGGCTTCTTCCGCGTCAGAGAAGACCTCTTACGATCAGGCAAGGAGTTTGAGGGTTGTTTGCACGAGGCAGTGACGTTTGACGAATGAGTTTGAAAGGAGCGACAGGCTTCTGCAGTAGTCGTGACTGTAGTGCGGTGGTTCGCGGCAGTACACATGATCGATTTAGAGGCGGTCTTCCGTGAATCGCGATTACTGTTCTTTTTCTCGAAATAGCAGCGGTACTTCTGGGTTAATTTTTACAAATTTATGGGCGAGCAATTTAGTGGGGGAATTCACAAGAAAAGTTTGTGACAAGAGTAATTTCAAATGAAAATTTCTTGTGCAAATATCGAACTGGTGAAGTTTGATGGAAATAGTAACGTTGGATTGTGACAAACAAATGTGAAACATCTGTTGGCACAACAAGGACTTTGGAAGGCTCTGCGAACTACGAAGTTTGATAATATGGAGGATGAAGATTGTGAAGAATTGCAACAATGAGCGGCAACAACCATACGCTTATGCCTGGAAGATGAGGTTATGTATCACGTAATGAATCTAAAATCTCCAAGAGAGGTATGAAAGAAATTAAAAACCCAGTTTATGTCCAAATCTCCGACGAATAAGTTGTGTCTGAAGCAAAAGTTGTTTGGGCTGAAGATGCAAGAAAGTTTTGATCTAGCACAGCATGTGAATGACTTCAATCAAATAATCTGAGATTTATTACGGCTTGATGTGAGTAATGAGAATGAAGACCGGGCTATGATTCTATTGTGTTCAATGTCTTCTTCTTATGAACACTTGGTGACTATTCTTACATATGGCAAAGAAACTATCAAATTTGATGAGATTGCTACAGCATTGTTGACTTACAATCAACAGAAGCATAATGCAGGGGAAAGCTTTTATGACGATAGTTTATATGTTAAGGGTAATTAGGATCGTGGAAGTAAGAAAGAAAAGGAGGGCTGGAAGGCGAAATTCCAGATTAAAATCTAAAGGCAAAAAGGCAATTCATTGCTACAAGTACAAGGAGTCAGGTCATATGAAGAGAGATTATCCAAAGCTCAAGAAGCAGACTCAGGAGAAACAAGATCCATCATCTAAGTTTATATATGTGGTGCAGAGTGACAATTCAGATTACAGTGATGGTGATATGCTTTTAGTTTCATAAACTCAGTTCATGGATTCATGGTTTATTTATTCAGGATGCTCTTATCATATAACACCAAACAGGAGTGGTTTAGTTCATACATGTTATCTAATTTTGTCTCTGTCTATTTAGGTGATGATATATGTGCAATATTGTTGTTATTGGTGAAGTCAGAATTAAGATGTACGATGACACTGTTAGAACATTATATAATGTAAGACATATTTCAGATTTGAAAAATTATTTGATTTCCTTAGGCACTGTACATAGAAATGATTTTATTCCTATGGCATATGAGGATAGGGAAACCATCAGAATTGTTAAGGGTGCACTGACTGCGATGAAAGAAAAGCTAATTGTAGGCAATATCTACAAACTGTTGAGAAGTACAGTTATAGGTGGAGTCCATTCAGTTGAGTCAGATAATGATAATACAAAGCTATGACATATGCATCTGGGTCATCATAGTGAATATAGGATGGCTAAATTGCACAAAAGAAATTTATTGCATGGTGTTAAAAGCTACAAGCTTAATTTTTGTAAGTTATGTGTTCTTAGAAAACATACTAGAGTCAGTTTTATGACTGAAAAACACAAAACTGAAGGGATTCTTGATTATGTGCATTCTGATGTATGGGGCCCTACCAGAGAATCGTCATTAGGAGGATCTCTGTATTATGTTACATTTATTGATGATTTCACCAGGAAAGTTTGGGTGTATTTCTTGAAGCAGAAATTTGAAGTTTTCTCCAAATTCAAGCTATGAGTTAAGTATGGCTCATATATAAATAATTGACAGATGCTGGAGCGGAGTGGAGCGGAGCGGAAGCATCTCTCAAATTGAAGGAGTTACATTAGGCGGGTTGGGGGTGCGGGGGTAACACCCTGTGGTACAGTACAAGGGTAATTTTGTAATTATATATTGTACTTCAGGGCTATATATATGTTGGATTATAACCCTAAGGGGATTTTGTACTCTTATTTTTGAAATTGAAAGGGAAATTTCACGCCAGAACACAGCGAAACACACAGATTTACGTGGTTATGCAAATTTCCTACATCTACGGAGTTGCAAAGGATTTTACTACTTGAAGAATTTGCACCAGTCGATAGTCTTAACTTACAAGAGGGATCTCTCACTTACTCTCTCTTCTTCTCTCCCTCTACACTGAGATACACACTGAAGAAGATAAATGTACAAGAGAAATCCTATTTTTCTTCTGCCACAAGCCACCAAGAAGAAGCGAAGAGAGAGCAATCTTCTTCTTCTACTATCTTTTTCTTCCTTCTGTCAAGCACGCCGAAGCAACTAAGAGAGAGCACCTTACTATTCCCCTTCTTCTCATTCAAACCACACAAAACAAAAGAACTACGATTGGCAGGGACTGTTCGGTTCACAGAAATAGAAGAGGGGAGGCACGACAATTCGTGAATGGGAGCGAGAGTTGGCGGGAGCAGGTTTGCGACAAAAAGGAGTCACGACTTTTCGTGATCGGACGGGGGAGCGGGAAGGTGGACCGGGCTCCAAAACTCAACAAATCTTTCACTTGGACATCGGTACACAGGCAGCAACATCTTCTTCCTCAAACTGATATCCTCCACTGGAGACGTCGCCATTTTCTTCAAACATAATATCCTCCACGTCTACAACTCATGGCCCCTGCCTTCACACCAGAAAACCAACTGAAGTTACGCAAAACTTCAGTTTCTTAAGAGTAACACCCTTAGTCAACATATCAGCAGGGTCAACACAACCTTGCACCTCCAAACTATTTCATGGGTTATTTATGTATCTGCTTACAACTCCCACTGCATGGGCAATATTCTGCCTCTGTAAAAAGCCTTTTTCAACAAGTCTAGCCTTATACCTCTTACTATCATCAAGCTCTGTCTTCACCCGGTACACCCACTTGTTGTGTAATGTCTTCTTTCCTGGTGGAGGTTTTGTCACTCCATCTTGCTTTAATTTTCATCTTGCAAGATTTCTTCATAGCTTTGTGGTTCTCTGCCATCTGTCTGTGGAATAATAGGAATGGTTGCCCCAGACCTACTCTCTTCTTCACTTCCATCACTGCCCTACGCTGTGGCCTTTGGTAGATCAACAAACCTTACCTTTCTACAGTAACTAGAGCCTTCAAGAGAAACCACTGGAGAAGCTCCCCACACTTCAGTGTTTACAAGATTCAGTTTTCTCGCCCTTGGCGTTCTACCACCTTTCAAGAAACTGACATTCTTCTGCTTCCTTACAATGCACCTCTGACTCATGTATCCACGCCTGAGTAAACCTGTAGTTATATATTAGTTTTCTTACCCCGAGCCAGTACTAATGCTCCTTTGGTAACCTTCAGGTGCTATCCGAGAACACTACTGAATGACCATCCTCATGAGCTGCCCAACAGAAATGAGATTTTCATTCAACTCAAGAATGTGCTTGACCTTTTGCAAAGTCCACTTATTCTTATTTAGAAGTGCAATTTCAATGTCTCCAATTCCTACCACATTCAACGCTTCTCCATCTGTCAGATATACTTTCCTAAAGTTACCTATAACATAATTTTGCATCAATTCCCGATAGAATGTTGTATGGAAAGAAGCCTATGAATCCAATATTCAGTTATCAAAAGAACTATGAACTGCCAGCAGTAGTGCATCTTGTGCTTTTTCAGTTACCACATTTGCACTATTATTCTCCATATTCTTGGGATTTCTCATAGTTCCTCTTTAAGTGGCCAGCCTTGCCACAATTCTAATAGGTTGCCTGCTGAATAGATTTGGATATTGATCTTCCTCTGTTTGAGTTTCTGTCATGTGATCTCCCTCTAAAATCAACCTTCAATGCCGAACTCGAACATGAGATCTCGCTAGAATCTTTTTTGGGCACCTCTTCAGCCAAAATCAAATCACGAATATCATCATATTTCATTATAGATTTATCTGCAGAGCTGCTAACCGCCATCCTCATGGCTTCCCAACTATTTGGCAACAATGCCAACAATATCAGCGCATGTATCTCACCGTCAAAATTAATTTCAACTAATGAAAATTAATTTATGATAATATTGAAATCATTCAGGTGTTGCGCAATAACATACCTTCCGCCAACTTCAAATTTAATTTTTTCATCAAGTGCACCATGCTATTCGCTGATAGCTTTTCATACAGACTTGATAAGGCTGTCATGAGATCTATTGTAGTCATTTTCTTTACGACGTTGTGTGCAACGGATCTTGACATGGTCAATCAAATAACCACAAAACTTGTCGATCCAACAAATTCCATTTAGTCTTATCCATCATTTCTTGTCTTTTCCGTAATAACGGAGGATGAAGTTTCTTTTTATAGAGGTAGTCTTCTACCTGCATTCTCCATTAACCAAAATCCGTATCATCAAATTTCTCGATTCTTGAAACCTTCACTTCATCTGTTGCCATCATTCTTCTTCAGATCCGAACAAAACTTTAGTATTAATGTCTCCAGCTATATCAGCATCAACATTTTTTTTCATTTTTACCGATATCTAAGTAGGAGATTTGTTAAGTGGAGCCTAGTAAAAACGGAAAAAAAAAATGTTGGAACTGTTCATGCCCTCTCTATTCACGCATCTCCCCGCCATCTTTGTTCGCGATTTAAGCTTCCCTCGCCTGGAAAAATTATTGCGTCCGGACAGCGTACGCAAAGTTGCGTCCGGACTCCAATTACAAGACGACACGTGTTCGTGTCGGCCCCATCCCTAAAAACACAAAAATACAACCAGCGGGTTGTATTGGAATATTCCGGATACTACTATAATACAACCGACAAATTTAATCACGCGGCCCGACCCGGCCCAATTTTTTTGACAGAAATAAAGCTGTGGTTCCGTGGTTGTATTCAAATATTTCGCGGTTGTATTGGAATATTCCCGGTTTTATTGTGGTAGTATTCCGGTAATACAATACAACCGCGGAATATTCGAATACAACCGCGGTTGTATTCAAATATTCCGCGGTTGTATTAGAATATTCCCGGTTGTATTATGGTAGTATTCCGGTAATACAATACAACCGCGGAATATTCGAATACAACCGCGGTTGTATTCGAATATTCCGCGGTTGTATTGGAATATTCCCGGTTGTATTATGGTTTTATTGTGGTAGTATTCCGGTAATACAATACAACCGCGGAATATTCGAATACAACCGCGGTTGTATTTGAATATTCCGCGGTTGTATTGGAATATTCCCGGTTGTATTATGGTAGTATCTGGAATATTCCAATACAACCCGCGGGTTGTATTTTTGTGCTTTGAAGGATGAGGCCGACACGAACACGTGTCGTCGTATAATTGGAGTCCGGACACAACTTTACATACGCTGTCCGGACGCAATAATTTTTCCCTCGCCTGGTCCTACTTCTGCTTTGCGATATATGGTATTCCTTCCCTCCTTGCCTCAAAATCGAGCGATCCAGCATCCAGCGACAGAAGGGAGAAGCGTGGAATTCGAGAGGAAGCATTCGGTAGGTGTAAATTCCTCGAGTAGTAAATCTTCTCAACTCCGTGGATGTAGGTAATTTGCAGAACCACTTAAATCTGTGTGTTCCGCTGTGTTCTGGTGTGAATTTTCTTGTTCCATTTTTTATTTCGCAGTCGATCGTTGGCAATTGGCAAAGAAAATTGACACTTATAAATCTGCAAAGGAGATGTTCCTCGAACTAAGATGTGAAAATCACTTCAGTTATACGAATGTGGTGAAGAGAACTCTACAATTCATTGTATAATTGATAGATGGGAAATTGTTGACTTGAATCAAGCAAAGTTGTCGATTGGTCCAACTTCCCTTGATAAGAGTACAACATAAGCTTTTTGAACATTGATGGTGTTTGTGCCTTTTTGACCTACACTAAGAAAGCATTTATAAGTTGTGGTGCATGGGATTGCGATGACGACTGTTAGTGGGACATAATCTCAAAGGGAAAATTCAAGTGGTGCAGCTTCTTGGAAGCACCTGATCTTCAACTAGTTCATCTTGGAGCGTAATTCTTGGAGGATCTCATAGAGATTTTAGTTGGATATAGTTTTGATTACAAGTATAGGATTTACATTATACCAGCACTCAACTTGTATATCTTCTATTTATAAATGACGATCAATGCTGATGATACAGAGCATGTTGCATTATATTTACAAGAAAATTACATGAATATATTTGATTTAGCTAGTTATCGGGACAATGTATTTAGGTTGGTGGTCATTGACAAGGCAGGAATTTTAGGTGAATTTTAATTTCTGGGCAAGTATGCTTGATAGGTTATTTTGATAAGAAATGTAGTTGATTGATAAGTACGTTAGACAAACAATCGAATTTTCAGGAAATTGGCCTTTACATGTAGATGCCTTCGTGTCCCTTATGCCAATCAAGTAGCTAAGTGATGAAGAATAAGTAAATACCATCTCCTGGGTGATTTGAGGCTTTAGATGAATTTTGGCTTTGTGTGGTCTGAGATGTTTAGAGTTCAAGCTAGTTCAAAATTAGCTACTTGTTGAATATAATTCAAGTCCCAATGATGAAAGTCAAGTCGAGTTTGCCTTCTAGGTGACTTGATGGTTTAAGCAAATTCTGTTTTTGTGAGAAGCTGGTTCATTATTAGTGCCTTACTGAACTCAAATCAGGCTAAGATTATGATATGATCAACCTAACAAAGATGAGTATGGAAGTCTCAACGTTTTTGCATTTCAATAAATTTTGTTTTAGATGTAATTCATAATAATGCACAACTTTTAAATGAATTAAGTTAGTACTTTAATATTTATCTTTGTTGATTTTCATTTTTGGGAGTAACTTTAAGTTTCTTATAATCAAGCGTTCATTTTCACACATTTCTATCATCGTGGCGCATATTATCTAATAATTTAGCTACAGATTTACACCATGCATTAGTGAAAGCTGCAACTATTTTTCGCATTTGTGGGAAACCTGAACATTCTGCTTTACGCTATCTATTTTGCTTATTATGAAATTTTGTTGAACAATTTGGTTTCTTGACAATCAGGAAACTGTTTCTTTTATGTCATTTTACTCCTAACCATTCTCTCATTTTCATCTTCTCTTCTATTATTATTTTACTCGTGTTGTGGATTTCTAGGTGCTGATATTTCTACTGCATTTTGGCCGAATAACTAAACCACAAACCAAATGCAGAGAGTTTATAGAAATGCAAGTTGCAAATCCTACATATACATGCAGTTTCAAAGGGATTTTTCTGTTACAGATAATAAATTTTGTATTTTCTTATTTTTGTTCAAAGATTTTTGGTTCATGAACACCTTAGTTTGACGCATGAAATGTCTAAATTTGTCTAACTAGTGCATAATGGCTTTTGAGTTGTTGAAATTCACTCCCATTCAAATATTTCGTGCAAGTAAGATTTAGGCATGGACTATTGATCATTTTGTAGTAATGATGTGCAAAATCATTTGTTATCCTCTTAATCACCATTATTAACTTCTTTTTTATATTAATTTTCATCTCCCCATACACTTTGCTCTTTTGAGACATCTAAAGTGGCTCCCCTAAATTTTGATTAATTACTATTAAAGAGTTTTTCACTTTGATTTGGAAACTACTAGTGAAGGCCAGTTTTTGTTGTGAATTTTAGGGCAAAGAAAAACGAGAATTGACACAAATCCAGAAGAGAACACAGAGATTTAACAAGGTTTGACAAAGATACCTACGTCCTTGGGAGCAGAGCCGCGACTTTCCTTTCAATTTCAGAAAACGAGTACAAAATCGCCCTAGGGTTACAAACATGACATATATATAACCTTAATGTACAATATATAATTACAAAATTACTCATGTACCGTACAGCGTGGCGCTGCCTCCACACCCTCAACCCACATAACAAAACACCCCGATTGGACAGATGCTTCTGCTCCATTCTGCTCGCGAGCTCCACCGCTCGCTCGCTCCGCTGGGTCGCTCTGTTCCGCTCCAGCATTTATCCATTATCTGGTATATGAGCCATGCCTAACAGTTTGAATGCCTCCACTTGAGAGATATTTGTGAAGAAGCTAGTGCCTTCTCATTAATAAAAATGAAAGAAAAGAATAAAAAATCTATGAAATGAAAATCATTGGATGGACCATAGTTACCAACGTTATTTGATGTTTCAAAATTACATTGTAGATTTGAAGGAAGTTTTTCTGATTCTGCTATGTAACAAGATTTTTGTCAGCTTGCTTTGTTTGCTGACTTTTAGTAGAAAAAAAAAATCCAAAGGAAAGTGTTCTTATTTTATTCGTTTATTGGAAACATTGAGTTTATTTGAAATAGATTAATGTGATAGTGGACACCATAGATAGAGAAATATTAGATATTTGAACATTTTTACTTTCAAGAAACTTTACTGTTGGCCATGAAGTATAAAATGTCAAGTTTTTCCTGTGTTATATTTTTTAATTTGACATCTTCATTTTCCTTTCATATGTGTGACAAGATTTTGATTGCAGTTTTGAATGCTTCTTTGGACCTTCAACTGTAGAAACGTGAGAAAGGGAAGAGTGTAGTGATTGAAATTAGCTTTCTTCAATAAATTAGTCAGGTTACAGGGAAGACTATATATATAGAAAAAGTGAGCACAGGGTTTGTTATTAAACGAATGGCTGAAACTATTGTAGGTGGACTGTTCTGAGTGAGCAGTTGGTCCCTTTCAGTTGTGCTACAGAAAATTAGTGTAGCCATCCCCTCTCAAACTAATGATGTCCGACTGAATTATCAGTTTGTTAGTGAGTTGTTGAAATCTGAAGTTGGGAAGGGTTTAGTGAAGATAACTGCAAGATGATCTTACGATAAGATATGATGAATGCTAAGTTCTTTCTTTTGTACACGATCATGAATAAAGTGACAGTCAACCTCGATATGTTGTGTATGGGCGTGAAGAACGAGAGTGTTGACGAGTGCAATGGCAGAGAAGTTGTCGCAGTGTTACATGATGGGTTCATGCTGAGGAGTATTAAGATCAGTCAAAAGACGATGAAGCCATACAATATTTGCTGCAGCGGATGCAAGGGCTCAATATTCAACTTCAGCAAAAGAACGAGCAACGATGACTTGTTTCTTTGTTGGCCAAGAAATTGGAATGTTTCCAATAAATGCACACTATCCAATGTCAATTTGTGGTCCGTTGGATTGCTAATCCAATCAGAGTCAGAGTTTGCCGTGAGATGAAGTGTGGAGTGGAAGATGGGAATTCCAAGAAAGGTAGCAGAGTATTCGTTTAAGTTGGGTGAAATGATGGGTGGTAGGTTGGTGCATGTGTTGAGAGGCAAGATTGACGGGGATTGCCAGGTCGTAAGGGTTAGGTATTATAGGGAGCTAACAATTTGAAAATTGAGTGTTGGTTTTGAGAGGGGAGTGGTATCGGGTGGAGTGGGAGCGGATTTGGGTGAGCATGGGCTTGGTACCGGCTTTGAATTGCGCATGCCGGCGGCATCAAGAATGTAATTGGCATAATGAGGCTGAGAGAGATGAAGGTTGCAGCTTGCGGTTGTAATTTTGATGCAAAAGAAGTGAGAAAGAGGACCAAGGTTCTTCATTTTGAATTGAGAGTGATGTTTATTAATGTTGGATTGAATTAGAGAGTGGTGAGTTTCAGTAATAAGGATGTCGTCTATTTAGATGAGGATGTAGAGATGAGAGGTAGTGGTGTGTAAACAGAAGAGTGAGGGATTGGCCTAGCTAGGCTTGAATCCAAGGGTAGAAAGATAAGTGGAAAGGGTGGCAAAGCATTGACATGGAGCCTCTTTGAGGCCATAGAGCGCCTTTTTGAAAAGACAAACGTAGTAAGGATAAGTGGGATCGACAAAGCCTTATGGTTGGGACATGTAGATGATCTCGGTGAGGTTGTCATGGAGAAGGCATTGGTGACATCTAATTTGAGGATGGGCCATTGGTTGTGAAGAGCGATATTGATGAGTACTCAAACAGTGAGGAGTTTGGCGACAGGGCTGAAAGTTTCGGTATAGTCAAGGTCGTATTGTTGTTTGTAGCCTTAAGCTACTAAGCGAGCTTTATACTAGGAGATCGAGACATCAAAGTTAAATTTGGTTCAAAATGTTCATTTGGACCCGAGTAAGTTATACTGAAGCGAAGGTGGTTTGATGGTTTAGGGGTTTGAGGAATGGGTTGTTCAGGTGGAGGGGATGGAATGGGGGAGGGATGAGTTGAAGGAGTAGGTGGTTCAGGCAGGGCTGGAAGGGGGATTACAGATGGAGGAGATGTGCAAGTAGATGTTTCTTTGGGAATTGTGGATGCTCGAGTAAGAAAAGTATAGGTGGGCATGATGTAGGGGAGCTGATATTGGGCGGTTAGATTTTAGACTGTTGGGTGAAGGGAAAGATGTGTTGGTTGAATAGAACATGGCCAAAGACAGAGTTTGTTGGAGATGGGATCAAGGCATCTGTAGCCTTTTTGTTGGGATTCATAACCAAGAAAGACACATGGGGTGGAGAGTGGGGAAAGTTTGCTTTGATTGTATGGTTTGAGCCACGGGTCCAGAGACAACCAGATACTTTAAGATGGTTGTAGGAGGGGGCACATTTGTGAAGAAGTTCATAGGGAGATTTGATATTGTTGGTGGCAAGTGGTAGGCAGCTTTTGAGGTATGTAGTTGTAAGGAGAGTGACAGCCCATAAATGTGGTGGCAAGGAGGCTTTGGATATGAGGGTGCGAGTGGTGTATAGTAGACAATGATGTTTTCACTCGGCCATGTCATATTGTTCCGGCATCTAGCGATAAGAGTGTTGATGTAAAATACCATGTTGGTCAGTTATTAGTTGGATGGTTTTGTTGATGTAACCCCTCCGCCGCCGGTGCGGATGGATTTAATTTTTTATGAGTATTAATTTTCCACAAAGGATCTGAAGTGCAGAAATTTTCCAGTGGTTTCACTTTTATTTAATAGAATGTAAGTCCATGTGTAGCAAGTAAAATCATAAATAAATAGTAAGTAATATTTGTAAGCTTGAGTAGATAGAGTGGGGCAGGTCCCCATACATCGGAATGAATTAACTCTAGTGGAGAGGAAGACATAGAGCTACAAAATGAAAAGGAGAGCTTATGGCTTTCTGCTGCATAACATGGATTACAATGTAATTGACTAGAAGAAGAACGTAAGAAAGAAAATCTTGATGCGATGTTAGATTGCTTTTTCATGGATGAATGACCAAGTCGCTGATGCCAAAGTTGTGGAGTGGTAGACGGAGATGAGAGCAAAGTCTGCAGGAGGTTGCAAGGTGAGAGGAGATTGCACAAAGTAGAGTCCTCGAATGCAGGGACCTCTAAGAATTGTTTGATTGGTCTTGAGATCAATAATGTGGTACCCATCAGATTGGAAAGCAATGGAATGGGAGTTAACTTGAGTCAATTTATGCAAGAAAATAAGATTATATGCGAGATTTGGGATATGATGGAGGTTAGAGGGAGTGAGCTTACTTTTAGGGGTTGGTAGAATTCTTTGTCCTATATGAGCGATTGGGAGTTTCTGTCCATTGCCGACTTAAACGGTTTTTGTTTTCCTGGTCATCTTGAGCGATATGAAAATGATTTGGTTACATTGTCATGCGCTCAGTGGCTTCACTGTCAACCATTTGCTGTCCATGGCATCGGCATTGGTTGTAAAAAGGGCTGTTGGAGTTCGATATGACTTGTCATGATGGTGTCAGCATTTGAACGCTTCATGTCCCGCTTTGTGACAGATTTGGCAGATGAGAGGAGGTCAGTTGCTGTGATTCGAGTCATGGCTAGATATGGAAGATGTAGCATGCATGTTGCTTCTTGTGGAGGACGAATTTCCCTTGTTTTTGCCTCAACCGTGAGAAGCAACTAGTGTCATGGAGTTGAATTGTTCTTTCAGAGCTTCATTTGCCAGATTTATTTCTTCACTACACAATAATGTGTAGAGATCATCTAGAGATATAGGTTTAAGATTGGTGCAGATAGCTGTTTTAAATGCGTGATAGGTGGATGTTAGGTCATTGAGGATGTGAGGAATGATATCCTCTTGGGTAAGAGAAGCTCCGGCGGAGGCAAGAATATCGACCTTGGCTTTGACTTCTGAGAGATACTAATTCATGGTTTTGTTGCCCATATTTAGGTTGTGAAGCTCATTTTACAGTTGAATAATGTGAGAACAGTTAGATGATTGAAGTCGTTGGTCTATGATTTACCATGTCATGGCAAGTTTTTAAAGGCAGCAGAGAAGGTAGGAAGGACAACGGTATAAGACGGAGTAGAGGGCTGCTGCCAAATTTTGATCTATTGACATCCACTTGAGGAAGTTGAGGTTGGAAATAGATGTACCATTCTCATGGGTGATGTGCCTGAGAGGGACAAGGAAAGGTTTGGTCGAGAAATATGCCATAGCCATTTGCTCTGAACAGTTTGAGGAGCTGTGTTTTCCATGTTTGATTATTACCAATTGTAAGTTGAGCTGAAATAATGTTCTTGATGTTGCTCAGGATGAACTTTAGTTGTGACAGAATGAGATTATCTGATGGAAGGGAGGTAATCTAAGGAGAGCTGTTGCCACCATTTGAGGCATCCTAATAGGAGGAGCCCATCAAAAGATTTCTCAGGGGATCAGTAAGAATGAAGTCGTAGGACAAAGGAGGAGATCCAAAGTATCATTCAACATCAAAACTCTATTATTTCTCACAATATCATTTTGTTGTGCAGAAGGGAGCAAGCCAAGCTCCAGACAGAGCTAGAACAGTGCTAAAACCAGCACAGAAACCAGCCCCATCTTTGAGGACTCAGGGAATCCTTCTCATTTTACTCTTTTTCTAATTCAATGCTCTCATTTTATTAATGGCTATTTCATTATTGACAATGATTTTCTAACTGAAGCTTTCGAAGACAATTCGATCCGCTAATATGGAAGCTGATGTTAGTCAAATTCAAATGGAGGAATGGAGAAGCTACTTGTACAACTTTGAATTCAAGTAACATTATATTATTGGGGCATTTATTTACATAGCCACAAAATTCTTTGATATTTACCTATCTAATGCCTAAATTTTCATATTTACTTGCATGGCACTCAAATCTATAGTATTACATTGAAAATGATGCCATTACTAACCTTTTACTATTAAATGTACCTTTTCTTGCATTAGTTTATGGCATCAAAGTGTTAAAAATGTAAACTTTAAATTTGAGGTGTTAGATGTGTAAATATATAGAAATTATGTGATATTTATATTAATTTCTCTATATTATTTTAGTCAAATTAAGATTTCAATATCAAATTAGATTAGTCAAAAGAGCAAGTTTTAAGCACACGACCTCTTTACCTACCTCTTCTGAAGGTTCGGGATGGCTCCAGTTTTTTTTTTTATTATTTATTCTTTGTTCACCGTAGTCTACATGGTGGGGAGTTTACAATTGTGCAAGCGAAATTCAAACTCAAGATTTCAATTAGGAGTCTCAAAAATTGATCTGACACGGCAGCACGATTCAAATTTTGACTCAAAAAATTCTGGTTAGGATTAGCATGAATATTTTTCGAGTTTGTTTCGAAACCGAAAATTCGAAACTTAAAAATTTTGGGTTGGGTTCGGGTTGAACCCGAAAACCCCAACATGACCTGAATAACACGCAACACGCAAAAATTTGTTGTACTTTTAGCATTAGTGTTTCTCATATATAAACGGAGAATTTTTAATCAGTCTGTTATTTCTTGTTAAATGTTAGAAGTATAATTTTTAATAAAAAATTAAGCTGACAGATTTAAAGGATTGGGTTCGGGTTGATGTGTCTGGATCGAGTCAGGTTCCTATTGCATTTTTTTTGACCTGTTTATTATTTGGGCTAGGTTCAGATTAACTCGATTCAGGTTTGATCATTTTCGGGCCGGACCTGAACTCAACTTAGTTACCCGAATTGACATCCTTAACTTCAACAATAATTTCTGTTATTGTAGTCAAAGGTATTTTAGATCAAAGTTGAAGATTAGTATATATATATATATATATATATATATATATATATATATATATATATATATATATATATATATATATATATATATATATATATTCCACATTTAATGTACATAAGAAATCGAAATTACTAAAGTTGAGGAAATTTGAAGAGGTTTTGTGGAGCTTAGGGCCATTTTGGGAAAGATATGGCTTTCTATAGAGGTTGTTTATTTGAGCATTTTTTTTCAAAAGTTATAGGTGTATTATAATTATTTCCTTTTTTAAAAAATATCGGATATTATCATTTTTATAGCAATTAAAATTTAAGCATATTTGATTATAAAAGATAACATCTTATAACAAAAATTTTAGAAAGTAATAGAAAAATAATAGCCAATGGAGGTATGGTGGTGATTTGGAAAGCATAACAGTAAAAAAAACTATCCCAACAAATTTTAATTCTGATATCATATAACACTCAACCCTAGGAAGCTTGGATCAACAAGTACATTCAACTTCATTGAGGTTAAGATCGGGGCCTTCACGGAGTCAGCAGTTTACTTGGCATCTACACGCATAGCTCTATCAGCGAACGCTCTCTCGCTTGGGGCATGTGCATGATCACCTGTGGCCACGACTCTACCAAATAAATGATCCAACTTTTCTTCTACCTAATGGTCAATGCCATTGAATTAAAATTTTTTTGGCATTTAGCACGACCTAGAAATTAATGGATGAATGACATGTTGTAATTGAAAAAAATATTAAGGATTGGATATTTCATAAATTCTCACTTTTAATCACTAGTCTCACCATACTTCTGATGCATTGATAGTTGGCTTTACCGGATCCCAACCCAAGCCCGTAGATCTCCGCTTTAACTCATTTCATATTTTTCAGTCCTTTTTTTATGATCTTACATATTTTTAGTTACATTCCATCATATTTCATTCATTTGTTTTTCTTAAACATTTTTATTATATTCTACCATCCAGCCTTGTTAAAATAGGTGGTTGGCCTGTTTTCTAAATCGACTTCGTTAAGATAGAGAAGGTAAAATATTAGCTTCACCACTTTATCCCACAAGACTGACAAACCGATTTCTTTTGTCTTGACCATGACAACTATTAGCATGAAAAGAACTAAGCAACATAAATGTTTGGCACATAATATAAGGTTATCTCATGAAAACATAAAGTCTCATTTAAAATTTCAAAACTTGAAAAGGCAATAAAAAAGAAATCTCTGAAATCTATTAATACGTCTCCAAAATATCCCCATCATATCATCAACACCAACACACCACCGCCGCCGCATCCTTAACACCAACACACCATCACCAGCATATCATCACCACCATCACCCCTCCAACATCACATTGTCATGAACAAAACCCTACCACGACCACCTCCAACCCAACACACCACCACGCCACACCAACAAACCTCCACCACCACACAATCAACACACTATCACCACCACTCCCATCAACCACCAACAAACCACCAACACAGCACCATCAACACACCACCACCACTACTTCCCATGTACACACACTCCCACCATACATAACACATACACACCACCACCCGAGTACCACCACATCTCCACGACCGACATACTACCGCCAACACTACCACCAGCCCCTCCAACCCAGCGTAAAAATACGGACCGGTTTGACAGCCGTGTTTACTGGCGCGTCGTCAAAGACGCTGCCGCGCTGCTATAACCCAACGAGTGGAAATGCGTTTTCCCACCGCACCGCACCCACGTCGTCGTGCCAAACGAACCCTAGGTATGCTTGTTTGATTTAGAAAATGAAAATAATCAAAGCGGTATTGGAATGAACTTGTTTGCCAAACAGAAAATGAAATAAGAGAAAAGGAAGTGAGAAGGAGACTCCGAAATAGAAAATTGGTTGAGCAGATGAGCTCAGAAATGATGCTATTCTGAGATTTTATGCTGAATTATTCTTTTTGCTTTGGAAGAGAGGAAATAAAAAATAAAAATTGAGTTAAAAAATGTTTAAGAAAATTAATTGAAAGCGCTTTCACTTTTAGCAACGATTTATTTCTTTTTCTTTGTTGACAAAAATTGAGCTTTCTTCTTTATTTGACAATACTTTTAATTTTAATTATAATTTGATTTTTTTATCTGTATTTCATTCGGGGAAATTATTGCATACAGAGCACGTACGCAGTCTGCAAGCAGCTCCTCGATACCTATCCAGTACTCTTGTAATAACCTATCAATACCCTAATAATCAATACCCTGTAAATACCTTAATAACCAATACCCTCTCCATACCCAATGAGGGTATTGGAAGGTTATTCAGCACCCAGCAACTGCATACGTGCTCCGTATGCAATAATTTTTCATTGCATTCGATAGGATTGATAAGAGTGTTTCGTAAAATTATTTATTTATAATTTTTGAACAAATTAAATTATTTTAAAATTATAATTAAACAAAGTAATTAATATATAGGTGAGATATAAATAAATTATGATAAAAAAATTTTGATAAATTCTCTATACGTTTCTTATTTTTGAAATAATTATATTAGTAAGGGACTTCCTTCTTATACTAATCGCAGAGTTTAATTATTTCAAAAAAAATTTCGATCAAAATTTAATCCGAATACTTATACCAAATTTTATTTTATTTTTTTCTAAACAAATCGCAGAGTTTGTGCAGACTTCCTTCTTAGATTCTCAGGCGGCCATACCCACCAATAGACAATGCAGAAGTCCACAGATTTCAACTAATAATTAGACAGAATCAGTAAGGGATAAGTATGACCAGTTCTTATTGCAAGGTAAACCCAATTAGATCTAAATATTTACCATTGGAACCAGATGTTTCTCTGGGCCCACGTTATCTAGTCCATAACATTAAAAGAAGAATGTGAAGAAGATGATATAGGGAAATAAAGAGAGAAATTTTCTATAAAGAGAAGGTCAATGATTTTTATCTTCGAAATAATGGAGAAAATATTGTGTTTAGAGTATGGATATAGAGTTATATCCGAACTCCAATTAAAATTTGTCACGTGACAGTGCCTTAAAATACTAATTTCTACTCTAAAAAGTGGGGAAGTTTGAAGCCCGACCAGACCCACATTGATTGTGGTGTAAAGAGCGTAGCGTGTGTTTGAAATTTTTTTTCTTTCGCTTCAAGATGATCTTCATTTCTTCTTTTAGGGATTAGGTTTTGGTTCCTTCATTTTCTTCTCATCATCGTCGTCCACATTATATGTTACAACCCGACAAACGCAGTAAACTGACAAGTGCAGACATTTGTAAACCGGCAGACACGGGAGTTTCCAAATCTTCATGCATTTTAGTTACTCATTTCTACTCTTCAAAAATTCAGTTTTGTCACAAGAAAATGAGTCATCTTCTTCTCATTTTCCTCGCGGGTCGTCTAGAGGAGTAAAGAAAAATTAATTTATTTGTACTCACCAGTTAACCAATCTATATTTTATTTCATTCTTCTCGGGCTCTTTTGATTATTTTGAATCTATTCAAGTACAATAGGGTTCTACTAAAGGTTTTTTTTAGTACAACCATGTTGTATATCATTGTTTACACTTTAGCTTCATTATAAGGATGATTTTGTGTTAAGTACAACATGGTTGTACTCAAGGTTTTCTCTATCACAACTATATTATACATTTGATTCATTGGATAAATAATTCATGTTTGATGATTTTTTGTCCTGTACAATCATGTTATACTCATGTATTTGTTGACCTCACTTTTGGTTGATGTCTAGTCTCTCTTAAGAATAGCCCAGGGTCTAGCCATATGACTCTCCTAATGACTTTCTTAGAAGACTAGTCTTTGAACTCTCCCCCTTTAAATTCAAACCTTTCTCACTTCACTGAGAGCTTCATATGCTTAAGGCCTAACCTCCAGCTTTTAGGAGGAAGAGACCAAACATAAGAAAGCTTAGGGGAGTCTCCTATAGGTGGTTAGACCTTAGGATTTACCCTGGGAGGTTTGGAGCTTACACAATACACACACTTACACTCATACACTTTAAACTCACAACCCTAAACAAAGCACATCCCACTTTGATCCCCTAACTATTTGAAAACTCATGTGGGTGGTCCAACCCTAAGCCTATGACTAAGGAGACTAGGACCAACACATAGAAGACCAAATGAGGGTTGCTCTTGGCCCATGGCTCAACCAAAACAATCCCATACTAATTACCTCTAATCAACCTCAATTTTCCCAAAATTTTAATTTTTGACCCCCTTGCCCCTAAATTTACCCAAAATACCCCTAAACCCTAAAATCCTAAAAAATTTTCAAAATTACCTAATTTCTCCAAAATTATTTCAAAATATTCCCCACCACTCAAATTGACCAATTTGACCAAAATTTACCAAAATAGCCCCAAAATTTACAAAAATACTAAAATACCCCTCCTAGCCCAAAAATCCAAAAATTCCTAAAAATTTTTTAAACCTCCCAAACATTCCCAATTTCATTTCTCTCAGCTACCACTTGACCCAATTTGACCAAATTGACTGAATTTAACCAAAAGCCCCAAATTTGACTCATTTAACCCAAAAAATGCCTAATTAAACCCAATGTCCACCAAATTGACCCCAATCTTGCACAATTTTAATTCCAACCCCAAATTCAACATTAATAAGCTTAATCTAAACCAAATTCAAGCCAAATTGGACCCACATTTGAGCTCAACTTCAATTGAATTCCAAAACCCCCAATTTTGCATTAGTGACCCAAATTCCCCAAATTGAACCCAATTCCAACTAATTCTCCCTCAATTAATGTTGCAAACTCTTCATAACACATCCATAAATCTAATTGGATCATTAATTGCCCCCAATTTGGACCTAAACCTCACCCAAACCAATTTGAACCAAATTCCCCAATTTTTGACCCAAATGTGCTACATACCCAAAACTCACCAAATTGAAAACCCTAAACCCAAAATTGGCACCCAATTAATGTTGAAAACTCTTCATGACATCCTTCTTGACCTTTTTGACCTATCAATTGAGTCCTAGCCCAATCCTAACTTAACTCAAACCCGAGCTAGCCTAAATGACCCAAATTGAACCAAATGGCCAAATTGAACCCCCGAACGAATTCAAAACCACTCCAATTCCTTTGTAAACTCTTTGTGACAATCTTACACACCATATTGCTCAATCATTTGGACTCAAACCAATCCCAAATGCAAGTTAGCCCACCATTGACCCATGTGAGCCAAAATTGAACCTATGACCAAACTGAACCAAATTGAACAAAATGTAACCAATCTAAGCCTCCCACAGCCACCAAATTGACCCTAAGGATTGGGCTAGATCCACCTAGCCCACCCTAGTAGAGCCATGGACCAAGGGTCCCTCAAATTAGGGGATTTCCTTACATAAATGCTTAAACCACTTGGATACTTGCCAAAATTGCTCACCCACCTTAATTGCCCTCACTTGATAGCCTGAACCATTAGTACACTGGCTCACATGACCACTGCCCACCTCCCCTGGCCTTGCTGGCCGGCCTAGTCGCCTAAGGAGCCAAATACGAGAGGGCCCCTCACCCAATTCGAACCCAATTTTCACCCATCCTTGGTGGCATTCCCTAATTGGCTAATTGCACCGAATTGCCCTCCACATATGCTTCACATTGCATCTGAAATTGAGCCCTGAGCTCCACCCCAACCATGGCTATTTAAGCCACCTTTCACGGCCAAATAGTAAGAACTTGTTTTGCCAAGGGGAGACTTTGTCCAATTGTTCCCAAAACTCCTTCTGACCTCCCTAAGCTCACGCCAATCCTTTTTCAGCCCTAATCCCCACTTCTTGAGACCAATTTTGAAGCCCAAAATTGGCCTAAAATAGGACATATTTCCACACACCTCCACAGTCCATAAAAATCCAATTGCTTACATTCATGCCTTCCCCACAGTGAACAAGGAAGAACCCCCACAAAAGCCCCTTCACAGGGCCACCCTAGGGTAGAGTTCGATCAGACCTCCAAATCGGTCCTGGTCGATTTCATACCTATGAAATTCACCATGATCAGGGGCTTCATCTGCAGGCTCCTTGGAGCCTACAAACTTGTCGAGCACATCTGACTGGGGCCTTCCCTTTCAGACCAAGGTATGAAGCTCTCACCTATTCCTGAGCTCTTTTTAATCCTCCATACATGTTCAGTTGATTTCATGGCATGTTTACCATATGGATGTGTTCGTCATGCTTAGACGAATCTATAGGAACAAACCCGAAAAGTTTTCATTAGGTATAGCTCGAGAGGTTAGGGTTTTAAGGTGAACGGTCTCGGGTTCACACCAGTTAGGGATGAAAATGCGGAGCCTTTGGATCGCGTGTTCATCAAATGGAGGGTCCTGATGGCGTTGGACGAGAAGATCATCTGTGAACGCGCCGTCAAACCAAACCGAGCTGGCCAACCAGAGGACGACGCGTGCGGACTTCGATCCGCCGTAGGTTTACGTGGCGCTGACGTGGATAAGTAGAAAAATAGGGTTTTTTTTTAATTATTTCAGTCACCTTAACTTCAAAATTCCATATAGTGGTGTAGAAAAATCACAAAAATAAAATAAAAATACTTTAGTGATCAGTGAACATAGGAGAAAAATGTGGAAATAGTTTGAAATTTATTTGATGCATGTTTGATTTTTAATGAATTAAATAACTTTTTGAATGTTTTGATTCTCTATGCATTTAGACATTTCACCATAGCTTGATATTTCGACATGTTGTTGCTCTATCTTATGGGATCTTCCTGATTTTTTCAAGGTCAGAAGAGATCTCTAGAAAGAGATCTCTATTATCCAAGTTTATGGCCACCATTTTGATAAATTAATTATAATAATTACTGTATTAACGAGAAAAATCCAGGAAAATTTGGGTAGGTTCACTGTAGTTAGTGAACCCTTGGAGAAATTTTTCATGTGTTGAATCATTAATAATGCACCTAATTGTCACTTTAACCTAAAACTGAATTTGAATTAATTTGAACAAACTAAATATGTAAATGACATAAAAATAACTCTCCACTGTAATTTTGGTTAGTGAAACTCTCATAAAAATTTTCAAGTCAATTGGAGTTGATTTTGTCATCAAATGAATTTTCTAAACTAATTGGTATTTTTGACACGAAAATTATTTTTAATAATTAAAATATAAGTCAAAAAATTATAAAATTGGTTTTGGGAGTTCCTGGTGCCCAAGGGAATTTTCTAAAAATAAAGATGAGATTAAAATATAATCTTCATTTTTAAACCTAAAATTGAACTTTAAAATATTTAAAATAATTAAAAATTCAAAAAAATCACAAAATTAATAAAATTTATGGTGATATTCTAAATTGTTCCCTAAGCACTTAGAATCAATTGAAATATTTTTCCTAATTTTCTAAGTGAAGATATTAATTTTTGAAGCTTAAAAATAATTTTTTTAAAAAGAAAAGGCTAAAAATGAATTTTCCTTAACTTCTCATTAAAATAATTCTAATAATTCAAAATAAATTAGAAAAATATGAAATTTATTTCTCTGGGTTTTCTGAACTTAGAGAGATTTAGGAAAAATATGAAACTTAATTTTCAATTTAAATAATATTTTATATTTAATAAATGCTCCAAAACTTAAAATAATTATAATAATTAAAATAAAATTCAAAAAATTATGAAATTTGGTCCAAATGGTCCTCTAACCTAGGTGAACTTCTAGTACTTTTTCTAGGATCATATCATTTGTGTTGGTCAAGTTATTGAATTTTCATTTAAAAAAACCTATTTTTGCACTTAAAAAATTATATAAATTAATTAAATTTTGAAAAATCATATTTTATGTTATGATATTTTGATTGACCCATGGTTGTGGTAAGATAAAACTTTCAAAGTCATTTCAATTAAATTTAAGGAATTATGGGGTAAAACGGCCCTAAAGGGCAAAATGGTTATTAAATGAATCTTAGCTTTAATTAAATTTTAGGCCTAACCAAGGGGTAAAATGGGTAATTAATGATCTTAATTAACATGTTTAAATGAGTGAAATACAAAAGGGTAAATGGTAGAAACCCATCTCACTTCTGTCACAATTAAAGGACTAATTTTGGAATTTCTTAAATTATTAAGTTTTGGAAGATAATTAAATTAAGATGATCCTAAATTTAGGGGTATGACTACCAACACTTAAATCAATAATTCACTGATCTAATACCTCTAATTGGTGTTTAAATAAGGTTGAAATATTTTAATAAAACTACCACCACTTAAATCAATTTCCCTAAAATTGCAAATTTACCGACTAAAGTCTTAAGGGCTTAGTAGTGAGACTAGGCTTAATCAAATTTGACTAATGAGATTTAGAAAATAAAACTTAATTAATCTTAACCACATTTGAAACACTGCAAGCCCATCAAAATTGATTAAATTCTCTCATAAATTAAATTGTCTCTAAAGGCCCCACTTACATAATTCCCAAATGAAATATCAAGTGATATTTACCCCACCTTTTGGGATAATTAAAACATTAGTTCACTAAGCATAAGAGTATGAAATAAATGAATCATTTAAGAATTATGATAAGTTCAAAATGAACTCAAGAAAGTTCAAAAAGATTGTGAAATATCTATGTATTTTCTGAGCCTTCTCACAATTCTTCTGGACACCTTGTAGGACAACTGAACCTATCATATTTATTAAATGAAGAGATCTCTTAAATGAATGAATAAGACCCACCAAGTTGTGACATAGGATTTTGTAGGCTTGTGACGAACCTGTCTATAGGCTTTTACTTTCCTGCAAACTATAAATGTTTATTGCAATATACTAAAGTTTCGGGTGGAGGAACAAGAAGACTCGACAGGTACACTTTTATAAGTTCATAGTACCTTTCCCTTACTGTACTTTTCTTGCTTATGAACTTGCATGTTAAAAAACAATGTCACCCTGCATGGAAACCAAAACTTTAGGATAACCACAAAACCAAAACCAAAGTCAAAATAAAAATCAAAATAAGATAAAATTCACCGCTACAATAATCAAAATATAAAAAAACTTAAAGTTTAATCACAAACAAGATCAAAAATCACAATTACAACTAAATTAAAACGTCTATATCGGATGATCAGAATACCTCGGAGGATGCAACCTACGGCTACAAACGAGATTTCCCGCGGTCTAAATGAAAGTATGAAACTCATTAAGTTGAGTTTAGTTAATTCATCTGGGTTAAGTGAATCCGAAGAAAATAGTGCTGCCGGAATGAGGGAACCGTGGGGTCCTAATCGGTGTAACTATAATGAACATTAATATTCTCTTAATAAGACATTAAGACACCTCAATTTAAATATTTCTAAAACATGCCACTTCTCTCAACCTCCTATAATTAACACTCCTTTAAACTAAATCTGCTACGACGAGGAGCTTGCAGCATGCACAGTGGGAAGCACGACCATGTTCAACAACAAAACTCCTTAGAATTAAACAATAAGCCATAGGGCTCTGAGGTAGCTTGCCTAGTGCAACATAACTCTCACCTCATCTTTTTAGGCATTTGCATGACCATGTTGTGCAATATAAGCTCTAACTCGTCTTAGGATTCTGAGGTCGTCATCAGGTATGACATAAACCCTCTTATCTTTCAAGCTATTCACATGATCGATATCAAGTGAATGTAAGCCCTAAGTAATATAATTAATGGGATAAAACATCCAATAAATATCTCAAATTGGAACCAAACAAATATGATAGTTTGAGAAAACACCAAGATCTCTCTTGGATCTATATCTTTCCCCTAGTCTCATCTTCCTTTGGATTCCTACAATAACTGTTCTGAAACTACTGAATTTCCTATTATCACATTTTCTTGAAGAACCTTACCCTTTGGAATTCATGAATACAATGTTTCTTGATCTATATCAAGAGTTGTCTTAGGTAACCTCGGTCATCTAAGATGAAATTAACTATAGGGGCTTGCCCTTATAGGAAACTTAAAGACCTTATATTAATATAAACCCTATCAAATTCCTTTATATTAGATAGGGGAAATTGTAGGTCAATATAAATGGTTTGCAGACCAAACAAATATCATGAATTCTTTAGTTTATTTGATCAACCCTCACCATCAAGCCATATATCTATTCTTTAGGATAAATACATGTCTTGTAGTGAAGTCACTGATTATTGAAACTATCAATTATATGAGATTGGTTTGATTTCATATTTTCAAAAATTACAAAAATAATAATATTTTCTAAACAACACATATACATATATTATATAAATAAAAAAAATCACCACACACGTTTTAACGACCGATATTATTTTTAGAGTAAAACCATGTTATGGAGTATGATTCGACTTTTGATTGGTTACCTGGTAATTTTTTATTGAGTACAACAATGTTTTAATCATGTGTTTTTAAAGTAAATCAATGTTCTAAAGTAGGATTTGATATTTGATAGGTGATCTTTTGATTTTTTGTAAAATTTTTTTTTATGAAGCATGATATTTAATTGCCCAACTCCATAATTGTTTTGGGGTAAACTAATGTTCTGAAGCAGGATTTGATAATTGATTGGCCACATGTTTAATTTTTTGTCCAGTACAACCATTTTGCACTTGTATTTTTTTAAAATTGAGCAATGTTATGAAATTTGATTTGATGTTTGATTGACCTCCTTGATCATTATTTGTGCAGTAGAATTAAGTTGTGCTTATGTTTTTTATAACATTTTTGATTTTTTTTGTCTAGTGCAACTACATTGTACTCATATTTTCTTAGACAAAGCAATGTTCTGAAGCTTGTTTGATATTTGATTGACCTTCCGGATGATTTTATGTCTAGTACAACCATGTGGTACTCAAATTTTTAAGAATACATTCATTTTATGAAACATGGTTAGATATTTGATTGCCCGACTCTTTGATTTTTAATCTAATACATTCCTGCTGTACTAGTATGTTTTTTAGAATAAAATCATTTTATGAAGCGTGATTAAATATTTGGTTGCTCAACTTTTTTTTTTTCTCCATTACAACCATGTTGTACTCATGTTTTTTAAGAGTAAGATAATATTCTGAAGAAGTACTTCATAAATGATGACCCACTTGTTTGATTTTTTAACTAGTATAACCAAATTGTTCTCATATTTTTTTAGAATAGAGCAATATTATAAAGCATGATTAAATATATGATTGCCCTACTATTTGATATTTTTTTATACAGTCATATTGTACTTATGTTCTTTAGAACAAAATTATTTTATGAAACAAGAATTAGATATTTAACTGTCCAATTGTTTGATTTTTCGTTCAATACTACGATATTGTACTCGCATTTTCTTAAGAGTAAAATAAAGTTCTAAAGAGGATTTAATAGCTAATTGGTTATAGGTTTGATTTTTAGCCCAGTACATTCATGTTGGACTATATTTTCTTAGGAAAGAACATTGTTCTGAAGCTTGATTTGAAATTTAATTGAACTTTTAGATCATTTTTTGTCTAGTGCAACCATTGTGTACTCAAATTTTATTAGAATAAAATTATTTTATGAAGCATGATTAGATATTTGAATATCTAACTGTTCGATTTTTTATTCAGTAGAACTATGTTGTAATTATGTTTTTTTTTTTTTAAATAGAGCATTGTTCTGAAGCATGATTTGATATTTGATTGGTCTCTACCATGATTTTTTTTCCAGTACAACCATGTTGTACTCTTGGTTTTTGTTGAGTAAAATAATATTGTGTTTTATATTTTTTATATTGGATGATTGAAAATTTTATTTATTTTTTTCCCTTTCAGGCCGCTTCTAAGTTTTGTAGATAATGCCTCATAGGGGGATCACATTTTAATGCAGGACATTAATATTCAAGACAATTTGTCATGAAATAAGTCAATATATCAATGATGATGTTATAAAGATACTGAGGAGGCTTAACATAGATCATTTGTTTAGGTTGTCCATCTATTCAACAAGATGTTCCACTAACCTTATTGCCTTTGGAATGTTGGGATTTTAATAAATATGTTTAAGTAACGAAGGACATGACCTGCACTTCACTACAGATGAACTAGCCTTAGGGTCTGTTTGGAGCAAATTATGTGTTTCAGGATAAGCAGCTTATCCTGAAACGCAGCTCGCGGGTCGACTGCGGGGTTCGACCCGCGGCCTGCGTGTAATGTAAAAAAACCAACCGCGGTAGGCGGCATTTTCAAAAACGTCGTTGCACTTATAAGCTGCCCCAAATGGGCCATTAATGATTGACTTTAGGTTTTATTAGAATCTTCTAGTCCGTCTGCAAAGATGTCAGTCGCTACTCCTCTCCAAACCCCAAACCCTCACCGTCTACTCTGGCAATCTCGTCGACCACACCTACACCGGCATCTGTCGTGTCAACGTCCCGTTTCACTTCTACATCGACCCACCGCTTACAGTTCCATCCTTCATCTCCCCTGTAGTTTTGATCAACCAGATAACAAAAACCCTACCTTTAAACGACGGATTGTGGTTTAAAATCTAGAACTTGATCAAGATTCAGGGGAAGGAGATCTTAAGAGGAAGCTTGCGAATGGATTTGCGGAGGGGGTTACAAATAGTACTTTAACTTTTAGCGTTCTATGCATTCAAACGCCCAATTTTTTTCATGGACTAAAATTTTAAAATGTAGCTTAGATTTTGCTTCTAAACATAATTCTTTTTAAAGCCTCCCATAATGAGGCTTAAGAGGTGCTCTATTAAAGGAAAAAAAAATATTATATAAGGAGTTTTGATGTAAATTTTGCATCAGAATTTCAATCACAATGCGTCACATGTACGATCCAGTCCACTGAATACAACAAACTATATTGTTAATGCATGGCGGGTCTGGAACATACACGTGACACATTGTAATTGGAGTCATGATATAGTTTTCCATCAAAACTCCTGATGTAATATTATCTTATCATTCAGGGACTTGCAAATGTGAGTTGCATACACTTTTGTTTGTAAGTGTGAAAAATTAAAATTAATATATTAAATGATATTAAAAATATAAGCATGACCGAGTGCCTCACTTATAGCCACCCATTAGTTCCAAAGTCCACTAAATGTTTAATGAGCCATTTGCAAATGAGCAGGACATGCAACATACTAAATTAAGCCATCTCTCTTATCTTCTACTCCACTTCACTTCCCCTTCTCTTCTTCTCTAATTCTTAGTTTTATTTACAGTCATCAATACTTTAAAATTACAAAATTACCTAAAACAATTATTTATTTTACAAGTTGCAACATTTTACTCTAACCTGTAATATTTCAGGCAAATTTTGGACCTATTATCCCAATTCCACACCTCCTGCCAGGCGGTCTCCATCAAACAACACCTCTCTTCACCTTCCACTTCATATACCCGGCCTTCTCCTCCCCTCCCACAAACCCTAATTCTCTTCTTCTCTACCGGAGATACAGTACTAACTATTCATAGATGGCTGGATTGCAGAGATCCACTGAAACCTTCAGGAGATCAGGATCATCAGGGCTGGTATGGGAGGACAGATTCATCCAAGATGAGATGAATACAACAAAACCAAAGGAGGAATCGGTGGATTCCAAAGACCAAACACAAGCACAGCTTGTTGGATCTAGTGGCGTGAAGCGAAGCCTATCAACTGGGGCTCGGCCTTATCGGACCGGCAGAGTTTCGCCGGCACTCGACCCTCCCTCTCCCAAGCTCTCTGCGTGTGGTTTCTGTACAATTTTTAGCAAAAATAGTGCTAGCAATAAAACCAAGGCTCATCGCCGGTGAATTTCCGGCCGAGAAGAAGATGTGGGAAAACCGCTAGCGGTTGATTGGGCCTGCTCCGCTTCTGTTCTTGTATTTGTTTTGCCTATGCTTTAGGTTTGCCTGAATAAGATTTTGATTTTGTAAATTTTTTGTCAGCTTATGCTGGAGGTGATTGTTTCCATCTTGTTTAAAACTAGGGTTTTGATTTTGGTTTTATAATCTTTGTTTTCCTCTTTTGATGTATATAATTCATGGAGTCTTGAGTGGAAAAGGGGTGAGATGTAGTTGATGATCAGAGAAGCTATGCTGCTTCTGATTTGTTTCTTTTGTTATGTATTTCTTATTCAGATGATTACAGTTTTGTTGTTGGTCATGTTTGGACTGTTTTTTATTTTGCTAAATTTTTGTATGATTAAGTTGATAAAATTCAGGATTTTTGTTGGATTAAGTTGATAAAATATGAGCATTTTCTCGGTAGCGCAAAGTTCTTAAATTGCTGATAATAATCATAAAATACCCTCATTATAATTTATGAATAACTCTAAAATAAAAGCGGTACAGTAACCTGTAAATAATTCAATATTTATTTAATACTTAATAACCTGTAAATAATACTATATAACTCTAAATTGAAGTTATTGGAGGGTTATTCCGCACGTAGCTGCTGTGTGTGTGTTCCGTATGGAATAATCGCTAGAGAGATAGGAAGATTAGTGATCATGCCTTCTTTGAATAATTCTGTCATACCTCAATAATAATCAATCAACAGCACTGAAATGAAACTCAAGAGGGTTATTGGATTATTAAAATTAATACTCAGTAACCTGTCAATAACTCTTCAATAATCTCAAAAAGAAGATTATGGAGGACTTATTATGCACGGAGATATGCGTGAGTTCAAATATTTATCCTTAACACCTGCACCTTTGGTTTCGGGCTTCTGAAGGTGTAATGGGCTCTATAACTTGAGTGAAATCAGTCAAAATTCTCTACAAATGATGATTTAAGTTTTACAATTAAAATGAGAAGAAAATAACGTCATTTTTTATGTAAACTTTTTATTTCTAATTAATTGATTAATTAGAATTTTGTAAGATATAGGCATGTTTTTTACGATCTGGTTGGGCAATAGGGTGGATTGGTGCGGGAGATTTCTTCTTGTGGGGTTCCTTTGTGATACTGCCTACTCTGCACTTTAAATGCCATGTCTGGGGAACTATTTTTTTTATTATTTTTAAAAAAACTTTATAATATAAAATTATTTTTTTAACCTAAAATATTATTTTAGTAAGAAAACTGTTATTTGGTTTTTGAGAATATATATATATATATATATATATATATATATATATATATATATATAAGAAATCAGTATTTAATAGTTTACTAGTCCTAACTACAATCTCAGATTTCCCATGTTGTCTATCCGACCCGTTCGCACTACGCTGCAGGAATCGAACCCGGATCTTTGGGGGACTTACAGTGAACCCCGCTCAAACCACCAGGCCACAACTGCTGCACACACACACACATATATATATATATATAGTCACCGTAGTTTTAGGAAAAACTTATTTTTCTTTATCATAGATTTACAACTATTTTTTTAAAAAGCTACGAATTCAAATGCTCTCAATCTTCTTTTCTTTGGTTGGATTTTGTTTTTCTTTTTTGTTTTTTTGTTTTTTTCTTTTTGTTTTTTTTTTTAAATTTCTGCATTATACATAATTGGTGTCACAAAATTAATTCTTGGTGCAAGGAGATGGACTAGTTAAGTATATCTTCGTCTGTTTTTATCCGGTAATAAAATGAAGTCAAATTGTTTTTGCCCCTATATCCAGAAAAAATATTACATCCGGAGTCACAATTTGCATATCCGATGATGGAAGAAAAATTACATCAGGACTCTGCACGTAGAGCTACGTTTGAAGTCCCGATCTCAGCCACACATCAACCAAACTTTTTTTTTTTAAAAAAAAAAGAAAATTACAGTGGGACCCACTCCCATACATCTTTTAGTTGATGTATGGTTCAGATCGGGACTGCTCTACGTGTGGAGTCCTGATGCAATATTTTTTTCCGATGATGGAATGTCAGGTGTCAAGTGAACGGTGAGACTCACTTGAGACGAATGCAAAGTACAAATGTAATATTTTTTCCCCAAAATCCTCTAATAAAGAAATCCGCAGCACATTTTAAGAAGCCCGATTAGTGAACGCCTCTTTTTTCTACTGATTTTATTTATTGTTTTTTTTATTTTTTGTCATTTTAGTTGCAACTCTTTTTACTTTTATTATGTCCGAGCAGGCAAAGCAGCCCACCTTGTTTGACCACACGCAGCGTCAAATGTGTATTTTCCGCTCCACATGGATTTAAAATTTTTATAATGAGGGCAACATTTACATGCAATTATTTCCCAACTTTTTAAAGTAAAAGAAATTTATATTAAATTCTATGTTGATAATATATTATATTTAATTGTATTAAAATGTTATCCCTGGAATGTAACTATGTATACGTGTATTCAAATTTCAGTATAAGTTGTGTGCTTTCAACAACTCAGCTCTTTTTGTGCACCGGCTTAGCATATTTCTATAAAAATAATAAAGATAAAAGATAGTGCTAATTTTAACTTTAATAACTATTTTATGTGACAATGAAATTGATCAGAAGAGTGGCTTGGTTCAAACTTAGGGTTTGTTTGGGTTATCTTTCTAGAAAAGTCAGATCACAATGAAAATTGTCACCGCTTTTAAATAAGTGCGGTGTGAAAATGCTGTTTTCAGTAATTTAAAAACGCATAATTTGGCAAAATTTAGTTTACCCAAATAGGTCTGGTGCATTTTCAAAACGCCACCGAACCAAATAAAGTGCCCCGAATGAGCCCTTAGTTGAGCCACTCTTGCTCCTTCATTTGACCATTCTAATATTTCCGAGCTGCTCTATTTGATTAGCTCAAAAGTATATGGGTTAGGTTGATCGAACCGCTATTGGGGTCCTATCTGAGTAAATTTGGTTATAGTTGAGATCATATTTTTGTTGATGTGAAGAACTAAAGTAGGTCCAAAATTGACTCGATTATAATATACGTTCCAGTTAGTTAGGTTTAGAATAATTGGATTAAATGATTTAGTTATAATCAAATAATTTGAGGAGTCTTATGATAAAAATATATATGATCCATATCATAAATGTATTAGATTCAGAGGAGGAACTATAATAGGGGTACTAGGGCCAATTCCCCCACCATCGAGACCCAAATTTTTATCCAAAGCTACACTTGGTTATTGACTGACTTTGATCTTTATGTTGAGGGAAGCCTAATTCACCGGGGCTCAGACTTAATTAAAAATTCAAACTAGTATAAAATCGTGTGGATTCAAGAAATTTGGAAAAAAAAAATGAGTAGAAGCACAATAAAACAAACAAACTATAACGTGAAAAATGCAAAAAGGAGAGAAAACCCTATACCCACTCCACCATAGAAATTCCACTATGAATTAAAAAGTTTTTCGAAAAACACACTCAATTTTCTCTCCTCTCTAAGGAATCTAATAAAACCTTACTCCAAACCCTTCCATGATTCGACACGAGAAACGCACATCGAAATAACTGAAATCCTCCTCTTTGACACTTCTCACATTCATCGGGATTTTTTGTTGTCGAAGAACACCTAAGAAAGACTACTATACAACACTGAAATTCTGCCCTTAAAACCAAAAAAACTAGTTGTTAACTACTTCAGGTGCATCGGAGTCCGGACTTGGCACTGAAACACTCTTCTCTTTATAGAAGTGGAGCGTTGCGCCTAATATTGGCCGCCTAGGCGCCCAAATGGGGTGTGCCTCCTCTTTCAACACCCATAAATGGGTGCATATGCCTGAGCATGTGTAGTGGTCTCCAAATCAATCTCCATACATAATAAAAATCTAATCCCCATCACGAAATAGAATCAGGTAGATTTGAGAAAATCAGAACAAACTTATGAACCAAAACACAATAAAATAAAACAAACAAACCAGAAAAGCAAACAAGAATTTAACGTGGAAAAATCTGAAAACGAGAAAAAAATCATGGAGCCACACCACCATAAAAGGTACACTATGAATCAAAAATCTTTACAAAGAACGAACTCAATTTCCTCTCCTCTCTCAAGGAAACTTACAAGACCTCGTTCTAAACTCTTCCTTCTCTGATTTGACACAAAATACAAACATTGAAATCAACAAAATCTTCCTATCCTATACTTCTCACATTCACCGAGATTTTTTTTTGTCGAAGAACCCTAAGATAGACTACTATACAACACTCATATTCGACCATTAAAACCAAAAATCCGCTTGTTAACTACTCCGGGTGCATAGGAGCCCGTACTTGGCATCAAACCACTGTTCACTCTGGAGAAATTGAGTGTTGCGACTAATATTAGTCGCCTAGTCTCCCAAAGGGGCGTGCCTGCTCTTCCAGCGCCCGCAAATGGCTGTAGTGGTCTCCAAATCAGTCTCCATACATAATAATCTCCCACTTTGAGACTAATTGCATCCAACACTAGTCCTCTATACTTGCAACTCCATCTGAATTGCCTTCATAGTCACGTACCATAATGTGGCTCACCATTGGTCATAACCTTGATGAAACCCGACTGAAGCCAAGCATAGCTTTAGTTTCTCAACAGTCACCGCCTTTATCAACATATCCATAGGATTCAAAGTTGTTTATCTTCTCAAGGAACAACTACCCATTTTCTAGAAGAGAGCAAATAAAATGATACATCAGCTGAATGTGTTTCGTCCTGACGTGAAAGTTGCATTCTTAGCAAGATGAATCAAACCCTTATTGTCACTGTATAGTTTTTTGATCTTCTGTTCATTTCCTAATTCTGCCATAAAACTTTGCAGCCGAATCAAATCCTTAACCAGCCCACCCAAAAGTTGGGGATATAGGCTTGTCCTGATAAAGCCTAAGGGAACAAAACCCTAGTTTGGGGTTATGTGCAAGTGAGTGGGTGAATCCTTAAAAAAGTGAGGTCAACAGAAACACACATAGAAATGAGATCATTTATTAGAACATACCCGAAGGAGTAGTTCAGTTGCAATATATGAGTTATGTTGATAGCAATATCTAGATTTTCAATTATGGCTGGTTTGATCCAACTCTTTATCAAGGAATATAAACACAACATGTTTGATATTACTGAAGTCAAAATGAACAGAAGATATGTAATGTTTAATCAATTTATTCGAGCACGTCAAGCTGGTTAGTTTTATTATCATCGATACTTTGGTCGAGCAAAGGATAAACTTGATTAAGTTGTTGTTATGAAGAATAAACTGAGAAAAGCTATTGAGATACAAACTATTATTGAACTCATTCACCAAGAGCTAGGTATGTCAGGTTTTGGTATTCAACTTGGTTGAATCGAAGAAGTGTTTGCCCTTGAGGATACCATGTAGATTCATGAATAAGTTTTTGAAATTATGGATGACAATGATGATGACTTTGACAAAAAGAATTAAGTTTATCATCGACTGTCTCTTCTAATAAAACAGAAAAAAAATGGTATGCATGTTTAGATAATTAATTTGTTTAGCATTTTAAGGTGCTGCTATTTTTAATAATAGTTACGACATTTTTTTTTTCACATTTCTAATTTGCTTCTTACATTATACTTCTGCTTAATTTTGTTGTTTTTATACGTAGTCACAGCATGTTTCATGTTCTGATTCAACACCGTCTTGTTTTTACTTTTTGTGGCTTATGTATTATACTTCTCCTGCGCGCTTTTGTTGTCATTACTAATTTTAGTAATGTCTTTTTTACTGTTACAGATAGCATCAAGTAGTCAGCCCCTGGAGCGACCTTGTGTTCAAGGCACTTTAGGGAACACATACCGAAGGCTGAAGAAGGTCGTGAGTCACAATGACAAGTATGAAACTCTTACAGTTGGTCAGTCCTTCAGCTATCTCTCCCGCACCAACTTCCTATCATTCACCAGCTCCACACCCACACATATTTTATGTCCATATCCTTCCTCCGATGAGCTGGGCCCCTCAACTCCTGCCCCACCGATGGATGCGGCTCAGACAGGGTATATATTGTGTCAAAGGGAGATTCATATGTTATCTTGAACATTAGAAAATGTTCAAAATTTGTCTTGATATTTTTTTATTTCTATTTCAGGTTCTTTCCTTTTACGTCATCCATGACCCACATCACATAGATCATCCAGAATTAGTGTGATCATGTGTATCTCTCCTGGAAATAGATCTTGATTGCAACGCAAGATACATAGTTTCAGAAGTTTAAGGTATGATCACTAAATTTGAATTAAAATAATAATTTTATGTTATTTTTTTATACCAATATTGCATAATTTTTAAGTTGCAGAGGTTCTTCTTCTGGTTGCCAAAGCATTGCCAACAAATCTGCTACATTTTTTAGGCTTGTGGCAGTCATCGGTTGGGCAACATATTCACCACAGCCTGCAGGACGAGGGATAGACCCATCTGTGAGGGTGAGGAAGTCTGTGCTGACTTGACCAGAGCCTGTGCCTCTCCAAATTATTAGAGGAAGAGACAAACAAACCAACAAAATCGGACAACGTAAGGATCTAGGGAGCCGCACTACATATTGGATATTCGATCTCCACACAAGCACTATCGGAGACTAGTAAGATTATCTAAGTATTTAAAAACTTAATGGTTTATGTAATTATGTGATACTTACCATTATCTCATGTACACAGGCCAGGTAGCTTGACCAAGAGCACTCCACTACAGCGTTGCATGTCCTGACGCATTGATGCCCGGGATTCCAGCAGTGGCTTCGACCACTCTCGTGGGGTCAATGCAAGTAAAAAGTATAAATTTCTGCTTTTTGTGACTATTATTATTTAAAATGAAAACTAATCATGATTTTTACTATATAAGAGGAGTACGAGCAGCTCTGGAAGAGGCATAGGAAGTTTAAGAGAGTCAGGCCTTGACATCTGCTAGCAGTAGTGGTAGCCAGTATACCACTTTGCCGTACGATTTTGATTTTGAGCTATGAACACATGCAGCGTGGAAGAAGAAGGAAAATAAGTACGGCCTTGGGGCGAAAGGCATTGCATTTGAGGCCAAGTGCTCTCGTGTTGCTATAGGTGGCCTTAGCTCGTTACACCCCCAGTATAAAGAGATTGCTAGGCGGCTCAATGCCATGAATGCAAAGCATTGTCATGTATATGAAGGTTAACAGATAGTTGTAGATGGTCTAGCATGCTTGACATTAAAAAATTGCAGATTGCTGGAGCAAACAACATGAGTGCTATGCACGAGGAGTAGGAGAAGGATTAGGAGTTTCAATAAGTGCTTGATGATGTTCCCTCGCCATAGAGATTTTTGCTGTATTTTTTTTTATTATGAAAATGTGATCATTTGTTATGTGTAGTTATGAACTTACATACATTTAGATCCATATTAGTTAAATTATGTTTGTTATCATTGTTTGGACTAGTTACTCAAGTAGATTTTAGGTTGTGATAATTGATAAGTTAGTCATTATGCTCCTCTTATTTGTTGTGTCTGTTAGTAAAAACATAACTGTTCTCTTTTTTTTTTTATTTGCAGGTTTGCATAGAAATAGCATCAGAAAGTCAGACACTATTCATTAGATTTCTAACAATGTTGTACGATATTGGACGACGCTGTCTGACGCAAATTTACATCACACATTTGTCGACACAAATGCCACGCTGCATCTTGCATTGGCCATAGATCCACCGAGATTGGTTAACGATTCATATGCTAATTTTGATGCAAAATATTTGTGGCACATTGATGACACTAATTAAATCAACGACTTCCTTTTTAAAGATAATTCATTTCTAATGTTAATCCTGTTTAACGTCGGATTTTCCCTTGAGCACAACATAAATCCTGTAGTGATAACTAATTTAATGAGGTCATGCTTCGTAGGGTAGGTACTTAAATAAATTAAAGATAAGGTGCTTTTGCTCATGCTCATGCCCCTAAGCATGAACTGTTAAGATAAGGGAATTGGGCTCCATTTGGTGTGCCAACTAATATTTGTATTTCGAGTTTAGTTTTTGTTTTAAATTTAAAGTGTAATCTGAATTAGAAGTAGGTGAAAGTCCCATGGAAATTAGAATGATTTAGGATGAACCTTACATGCTGATGACACTCTGCAATATCAGAAGGACCTACAACCTAAAAGAGAGGGAACATTTGGCAAGAGCCAGAAAACACCATAGGTCAAAGTTGGTAATCATAGGTTAATAAGTTGCATAAAGGCAGAGATCAATGTCATATTTATATACTTGTTTCAGGAAGTAATGCGGTCCCAACCGCATTGGTTTTCCTTATATCTAAGTTTTCTATTTTTTATTTTTATATTCTATGTTTACATTCATTTTTCTTTTTTAAAGAATAGCTGGAGGCAATTATACGAGTTCAAGGCACCCTTATGTGTCTAACTATTCGAGGACTACCCTCACGACTGCAAACTGGCCGAGACAGATTCGAACCCGTGACCTGAGGGAACTTACAATCTTCGAAGTGACTGTTCTACCAACATGTCACGACGGACAACACTTATGTTTACATTCATTTCATAGTAGATATATATGTTTTTTTGTTTATTTCTATGATTATTTGTGTTTATCGAGTAAAAGTAAATGTTCTACTCAATTAATAAACTTAAATTTATTAGAAAACTTAAAAATAGTTAGACCATATGCACGAGTATATCCATTGGCTCATTCCTTTGGTACTTCACCTATTGTAGCAATATTTACGTACGGAGTACGCTGCAGTTCTGCATATGCATTCCTTAATAATATTCGAGTAACTCTCCAGTAGCATAATAACTCTGATTAACACTTAAAATGAAACCGCGAAGGTTATTCAGGAGGTATTGGGAGTACCCCAATAACCTCACAAAACTCCCAAATTCCACAAAAAAAAACATGAAAGTAGAACAGCGAAAGTTATTGGTTGGTTATCGGGGGTTATTAGGAGGTTACTGGTGTTATTGGCCCAATAACGGGTTATTGGAAGGTTATTGCAAGGAGTACCCAAGCATAATTGCTTGCGTACTCTGTACATAAATATTTCTCACCTATTGCGCATAACGAAGAATAACTTCATGAGGAAGGTTACCTTTTACTTTAATTAGCTTTTAAATATAACATACAACTTATGCATGCGTATATTGAAACGGAACCAATATAAGTAAATAAATTCAAAAATTATAAATTAATGCATTAGTTAGAAGCGTTTCACACTTGTAATATTGAAGCCACATGACTTATACGGTCAATTCATGTCTTATTAGTCTCCTACATATAAACAATAAACTTTATCCATCCTACATTTCATTACAACTAAGAATATGACTTTAATCTAACTAGGTGTGTCTAGTTGGCTCTCTCTTCCATGCAAGCTCATAAGTCCAAGGGAGTTGGGCTTGGTTTCCATCTTTTGTGGGACTGATCAGCTATAAATTTTACTATATTCTTTTACATTAGGTTCAAGCTTCTTACCTATATCAATTATTTTAATTTTTATGGCTCTCCTTTTCTTTTGCTACATGATAAGTCCTCACCTCTTAGGTGTTTTCATAATATTGTATTATTCAATTATAAGTCCTATACCATTCTAATATAATGAACTTTTCAATTATAAATAAATCTCCATTTCCGAGATATGAATCCTAATATATGATAGATTCAAGCACTACAGAGTTTCGTGAATCTGATCACTTATTGTCTTTCTTTCTTTGAAATTTGAAAAGAACTATTTCAAGTTTAGCTAAGCCAATTGATTTGCAAATACCATTCTCGAAAAACCCATGTATTGAAATTCATGGAGAAATGAGCTATTACTTTAATCAAAAGTTGTCTGAGGGGCTCATCACTCTTAGGATGCACTTAACTATAAGGATTTTCTCTTAAAGAGAATTTGCACCGTAGAATATAAGTAAATATTATTTAACACAAAAGGGTAGGGTAAAAATCTTTAATTTTTATAGAAAAATTATTTTTGGAGTCCTTGTTTAGCTGTTGAATCTATTATAAAATGATATTTTAATATTTTAAAATCAATATTATTCATAATATCATATTCAACCACCTACATAAAAATCTTCAATATCAAATATTAATGGTGTTATATTCTAATTCCATTAGATGCTACTACTTCGCAATTGGTTTGTAAATAGTGAAAGTTCGAAATTTAAAGCAAATTTCTTAAGTTTGATTGAAATTCAATCAACCTATTTGAGAAATATTACCTTCTTTTTATTATTGTCATTGGGACATATTAAAAAATTACATCAAAATAGATGAAGTTACAAACAAAATTTATAGTAGCCTTGACCAAAGCTTTTGTTTCAATTTATATTTTGGTTATGAAGGGGTATAACTTTTATTTTTCTTTAAATATTTGATAAAGAAATTCACTGAACTCTCCTAGGTCCCCTCTTCATTCTCAATAACTCTTACCTCTTTGTTACAGGAATATAATAAATCTAATGTCGATTGCCCATTCTCATTTGTATTTTCAAAAAATAGTCAACAACTTGATTTTTCTTTCTCGAGCTCTGCTTAATCTCGAAGTGCCAAACGCAACAATTTTTTATCTTCATCTTGAAGAGATATCTTTATAATACTTCTTCATAAACTTCATATTTCATGTTGGTTTGGTTTACTATTAGTTGTGAAAATAATGCTAGATTCTTCATTTCAATATTGGCTATTAAGTACAAGTTTACAATCAAAGTTTCAAATTTGGTCAAGTAGTTGGTAAATCTAAAGCTAGTTTTGACTACTTGTGTTATAATTATTGTTAGGTTCTTCAGGACCATGCCGATGGCCAATCTTTGCTCTCTTGACACTTGTCAGTCTATAAGGCTCAAAATAGATTATTTCTATTTTCCAACACTCTTATCTTCCAAGAGGGTGAAGTCAGCTAAGTCAATGCATACTTATCTTAGTAGTAGTTCTTAGTGTATATCAAAAATATGCCAGCACAAATCTTAAAAAGATTTGAAGGTCAACAAAGAAGATGACGTGATGGTCCGGGACCTCGCCAGAGACAGTTCAAGAGCACATATCTATCTGACTTGCTCCTGCAGGTTGGGAGAAAAATAGTCCCAAGATGGAAAAAAATTCGGCCACTCTCCTAAATCTACTAGGACAAAACTCTCGCGAACAAATACACCGGCATTGCTCAACCAAGCCGGGCAAACGATAAAAACCATTTTAATCTAAAGCAGTAAGTCGGGGCCTCTTAGTCCAACCTTGGTCATAGCTGCTCGAGAAATAATACAACCGGTCATTCCCCCAGGCTCCCGACACTTGGATACACAACCCAAAATCTAGTTGGGTTCATCCTAGGGTCTTGGCCCCATCCGACCATAAACCATTTCAGGCTCCCAGCTCTAAATTACCCCCCACTATAACTATTTTTCTTAGGGTTTAGAATGTAATTTCATCCCTCATTCCTATAAATAGGGGCTTATTTCATGAATTGAGTTTACACGATTTTACTCTTATTGACCTCACTTTTGGTGAGGTATTTTCTTTCCTATTAGTGCTTAAGATCTAGCCATAGGACTTCTCTTTGACTATCCTAGAAGACTAGAGATGGAACCTACCTTTTAGAAATTCAAACCAAATCTTGATTCTCTTTGGAATCCTACATATATGGTCATTAACCTCCAAGTCACTTGGAAGGTTGGGACCAATGTGCAGGAAAACAAAAATGAATTCCTATAGGATGTTCAAGCCTTAGGACTGCCCTGGGTGGCCTGGTCTTGGTGAGGTCTGGCTGGCACACACACTGCACTCTCACACCCATCCTAAACCCTAAACCATCCCTACCCAATCTTGACTCTTGGTTCATTAGAGCACTCATGTGGTTAAGTCCAAACCCCTAGCTCCTTAGCTAAGAGGGTTAGGAACAACCTATGAGATGTTCAAAATGGACATTTCTCAGTTCATGGCTCACTCTAAGCTTTTCCATTCCCCTCTACCACAACCAAAAACCATTTTTGCCAAAATTCCTGGTTTTGACATTGGGTTCTCAAGCCTACCCAAAATTATCCAAAATGCCCCTAAAACTACAAAACTCTCCAAAATTTCCCAAAAATGATCCAAATTTCCCAAAAATCCTAAAAATCATTTTGAAACAATTCTCACCTCTTAAATCCACCAAAATACCCCAATGCCCTCTAAATAACCTCTTAATACCCTAAATACCTTTTTTAGCCCAAAATTCCAAAAATTCCAAAAATTCCCAAAAAAAAATTCCAGAAAATCCCAAATATTCCCAATTTCATTTTGTTCAACTATACCATAGGCCAATTTTGTCAATTTGACCCAATTTTATCAAAACCCCCTATTTGACCCAGTTTTAACCCAAATGGACCCAATGTCAAACCAAATCAACCCATTTGACCTCAATTTTGCCCAATTTCAATTCTAAACTTTAATTCAACATCACTAATACCAATTTAAACTAAATCCAAGTCCAGATTGATTCACATTTGAGTTCAATTCCATCTGAAACCTAAATCCCAAATTTTGCCAATTTAATCCAAAACCCCCAATTAACCTAATGTCAAACTTCCCCCCCCCCCCCCCAAACAAATTTCATCCTAAACCTTCCATGAAATTCCCATGAAACCCATGAAACCTTCAATTATCCCAATTTGAGCCTAAGCTTAACCTAAATCCATTTGAAAACCAAGGTTACCCCATTTTGACCCAAATTGAATTCATGCCCTAAATCTACTAAATTGATTGACCTAATCCTAAAATTTCTTCCCAATTGATGTTGGGAACTCTTCAATACATTCCCCTAGACCATTTTAAACTTTCAATTGGGTCTAAACCCCACCTTAACCCAACTTGATCCAACCTTGCCCAAATTAATCAAAATCCCAAAATCCACTTAATTGACCTTGCAATTGAACTCAAAACCTTTCCATGTCTTCATGAAACTTCTTCATGGCAATCATTTCTACAGTATTGCTCAAGACACTTGGACCTAAATCAAACCCAAACCCAAGTTAGCCCAACTTAAACCCAAATGAGCCAAATTGAACCTATGACCTAACCTAACCAAATTGAACCAAATGTGGCTAAACCAACCTTCCACAACCACCATTTGAACCCTAGGAACCACCCTAGATCCACCTAACCCAAGCTAAGTGAGCCATGGACCAAGGGTCCCCCATTTTAAGGGATTTCTTCCCTTAAGTGGTTAAATCCTCTTTTGCCTTACCCCAAAACATCCCCACAACTGTTAATCACCATTAAACTTCTCCCTGACTCACCTGACCTCAGGGGCCAGCTCCCCTGTCCTTGCCGGCCGGCCTAGTCACCGGAGGGAGTCAAAACCAAGCGCCACCACTAAGTGAAACTCACCCAAACTTACCCAATTGGCCACCTCAGCCAAAGTAAACCTTGGAGCTCCTCTGCCCTCCACCTAAGTAGTGGAATCCACCCCTCAATTGAACCCAAGCCCAGCTGAATGGCCCTAGCCATTTAAACACCTCTTCTCGGCCATGAGAAAGGTGTTGAAATTTTTCTCAACAAAACCTCCCCAAATCACTCCCAGAGCTTCTCCCAGCCTAGAGAAAAAGAACCCCACCGTTCTTCTGCCCTGATCCCCACTGGCTGAGCCCAATTTCTCAGTTAAAAATCAGACCAGAAACAGGACAACCCTTGAAACTCCACCAAACTGCAATTAAGTCTTCCCACACCTTCACCAGAGGTAGAGAAGAAGTTCCCCAGTGAAAGCCCCCACACTAGGCTAGCCGTTTCTTCTATCGGCCAGAGCTCGAAATCGGACTTGGACGAAGTCATAGCCAGGCATTTCACCAGCGCTCGAGGCTCAATCCGTAGGCTCCTGGGACTCCAACGAACGTGCCGAGCACATCCAATCGAGGCTTCACCTCCTGGACTAAGTTATGGAAACTCCTCTTACTCCCGAGCTTCCAGCGATTCTCCGTTTTGTTTTACTTGATTTCAATGTGCATTAGTCATATAGAATTGTAGCCCTAGTCTAGATGAGCACATAAGATCCAACCCCGTGTGATTTGGTTGAGAAATGAGTGAGATTTTAGGGCTAGAAGGTGGACGGTGCTCGACTCACACCAGTCGGGACAATGAACGGATGTCGTCGGATAACACGTATATCGGATGGATGGCCAAGATCATGACAGATCAGAAGATGGGACGAGACCGCGGAGCTGCGTGGGGCTGAGGTGGATGGCGGCACCGAATTAGAAGACGCCGCGTGGGAGTTCGGGTCCGTCGAAGGTTGCCATGGCGCTGCATCACTTAAGTAGGCAATTACTTATTTTCTGATTTATTTAAATCCTTGAAACTTTGAAAATCCATATCTTTGTGTAGAAAAATCACAAAATTAAAAGAAAAATACCCTCTTGCTCAGTGAACAGAGAAGAACAATGTAAAAAGAGAATTGATCTATTTTGTTGAGTATTTAATTTTTAATTAATTAAGCACTGATCTGAGTATTTTAATTCTCCATTCACACACACAATTCACCATGACATGAGACCATAGGGCTTTTGTAGCCTCTAATTTTGGGAATATTTCCTGAATTTTCCAAGGTCAGAGGGTATGTCTATGACAAGTTATCTATTTTTCAAATTTTTATGGCTGTTTTGGTATTTTAATTCCAACAATTAGCATACTGCTTGAAAATTCCAGGAAAATTAGGATAGGTTTTTCATGACCAGAGGAACTTGGGAAAATTATTTCATGAACCAAAACATTATAAATAATCCTAATGGTTCACTTGACCTAAAATCAACTTTGAATTAATTAAGGCAAATTAAAAATCAAAATAATTTAAAATCATTTCTCCACTGATCGTTAGGATCAGAGGAAGCCCCATAAAATTTTGAAATTAATTAAAAATGGTTTAACCCATTAAATGGATTTTCTAAACAACATAGCCAAATTTGAAATTAAAAAATTCATAAAACTTAAAATACATTTCAAAAATTCACCAAATTGATTTTGAGGTTTCTCTGATGTCAGAGGAGTCTAAAAAAATTAAAATTGGATTTTTTTCTAAAAACTTCATTTTTAATCCCACTTTTAATATTTTAATAATTAAAAAAATATAAAATTCATAAAAATATGAAATTTCATAAGAATATCATATTTGGTCCCCTAATCACTTAGGAACTAACCAAAAATTTTTCCCAAGTCTCTAAGTAATGATTTTGAATTTTAAAGTCTTAAGACATTTTTTAATATTAACAATGGATTTTCCAACCTTTTCACTAAAATAATTCTAAAAATTTAAATAAAAATCATAAAAATATAAAAATTTATTTATCTGAGCTCCTTGGGATTAGAGGGATTTAAGAAAAATATAAAACCCATTTTTCCACTTTAATTTTATTTTATAATTAATTAATACTCCAAAATTTAAATTATTATAATAAATAAAATATAATTCAAAAAAATCACCAAAATTGGTCCAAGTGATTCTTTGGTCAATAGGAACCTCCCATAATTTTCCTAAGGACAAAAACTTTCTCTTCGCCATGTCATGAAATTTTCATTGAAAAATCCTTATTTTCCCTTAAATTATTATATAAATTAAATTAACAACAACAACAACATAGCCTTAATCCCACTAAGTGGGGTCGGCTACATGAATCCTTTTTCTCCATTGCGTCCTATTAAGTGTCAAATTTTCGTTTAATTCTAATAAATTAAAATCATTTTTTATGCAATAAGCCCAAGTTTTCCTAGGTCTGCCTCTGCCTTTCTTAACATAAGTTGTATTTAAAACATCTACTCTCCTAATCGGATCATCAGGTGGTCGACGTTTAATGTGACCAAACCATCTAAGGCGACTCTCTCTAATTTTATCCGTCACTGGTGCAACTCCAAACCTTTTACGAATATATTCATTTCGCATTTTGTCTCTAAGTGTAAAGCCATTCATCCACCTAATCATTCTCATCTCGGCAACACTTAACTTAACATTATGCTTCTCTTTAAAGGCCAACATTCAGCACCATAGAGCATTGAAGGTCTCACCACCATCTTATAAAATTTTCCTTTCAGATCTAAGCGGAACTTTTCTATCACACAATAGGCCGGACGCATTCCTCCACTTCAACCAACCAACCTGAATTCTACTATTAACATCCCCATCTATATCACCATCGCTTTGAACAATGGACCCGAGATATCTAAATCGTTCACACCGTTTAATAATTTGAACACCCAAAGTTACACTGCTGTCACTAGACCTACGATTACTAAAATTACATTCCATGTATTCAGTTTTAGTTCTACTCAAACGAAGACCTTTAGACTCCAATGTAGAAAAAAATCATATTTTCTTCTCTAATGTCTTAATTGACATGTGAGTGAGGTGACATAAAAATTTCAAGTTCATTTGAGCTTAATTTGATGAATTATGAGGTGAATATGCTTAAGAGAACAATTAAGGTAATTAAAGGATTTTAACCTTAATTAAAATTTAGGCTTAACCAAAGGGAAAGGGTAAATCTTTGATCCTAACTTTGCCTTGGATGATTGAAACATAGGGAATTTAAGTGGTAGAAACTCATTAAACCACCTTAAACATTAAAGAAGAAATAATAATTAAATCACATGAAATTTGGAAGATTAATTAAAGCTTGAATGATTAAAGATTAAAAGGGGTGTAATACAAAAAAATTATAATCCTATAAATTAAATCCCTTAATCAACAAATTAATCAAACATTATTTAAGTATCAATTAATGAAACTTTAAAAAGATGATTGAAATTAGTATTTTAAGAGAGGAATAATTTTTGAAAAAATCTTATAATTAAAAAAGGAAAGCAAACACTAAAGGAAATTAATTTAAAACTGTCCAAAACTTAAATTAAAATAAATTCAAAACATTAAGATTAATCTGAAATTGTTTGAAACTTAAATTTAAAATAAATTTAAAACATAAAAATTGATTTGACATAATTTATAAATCACAAGGTTATAATTAAAAGAAACTAAAACAGTTTAAAATATTTAAAATGTGCTTAAAAAGTTAAGACTTTCCAAAATACTAAAACTTGATTGAATTAAAAAAAAACTTGAACACTATTCCAAACTTAAAAATAATTTAAAAAGATTAAAGAAGATCAATCATAACTAAATCACTTTAAACTATTAATCCCAAACTTCGACTAAGAATGGCTAAAACCCCTTAATAAACTAACTTGCCTTTAAATGCTTTCATTATTATAATTCTTAGATGAAACATCAAATAAAATGTCACCTTACTCACAAGGATAATCAAATATCCTAATTCACTGAGCAAGAGTAGCTTGGGTGATTGATTCATCACCACAATGAAACTAATTGAACTTAAAGTAATCCCTAAAATGTTTAGGAAGATGTTCAGAATTTAATTCCGAGCACTTCTCTAACTTGATGGGATGTTTTAAAAGAACGGTGAGACTTCATTGTTCTTTGATGAAGAAAATCATCCTTAACAAAACACAAGAACCTAGACTTCATAGGAATTGACTAGAAATAGGATTAGGATTTTGGTAGACAACCAAAACCTTCCCTTGGCTTTACCTAGGTGTTGCTTGTTGTAAATATATAAATGCCTTAACATGTGTTTTAAGTGTAGGTGAAAATGACGGGAGTGCCCGTCAGGTATGCATTTAAGTTTATTGTAATTTACATCCAGCGATTTATTAAATGTCTTACTTTCCTATACTTATAAATTCATGAAAATGATCGAACCCAGCATGTTTAAACAACTCAAAATTTAATCACCAACAAAACAAAATTGTAATTATAACTAAAATTAAAACGTCTCGTTGGATGATCAGGAATCCCTCGGATGATGTAACTCACGTGTTGCTAACGAGATTTTCCACGGTCTAAATGAAAGTGTGAAACTCATTCAGTTGAGTTTAGCAAATTTATTTGGACTAAGTGAATCCGATGAAAATAGTGGTGCCAGGATGACTGAGCCGTGGGATCTTAATCGGTTCTGCTTAATCAACTTTAAGATTTGTTTTAATTAAAACATTAAGCCACCTCAAATTTCAACCTCTCTAAACCAAAACACTTCTCTCATCTCCTGATTGCCACTTTCTAAAACTAAACCTCTGTGACAACAAGGAGCTTGGAGCACAGTGGGCAGCACAGCCATCTTCATCAGCAAAACTTGTGTCTACATCAGCTAAACCTTTCTTAGTATTAAATAACCAAGTCATAGGATTTCGAGGTAGTTTGCCTAGTGTAACATAAATCTTCAGCTTTTCGTTAGGCATTTGCATAATCATATTGTGCAAATTAAGCCCTAACCGGTCTTAGGACTCCGAGGTAGTCGTTTGGTACGACATAAACCCTCACATCTTTGAGGCTATTTGTGTGATTATATATTACAAGCATAAGTTCTAATTAACTAAAATTGGCAGGATTGAAACATTAAATAACATCCCCTCAAATTAAAGCCAAACAATAGGATAGTTTGGGAAGTTGCCAAGATTCCTCTTGGATCCTCAGCTTTTCCTACTTCTCTTCCTTTGGACTCTCAAAACAAATTGTTCCAAATTTGATCCATTCCCTATTGAAATTTCCAAAATCCAATTTGTTTGAAACCTTAAAACTTTGAAATTCTTGAGAGCAAAACCACTGATCATTATCGAGAGTTTTCTTAAATGATTCCCGTCATTTAAGATGTAATTAACTATAGGGGTTTGCCCTTATAGGGAACTTTAAGAACCTAGGTAATATAAACCCTACTTAATTCCTTTATATTAAGCAGAGGAATTTTTCAGCTTATAAAATTGGTTTACAGACCAAACGGATGTCACAAATCTTCTAGTTTATTTAATTGAGCCCCATTATCAAGCAGTGCATCTATTCCTCGGGATAGATACACGGTTTGTGATACGGTGCTCGTTTATATAAACTATTCGGGATGTGAGATTAGTTTGATTTCATATCATAAAATTTTTAAACTTAAAATTATTTTCAAAATCAAATACTACTTTCCAAATTATATATAAATTATATAAATTAAACGCTTAACCTAAAAATATGCCGACAACTCTTTAATACTAAGCTCTATGCTTTCTACCTCTCTTTATGCTCTATCCCTTAGGCATGTCTCCTGAATAATTTTAGATTTAAGATCCTAAAAGGTGTGGGTGAGTGTAGAGTCATGATGTTAACAAGAGAAGGAGCACAATGATCACAAAGTGAAGAGAATCATCAGATAGAAGGAGCAAATGCATAATGAACCAAAGAAGACATGGAGGAGCGCATGTAATAAGGAATATAAGAGTTAAAGACTCAGATAATGGATCAAATGTCGGACCAGATCACTGAAGTACTGAGTGTCTTCATCTTCATAACAGAAGATTAGGCCTCCCTAGGGACATAACCCTCCTTGGGAGGCGACACCAGCTAAAACAATGTGAACAACCCTTCTATGAGTTCGAGGGACCCTAAGCCACTCTATTGAGAGTGTCGATGGTGGAGTTTGTGGATGTAATCGAGGATAAGGAGTGCTTCAAGTAGCTAGTCCTGATGAGAGCCGGAGGTGGAGACGACACACAACGATAGAAGGTTGAACAATGGCATCGAGAGACAGGCCAAACATTGTGAATGATGCGATGCGACTTTTAATATGCTTTAAAATACAAGAATTTGATACCACTTTTTAGAAAATTTAATTTCTGGTAAATAGCTTCAAAAAATTGATGTACGAGGTTTACTTTTATAATTTTATATTTAAATTTTATCGTAAAAGTCAAAATTTTAAACGCAAGTATACGTATCTTTCAAGTAATACAAGACTCTAGTGGAGTCCTGGTTATCGATCCCACAGGGATATTAAAAAAAAGTAAGAGAAACAATATAATTTTGATAGCAATATATAAATACTCTCTTTATATATATATATATATATATTTATTCAAATTTAATTAACTAATAAATTTTACTAAATGAAAGTAAACAATAATCAAGAAAGTAAAGTAAGTAGTAATTAAAATTCAATGCAATTATAAAAACGACTTTCTCCTTTTTCAACTAATCCAAGAATTATAGATTAATTATCTTTTGTAGGGAATTAAGATTATGGTATTGTGCCAAATAGAAGCATTCTTATTCTTTACCCTTTAGTCCAGGTGCAAAGAACATTGACTAATTTATAGAATAGGCTCCGGATGTGTTATTAGTAGAATGGGTTAATCTAGGCTCACACTACTAGATGTCCAAGGGTGGCTATGGTCGGCCCTACCGGTGACCCATTACCTTTCTATAAACCAAATTATTAGAATTTAGTCTGTCACTCTAAAAACTAATTAATTTTACGCCCATTAAATATTATCTTCCTATTTATTTGCACTTCACTTTAAATAATCTGCGTATAGCCTGCGATTACCTAAAGATTCATTTGATATCTTCTAGTTAAGAAGTTATCTACGGATATGTCTCAAATTCTTCAACAGGTTTTAACAATTTAAATGACCAATTTAAAAATTAAACTAAGATCATATATTAATATCATCACAATAATTTAAAATAATATATATTTAATTCTCCTACAAAATTTATTTAATTTATAATCTTTTCATAGATGAAAGGAGAAAGATAACTAACTACTCAGAACTCATTGAAATAACACAACACAACATATTTATAAAACTTTGAACTAAAGTACAAATACTTATCTAAAGTGTTCCTTCAAGAGATCCGCTGACTTCTACTGACTCCAAAGCAATGATGAAAAACTCCAACAGCAATAACACACAATAAACACTCAAAATAAACTCTCTAGATACAAAATAAAGTGGCACCCTAAGTATGGAAGAGAATAAATAAAACTAAAGATGAGAGAGAAGATGGTAAAATACTAAAAGGGGGGTTTTGATATTAGGGGTACGATTTTTTCTGTAGAATGGGCCTCTATTTATAGAACTCTGAATTTGACCAGGGGTTGCTTAAGACACCTCTTCAAAATTCGTCCAAATTCAATGTATCTTCTAGAAGATAACTGTCGCGCCTAGACGCCGGACTCCTTGACCAGGTCGTTCGCACCTCTTCACTTTGGGTCGCTCCTCTTCGCGATCCAGACCGTTTCCTGGTGTCCAAATACACTGTATCACATGCCCTATATATTAGTAGTAACTTCCAGTCTTCTAGAAGCTCCAATAACCGCTTAACACCGTCAAAATAAATGCCCAAAGTCATCAAAAAAACTTAACATCATCTGTATCGAACTAGTGCTTAGGCGCCGGACTCTGGGGCCTAGGCGCTAGACCAATAATTCAAAAATTTGCTCCATAAGCTCCATTTTTGCTCCTTTTTGCTCATTTTTCTTTCTTTTTCTTCATTGGACTCTTTTTTTATCATCTACATCCAAAAACATGAAAATACCTTTCATTAAAGCATAATATCCTTAAGAATTGAATAATTAATAAGGCATAAAAATGGGTATTTTTAGGTAGATCAAATTCCCCAAACTTAAACGTTACTTGTCCTCAAGTAACCCTTTTAATTACATAAAATAGATAACATTTGGAATGAATTTAAAATATTTAAGATTCCTTATAATTTTTGGTTTTATAAATGCTTTAGCAAATCATTAACCAAATTTCACTAATTAAGTTTAATTTTAAGAATTTAAGAATATTTAACTACCAAATCATAAGATTTCCAACTTTTTCATTTATTTTAAGAATAAATGTAGTTTATCATATCAAGTTCACAGATAATATTTACAAGAAAGAAGACTTTCATGAAATATTTTTCTAATGAAAATATATGTACATAGAAATTAAGTTTAAAATGTAATCAGTTTTCTTATTATAAGATAATTCAAGTGAAGCTAATTTTTAATTAGGCATTTCCTCAAGCTTCTCCTCCCATTCTTTTTTTTTTCTTTTGGATTCTTTTTCAATCCTTTTTCTTTCATTTTTTTTAAGTGAGGGTTACTATTTTTGGATAGCCTGTTAATGATTTTGAACTTCACTATCCTTAACTTATTTTCAAAAACTTATACATTTTTTTACTTAATGAATATGACATTAATAATTTATTATTTTTCAAAACTTATTTCAATCTTTTTTTTTTCAAGCAATATTCTTGATTCCTTAGTATTTCAAAAATACAATTCTCTTTACTATAAATAGAAAATTTTTCATCTTATTATTCTTTAAGCTAAATAATTCTATTATTAAAATCAACCAAAATTTTTGAAATTTTAGTTAAGTTTACTAAATTATTTATAAATTCAAAAATTTAGGTAATCTTAAATAGATTTTTCATTCCTTATGTTGTGTTACTATATTTTTAAAGAAAATATTAGTTCTTAAAGGAAAAATAATATTTAAATTTGATAAATTTTTTCCCTTCTCCCAAACTTCAGGTTTAGTGTAAATATGAAATCATGAAATTTTCTAAAGCATGAGAGAAAGAAATAAACAGGAATTAATCTAAGTACAATAATAATGTAGTAAGGAAAAACTAACTTCTACTTCTACACATGCTTCAATATGAATATAACAGAAATGATTAAGCATATACAGAAAAGTTTTGCAGAGCAGGAGTTAATTTCTAAAAATTATTTATTATTTTAGTTTTTTTTTATTAGAGCATGCAAATTTACTAACTATTTATGAACACTAAACAATAGACTGAAACAGAAATAAACTTTTATAGAAATTAATTTACATCTCAGTCTTAAACACAAATCAGATAATCTAGAAATAGTTTTAGCATAAAAAGTTTACATAAACACTATCAAATAAAATAACACTAAACAAGACAAGAAACAAGAAAATACTCTAAAAACAGAATCAACAATCTCTAGAGATAAGTCACGCTACTAATCACTGTCTGTAGCTTCATCATCATCATCACCAAAAGAGAATTCCATATCCTTAGGATCAACATAGGGTGAAAATATGGGACACGTAGGGAATTGAACATCATGCTCACCCTTGAAAAATCTCACTAAAGACTCTGAAAACTCAGCATCGAAATCACTCTTTCTTTGTGTATACTCAGAAAGATGATCAATCTTCTTGTCTATAGTATCTACTCTACAGTGAGTTAAGAATAACTCATGTTGTTGCTCTATGAACTGATCATGCATGGTTTCCCAAAAGCGGATGATGGCTCGACCGAAGTAGATGGTGCTAGAATTAGAAACTCTACCTGAAGTAGGTAATGAACCAGAAGGTGCAGTAGAACTCTTACCTCACAGTCGATCATAAATGCTGACACTTTCTCTTCCGATAGGCTTCGTCGACTTGAGCTTTTCCTCAGAAAGCTCAACAACTACACCAGCACTTTGACAAAGAGAATATATCAGAGATGGAAAACCAAATCCAATAGATGTGCTAGAACGAGCAGTAGCCTCTATAGAATCATAAATGATGCTCACTACATAAATAGACTTCCTCTCTTGAATGCAGTAGTTTAGAATAGCTCTATCTTTGGTAACTTCTCTTAGATGATTGGATGTAAGGAGAAGAGCAGGAATAAAGCAGTGTCATGCCTTGGAAATACCATTGAGCTTAGAAGATGAAAAATTTACCCTTTTTCTGTTCCAAATCTTCCAGGCTCTAGTACTATCAGTCAGGTAGGCAATGATCATGTCCAAATCTTCCTCAAATAGAGATAAACTTGAATAATAACACTCTATGTTTGGCGGCAGGCCATAAAAAATATTGATGCGTTTAGGAGTGAATCCTACTCCAACTCCACGAAGTCAGAGGCACTGGATGGCTCTGACAATAGAAACCCCAAACGGATCCATCCAATCAATGTTGTCCATATTACTGGGATAGTCCATGTTATCTTTGAATAGACAGATTCCTCTTTCCAAGCCTCCAAGAAGAGGTATATGATGAGTTATGTAATGTTGCATCAATACAAAGGAGGGGAAGTTGCCCTCATCACATTCACTAATGACTATTTACCCCTCCGAGGATGTAATGATGTTATCATTGTAACTAGAATAATAAGAAACTTTCAGGTTTGAAGTATCATTATTGAGCCTGGAAGTTCAGTGAACTTCCTATTCAAGTCAGTGTTTGATAAGTTTAATCTTCGGGCTGACCAGCTGGCCGGTCCACTGTACGACTTTCCTGGGGAGAGGAAGGTGGCCTTGGGCGTTATGCCACTAGAGGTTACCTGGGGGGAGGTTGAGAAGCAGTTCACAGAGATAGAGGACTTTCTGATAGTGGGCTGACCTTCTATTTACATCGGCATCTTTGGCCGCCCACTATTGGACTATTTTAAGGTCATAGTGTCCACTTACCACGCCGATTTCAAGTTTCTAGGAGAAGGAGAGATGATCACCATCCATGGAGATTTAGAACAATCCTGATTCCGATACCTTCGAGTATTAGGGAGTGTGGAGCAGGATTCTCTCAACTCGCAGAGCCGGAGGGAAGGGGGTTTTGAGACCATCGAGAAAACCCTGAAGATTCTTGTTGTTGATAGCGAGCCTGGTAATTCTTTCTCAATTAACGAAAAATTTGATGCATGACACAGAGAGCTGCTGGTCTGATGCACTGAAAATATATACGATTTTTGCTATCTAATTTTACCTATTTTTGGTGATATTGCACTTTAAATAAAAGTATTTTTCATGATTTGCTGCAGGTATGATGATTTTAGGTGATTGGAGTGAAATGAAGCAAAAAGAAACGAATACAGAGCAAAAAGGAGCAAAATGGTGAAAAAGTGTTCTGGCGCCGCCGACGCCCAAATCCAGAGAGCACAGCGATTAAATGACACGGTAGAGCTCCGCCGGCGCCTAAAGTCGGTGGAGTTCAAATTTGAAGAGTTTTGGCGACTTTTTAAAGGGATGACTATGGAAACTCTTGGGATTTCGTCCCTATCTTATAAATAAATGCTTTTGGATGAAAAGTGAGGAGAAGAGAGAGTTCTAGAGTGCTTTTTCATTGGTTCTAGTGTAGTTTTAGTGAGTGTTAAGTGTTAGGGTTTAGGAGTAGAGAGTGTAGAGTGAAGATTTGAGAGGGATTCTTCTCTAAGGAGGGGAGGAGAAGAGGTAAAGTGAGAGATTGCTTCTTCCTTTCCATTCTAAAGAGAGAATCAAGTGTTGTAAAGAAGAGAGAAGATGATTCAAAGGAACTTCAAGGGAATTGCATTGGGGAAGAGAAAGAGATAAGTTGTATGTTCTTTTGTGGTTTGTATGACTTTTTTTTTATATATAAAATCCATATTTTATTGTATCTTCTCCATGAATTCTGAGTAGTCTCCCTTATCTTTCTTCTTGCATAGAGATCTGATGATGGATTGATGTGGATTTGATGTGCTTTTAATGTAAAGAAGAAATTGTGACGGTTTTTCATTTAGAACTTAATTTACTTTCAATTTGGCCAATTGAAATGTTAAAATATGTTGTTGAATATTAAGTTTGAAAGGATTTAATGTCCTACGATAATAATGAAAGATCCATTCAATTTCTATGGATGAATTGCGTAGTTCATGGGAATTGAGTGCAAATAAATAGGGAAATATGTTTTGATGAACTTCAATGTGGAGATTTCAGGGTGACAGGCTAAAATCCCCAAATTAGTTCTAAGATTAGTAACTAATATCAAAGGTTAGCCTTCGGGTGAAGGGTGAGTGAGAGCTCCGAAGTGAGAGATGATATCCTCCCAGCCTAGCCTTAGAGTTAGTGACTAAACTGAGAATATGTTAATGTTCTTTTCTTGTTTAGAAGAGGGGGTACTCTTTTAAGGGTAAAGAATCATCTATGCTCCTATTTAACATAATAATATTGATAATTATTCCATATCAATCCACACATCATATTCTCATTGCAAGAGGAAAGATACTTTTCTCATATATCAAAAACATTTCAAATACTTAGTTTAGTGTGTCTGTTAGTTAATCATGTTCTTAAAGTTATTAGAAGTAGTTGTAGTTAGTTAATTGTTACTGTTTTGTTGTTCTTACTGTTTCGTGCATAGTAGTAGTAAGTAGTAAATCTTAACTTTAGTGCTTATTACACATTTTGTAATGTTTTCTTAAAACTTCAATATTTTCCTGTGGGATCGATATCCAGGATTCCATTAGAGCCCTGTATTACTTGATATGATACGTATACTTGCGTTGAATGCTTGGACTTAACAAAATTATTATAAATCTATAAATCTGAGTTCATAAATTCTTGCAAAATATAAAGTCGAGCATCATAGTCCAAATGCTCTGAGAACATCACGATCTTTCCTTGGTCTGCTGCAGAGATACCAGGAATACCAATCGACGACACCTGCCACCGATTGATCAAGAGTAGTATCGTCCGGCCAAAAAAATAAAAGAACAGGAACTCAACGACTACACAGGCTGATCCCATTAGAGAGGAGTAGTTGAAGCTAAGTGAGGTAGGCTACATACGAGAAGTGTAGTGCCCCACCTGAGTCTCGAACGTTGTCATGATCTAGAAGGCTAACGGAAAGTGGCAGATGTGCGTAGACTTCACGAACCTGAACACTACCTGCCTAAAGGACTAAAACCCTCTGCCGAGGATTGACGCCCTAGTGGATTTAGATGTGGGCCATTTCATGATGAGTTTTCCAGATACCTTCTTAGGATATCATAAATAAATATGCAACAAGCCAATGCTGAGAAAATCACCTTCATAAATGTTGAAGGTGCTTTTGGTTATAATGTAATGTTCTTTGAGCTTGAGAATGTTGGGGAAACCTATCAGCATTTGATGTATGTAATTTTTGCTAATAAAAAAGGAAAGAATATTGAAGTCAATATGAATGACGTCCTTATAAAATATTGGATAGCTGGACAAAATATAAATGATTTAAAAGAAATATTTCAAACTCTAACAAAATATCATATGATGTTAAACCCTATACAATGTACATTTGGAGCCTCGACTGGCAAGTTCCTGGTTGCCTCCTAATTTCATAGAAATAGAATAAAATCATAGCACTAATTGACATGCTAGTTCTTAGAATTACTTGAGAGGTACGAAAGCTAACCGATTGGATTGCAGCCCTCAACCAGTTCATTTCGAGGTCCAGTGATAAGTGTGTGGTGTTCATTAAAACACTCATAAAAGCTAAAAGCTTCGAGTGGACAGCTGAGTGTCAACTAGCCTTCTAGATCCTGAAGGACTCTCTAGCTTAATCGTGACTCCTACATAGCCCGAAGTCAAATGAAGAACTCACGTTGTACTCTTGGGAATGGAAAATGAAGCAATCATCTAGGTGCTAGTTAAGGAGGAGTTGGCAAAGAAATTCTCGGTTTACTACACTACACTCGTTCTCGGGGGTGGAAGTCAGGCACCCGAAAAACTAACAATTTCTTTGATTGTTTTAGCTCATAGTTTGCAACCCTATCTTCAAACATATCTCAACCAGGTGATTTTGGATCACCTGCTAAAGTCGGTGCTTACCCGGCTAGAACATTCCAACTAACTACTCAAATGGGCAGTAGAGCTGAGTGAATTCAACATCATGTAAATCCCCTGGATGGGTATTGAGGCACAAACAATCGTAGGTTTCCTGAAATATTTCTCAGAACAGGAAAGGCTGAGCCAAGAAGGTCCAACCAATTAGTAGAAGTGGCTCCTATATGTTAACAATGCTTTGAACCAAACCAAAGCAAAATTAGGGCTTGCTTTGAGCACTCCTCAGGTGAACACTTTTATCACTCAGTGGTATGGAGTTTGAGTTAACAAAAAATAAAGTGGAATACAAAGCTTTCATTATCAAACTGTACCTAGACTATGAAATGCGCACTCAGTTTTTAATCGTGAAGTCAGACTGTCAATAGAAGGTAAATCAAATAAGGGGAGAATTCAAGGATAGACATGATGCGATGATCAACTACCTTAATAAGACCAAGGCAAAAATCTGGAAGTTCATCCAGTTTCAGATCGATCATGTCAGCAAAGAAGAATACCAGGTATTCGACTAACTATCAAAATGTGTTTGTCTGGGTAATAGGTCACCACAAAGACTAGGTTGGATGGTCATTGAGGAAGCCAAGGCGATGGCGGTAAAATTGAAATGAAAAAAACTGGATAGATCCCTACATCAGATACCTGAAGATGGAAGAAATTGCATAAGAGATCACAAATCCTAGGAGATTCAAATTCAAAGCTGCTCAATACTTGCTAATAGAAGGGACGCTCTTCCAGAAATTGACAATGTTGTACCTAAGATGCATAAAGGAGAGTGAGGTGGAGGACATTCTTTGGGAAATTCATTCCAGGGAGTTTGAAAGTCACTTAAGAGGAATGACATTCGCATGCCCAGTCCAGTGGTAAGGATATTTCTGGTTGATGCTACTCAAAAACGCCAAGGCATTCTCCAGAAGATGTGAACAGTGCTAAAAGTACATTGCACTGCAACGCCAGTTATCACATAAGCTTCAACCAATCATCAGCCCGTGGCCTTTTTTCTTCTAGGGATTTGACATCCTTGGGCCATTTCCATCCTCCAAAGGGTAGCAACATTTCCATCTAGTAACAGTAGATTTTTTTCTGAAGTGTATCAAGGCCAAAGCACTCGCCCAGATCTCTGAGGAGATTGTCCAGAACTTCATCTAGACCAACTTAATCTACTGCTATGGCCTACAGTTGGTTATCATCACAAATAACAAGATGTAGTTCACAGATTAAAAGGTTTGAGATTTTTGTCAAAGCTAGGGGATAAGCCTTAAATTTTCCTCCGTTCATCACCTCCGGATAAAGTCCAGGCCGAAGCGACCAATAAGATTACTCTAAACTTATTTAGGAAGAAAGTTGAAGGAGTAAATGGTAATAAGCCAGATATACTCTCGTCCCTTTCATTGGTCATCCAAACAACCCCATTCACTCTGACCGGTCAGATACCATTCATACTCTCACATGTGATGGAAGTCATGTTGCCGGTAGAATACAACCATCACAGCCAAAGGGTCCTCATGGCTATAAATTTTAGTGAGAAAGATCTACCTAAATGGCTGGAAGCAAATAGTGATGGAGCAATGCCCGCATTAGATCATACTGAAGAATTCTGAGTGTGAAGTCAGCTCTGCAGCAGCAGGAAGTCAAGAGAAGAGCCATCGAGTACTACAACAAGCATGTCCGGGAGAGAAAATTTTCACCCCCAGAGTTCTGGTACTAAATAAAGTTGATCTCACAGAATGAGGTTACACTGTCACAAAGCTAGACCAGATGTGGTGTGGTCCCTACATCATCGATCGTTACGCAGGACCCAAAGCGTAGAAACTAAGGACCCACGTAGGGAGTGAGGTCCCTTTGACCTAAAATGGGGACAACCTTAAAAAATTCTCGTCTTAAACCTACAATCTCTTTACTTTTACCAAAAATCTTAAGTGAAAAGCATTTATTCTCTAATTTTGTTTACGACTCTAAATTTTATATGTTGCACTCTCAAAAGAAATATAAAATAAACAAACACTTTGCAAATTAAAATTCCAAAAATTCAGGCTAGAAAAACCCTCGAGGAAGTGGAAAATCGAAAGATAAACAAAACATCTCCCTGACACTCGAGGAACTAAAGATTTCAAAAAATGAGGACAGCCGACCGTGGTATGAAGATCACTCAAATGAGCATGAATTCAAAGACGGCTAGCCACAATGCCATGATCAACCGGCTGAGCTAAAATTTGAAGACAACAAACCGCAGTGTCAAGGTCATCCAGCTTAGCATAAATTCAAAGATGGCCAACCGTGATGCCGAGATCGTCCGACTACACCAAAAATTGAAGACAGTCGACCACAATGCTAAGATCACCCGACTGAGTATAAATTCAAAAAAGGACAGCCACGGTGCCAAGATCGCCTGGTTGAGCATAAATTCAAAGACGATCAGCAGCAATGCCAAGATCGCCTGGCTAAGCCTAAACTTGAAGAAAGCCAGCTGCGGCCCCAAAATTGCTCAACTGAGCAAAAGAAATGAAATTAACTGACCACATTGCCAAGATCACCCGGCTAGGTCAAAAGCGAGGATGACCTGGAATATCAAGATTGTCTAGTCAGATCTCAGCTTATTCAAAATTCCTTTTTATCTTGATTTAATTCCCCTCACAGCAACGACAAGCTCCGCGATGGGTGAAGGGTAACTCAGACACTTTGCAAAATAAGTAATATGAAGTCTACCAAACACTTAAAGTATAAAGTAAAGAAAATTCTTTTCATTTCTTTGAACAAAAAGATATACACAGTATTTATTTTCGTTAAGCACATGGCTTTCACAAATAGTTGATCCGTCTGCTAAGCATAGTCAAGCGACAAATTTTTTGAATAAAAATAAGAAAAGAATAAACTAAAAAAATACAAGCAAAAAGTGAAAAAGAGCCTATGTAGCTGCGGACCTGTCATCACCTTAGTCTCCAGCTTCAACCAGATGATCCTCCTCTCGTCACCTCTGTCTCTAGCTTCAACCTGAAGATCCTCCTCGCCACCTTCCACATCTAAATACGTAAAGAGAGTGGCGAGTTGATCCATATCAGCCCACTTAGGCTCCTTCGGTCCTCTCTTCACAATGTGCTCGACAACCATAGCCTACCCCACCTGTATTTGTTTGGACTATGCCTCAACATGGTCCCATCCGAGTCATTCTCTCCTTGAGCTCTTTATTCTTCTTTGTCAGAGTCGTAATAGCTTTTTTATGGTATTGCTCCCTTAGCCCCAACTCCCAAATGGTTTAATTAGGATTCTTCTTCAAGCGAGCGAGCTCCGCCTCGACCTTTTGCCTGGTTGTAACCAACTCAGACACTAGTTGGTCGACCAGTTTTCTCTTCCACTCCTCATAAACAAGGGCCTTATACTGGATGTGGTTGATCGACCATGTGAGTAACCTAAATTGATCAGTATTTTTCCCCAGATCCATTTATTCTTTCCCTTGCAACACGGAGTTAAGACTCTTCAACCAGACTCCCTCTGCCAAAAGACAAGGATATCCTGCAACCTTGGATGTCTACCTCAAAGGCAGGTCAATATACCATTCCTTCTTGATATCTACAATGATGTATCAGCTGCCATAACTTTCCCACACATTATTCTCCCCCTCTGTCGAGTTGATCCATCTCAGAGGGGAGCCTCCCCCCCCCCCCCTCCCACGAGATTTTGAGGCTCCCCTCTGAAATGGCTGAAAAATCTCGTTGGCTGGCTCATTTTCTTTCTGGCAAGAAATTTCCTGCTCCTAAGCTTTGTCTTCTTGAGCCTCTTCTCTCGAATCTAGCACAATATCCACTGGGATTTGATGCTCTTGCTTTGCCATTTCATGAGGATCAATGAAATAGATGCCCAACTCCTCCCTTCTCATGGACTTGTATGTTAGTGGTACCTCTCCCCCAAAGCTCGAGTCCTAAGAGATGGACGATTGGGGTGAAGCCTCCAAATGCCTCTTAGAAATTCCTACACTTATTCAGGTAAATGAACAATCAAAAGAAGTTCAAAAAAAGGAGAGATTAAAGAAGGATAAGAAAGCTCTTTACCGGCTCTAAGAGCGCCCAATAGCTTCCACGACCGCAAAGAAGGATCCTCGTTTAGTGAGGAATTTTTTCCTTTAGCATTTCTCGACGATCTTTGCCGCCATAGCATTTTTCTCTCCATCTCCTTGGCATTTGATTTCTCACATAAATTTTCATCCATTTTGCCAAAAAAATTCTGACCACAAAATTCCTATTGACTGTTGCCACTTCGAGATATTAGAATACGAACAATTCCTGACACTCAATCATCTTAGTGAAAGCCCTTACAAACTTTGGTAGGGACATCGACTTCGAAACATCCCATAATATGGGTTGGATAGAAATTCCCCAACCACTTTTATTTGAGGATATCACAAATTTGATCTTTAGTCCTTAATCTTTTTCTCTACCCAACCACTCGGAGTCTTGAGTCGGATGAGAAAATTGCATATCTGTCCCTATCCACCTTGAAACGGAAGAAGTGGTAGAAGAGCTTAATGGATCAGGGAAGCTCTAGCCATCGGAGAATGATAACAAATTTCATGATAGCCACCACAGAGTTTGGTATCACCTACACTGGGTCATGTCATAGTGATGGACGATGGGCTGGAGCTCGTAACAGAGCAGTAATCACAATCCAAACTTGAACTGGTTTGCATAGATGACAAGGCTATCCCCAAACGTGCTCAATGCTCTCTCATCTATATCTGCCGACTGAAGAACTATTGAATCCCCAAGGACAAATAATCTTTGGATGACTTCTATTTGTTTTGCAGTTATCACAAGCGCTACACTAGAGAGGTTCACACCAAACGGCTCTGAAAGTAATTGGGTTCCATAGCTAATGAGTAAAGGGAAGAAGGAAGGTTGGCAAGTTGAGGGAAGAAAATGATCAATCATAGAAAAGACAGTAAGTAGTGTTCTTTAAAGCCTGCTGACCCTACTTATAGTACACCATGAAAGATGAAATGACGTAGGGACATAAGGGTCTTTTGTGACATTGAACCACAGGATTGAAGTCACATCATACACAAATTAGAATACAAAAAAACTAAAAATTTCATTTAACCAAAATATTTATATTTACATGTGTATCCTCTCAGTTACAACTTACCGGCCGGAAAGGAAATACTTAATAAAACAATTAACTGCTGCCTCAACCAAGATAAAACCAAGCTGAATAGCCATCAATACACTAAATCCCCACCTAACCTAAATCTGTCTACCATTTCTATTTCAAACTAAACCTAGGAGACCAAAATTGCCTCCCGGATCCACAAAAATTTGGCCTAAAGTGATGCCACTTCATCTTTAAGGACAGGCTCTCGAGTACAAATCACAACAAGTTTTTCCTCCAATTTTTCTAGTAGTGAGTCTTAAGGATGAGCATGACTGCCTCACGATGCTAAAGTCAAGTCGAGCCAGGCATCTGTGATGTGCAAGCTGCCTCAATCGGGTTAACTATTGAACAAGCCATGACATCCTCAGGTGGTCCTTCTGAGTGTTGAAGGATCCCAAATTTGTAGCAGTCCCAACAACACCATGTTCCATGGGAGGTGGGAGGTTAGTCCCCTCACGATATGAAGGGCCCTTAATCGTATGCAAATCTGAGGTAGTAAAGGAGCAAGTTCCCTCCCTAGTCTATTGTTCCACTGATGAGGAAGGGCAAAAACTCTAGGAGCATCCACTAGTGAAGGATTATGGGCTGCCTCTAGAATGGGCACCCATAATTCTTCTGGCAGCATCACCGCAGTTGTAGGCTCTCACCTCTACTCTTCCACCAACACAGAAGGATCCCGAGTGGAAGTTAACGGCTCCGCCAACCTACCCTCCAGACGGATTATTCCCGTCATTCGACACATCTTCTGGGAAACCACCCTTCCTCACATGGGACCTCAATATAGGGTGGTCAGAAAGCAAATTAGATGACCCTACTTCTTCAACCGACTCATGGAATCTCGTCTCAGCCACAAGAGGCTTTTCAGTACTGTTCTGGGACGAAGCCTTTGCATGCTGCTTCATTATCTAAACAACCATCCTCCGGGCATCCTCATTGAACTTAATGACTTGGAGGGGGGTTGATCTTCATGATCACCAACAAAAGATAAGAAAAGATAACCCATTTGAAGATGAACAAGATTAGATTTTATTTTTTTCTTCAATTCTCCTCCATTTAAAAGGGTCTTTGCATGGAATTATAGAAGTGTTCGATTATTGCACATTTAATAATCATGAATATCCATAGTTTTTTTAAAAATTAAGATTCCCTTGTCCTTATCACAGTTGTCTCTATCAAGTCAGCACACATCTTAAAGATATCCGGTGATCGAGTGAGATGATGATGTGGCAGTTTGGAACCTTCTTGAAACAGTTTAAGGTCCCATATCTATCTGGCTGGCTTCTATAAGCCGAGAGAAAAATAGTTCCAAGACGGATAGAATTCAGCCACCCTCCTAAAGTCTACTGGAATCACACGGATGAATCTACCAAAGTTGGACGAATGATGAAAACCACCTGGATCTCAGTCAGTTGTGGCCTCTCAGTCCACCCTTCGGCCATAGTCGCCCGGGAAATAACACGGTCGGTCATTCCATCAGGCTCCCGGTGTCTGGCCGCTAGGACCAAAATCTGGCTGGGTTCCACCCAGGCTCCTGGCCCCATCCAGTCGGATGTCATTTCATGCTCTTGAAACTATAACTATGTATTGAACAAAAATGACCCTATTGTACCTATTTTTCCTTGGGATATAATGGAATTTTACATCCTTATTCCTATAAATGGGGCTGATTTCATGAATAAAGACTACACGAGTTTACAGTTCATTACTAAGCTCTCTGCTTACTTACTCTCCTTCGCACTCTAAGGTGTGTCTCCCGGGCAATTATGGATTCAACACTTAGTGAATAAATGATATGGGTGAAAGCACCAACATGTCAGGTGGACAAAAAGAAAAATTGGTGATGCTACTCCTCTCAAATCATAACTACCTAGTTATGTACCTTTCTACATTTTCATTAGAGAATTCCATTACTCCTACAAATAATGTATTGTCGCATCTTTGTAAAGGCAATGGAGAAAGTACTTGGGTTATACCGGGTAAATTTTTACTAGTTCTATCTTTTATTTTTGTCTCTGATTTCATGGTATCAGATTCAAAACAGGAAATTTAAAACATGTACCCTCAACCTATCTCATAAACTGGAACTGTATTTTGATCCCACGTCCTACTCTCAAGCGGTCAAATTTTAGCACTAAATACAAGCATTCATGTCCTGCAAGCTCAAGCTACATTCAAATCAATTCCATTTTCGAGGTATCTTGGCATAAAAATTACTCACACTACTTCATTCTTATTCTTGGAGCAACAAAAATACCTTTAGCAACTCTTGGAAATGGTGAGAATGCAAGGTTGGAAGCAGGTATCCACTCCTTTATCGTTAAAGCTTAATCATTCTCAGAATATCGTCAACCCAATGGAAGATTCTACTACATAACGACAATTAATTGGATTGTTACAATATCTTACAATTACAATGCCCGATATCTCATTTATCGTCAATCAGTCGTTCCAACACATGCACAATCCATCTAACTTTCACCAATCCTTACTTAAACATGCTTTTTGATATCTATTGGGTACAATTGATCATGGCATCTCATTACAACATTAGACCTTTACAAACCTTCACCGACTCTGACTAGGCAACTTATTCTACTAACCGCCAATCAACTACAGGTGATTTTTTATATTTGGGCAACACTAAATTTCATGGACAGTGAAGAAGCAACATGTCGTGGCCCGACATCAACAGAAGCAGAATATCGGGCACTTGCAATAGGTACAATTGAGGTCATATGGCCACGACATTTGCTCCAGGACTTTGATATTCCTCAATTAAAGCCCACCAACTACGTTGTGACAATCTCTCAGCTATGGCTATAATAAATAATCTAGTGTTTAATGTACACATGAAACACATTGAGATTTATTATCACTTTATACGTGATCATATTAATTACGGTGAAATCCAGATTCATCATATCCATACTCAAGATCATCTAGTGGATATTCTTACGAAGCATCTCCAAAAACCATGGTTCAACCAACTCAAATTTAAGCTGATGGTTCAACCAAGATCCATCACCTTGCCAGGGGATGACACCAACAACATGCCAGTTGGACGAACAAATTGGAAGATACTACTCCTCTCAAATCACAGCTACCTAGTTAAGTACCTTGCTACACTTTCTCTAGAGAATTTTGTTGCACTTATAAATAATGTACTGTCACATCTTTGTAAAGGCAATGGAGAAAGTAAGCTTGTGCTATGCCAGGTAAAGTCTTACCGGTTCTATCTTTTATTTTGCTGTCATTGATTTCAATGGATACTTGTAGTCGTGTAGTAGTTCTTACCGTATAAATGATTTGAAGCATACTCAACTCCGCCACAAATATAAAAAAACAAAAAAAAAAAAAAATCAAAATGATCGATCTTAGTGAATAAGATTTTTAGGAAATGGCTAATGATGGCCTTGATTGTGTATGCTTGAATGTAGGTTTATAATCACCATGCCATAATGTTCAATGCCTATTCCAATTTTTTCATCGTTAAATACACCATAACTCTTTGAAGAACCTTACTCATGTAAAAGTTTGACTCCTGCTTTTCAAAGCTTACATCTTTAACCCTGAGATATTCAGCTAATCTTTACCTTAGCCCCCATTGGAGAGCCTTTCACAGGAGCTCCATGTGCTGAGTCAAGACTCCAATCTTGTCTCATTCTAATATTCTCCTATTAACACCTTTTTTATTTGTACAATTGGAAGTCCTGTCTAATCCCTAAACAACTAAAGAGCTAAACAAGGAATGATTTGAATTTAATTATATGGTTAGTGTCATTAAGTTATTCTGATGACATCATACAGCAACGTTGAATTGCATGTGGATTAGAGTTTGAATTTAGTATCGCATGTGGCATGTCATCCATTTGTCCCACATGGTATGGGAGCCCAATGGCCACATACGAACTTCACATGCTATGCTTAAGGTGCATTAACTCTCTTTATGGGAAGTCTTTATTTAAATTTTGGCATTTTAAATTATATAATAATCACGTTATCGTGCATGACCGTGGCTTGTTGGAAACCAGCTTTGGCTTAAGTCCCCTCCAACCCGGGTTCGAATTTCAGCGGAGTCGAGTTAGCACATACGAGGGATCGGTATTTAGGGACAGGATGATACGTCCGCCCTAAATACCTCTGCGCTAAATACTAATTATTTTTCTCATATATATATATATATATATATATATATATATATATATATATATATATATATAGAGAGAGAGAGAGAGAGAGAGAGAGAGAGAGAGAGAGAGAGAGAGCAGTAAGATACTAAAGTTTTATTTAAAAAGTTTTGGTTGAGTTTTTAAAATTTTATTTGAATAAGATTTTAAGTTCCTTATTTGGAAAAGTTTTATTAACGTTTCATTTAAAATGTTTTGGTTAAGTTTTTGAAAAACTTTTATATACAAAAGATTTTCAAATTTTATTACATTTTTTAATAAGTTTTATTTGAAAAAGTTTTTCATTAAGTTTTTGAAAAAGATTCATTTAAGTTTCATTAGGAAATGTTCTATTAATGGATTTATTTTAATAAGTTTTTATTTAAGTTTTTGAAAATGATTCACTTGAAATAGGTTTCAAATTTTCTTTTAAAAAAGTTTTTATTTTAAAATTTTTTTATTTAAATTTCTGAAAAAAATTATTTAAGTTTCTTTTGGAAAAGTTCTATTAAGGCTTTTATTGTAAAAATTTTTTATTCAAGTATTTGGAAAAGATTCAATTGGAAAAGGTTTTAAGTTTTTTTTTCTTCTAAAAGTGTTATTAAAGTTTTATTTTAAAAAAGGTTTTATTTAATTTTTTGAAAAAGATTTATTTAAGTTGTATTTTGTAAAATTTTTATTAATTCTTTAAAAAAATTTTATTTTATTTTTTTTTAAAATATCACTTCTTTTCTTTTATTAGGAGTTTTACTCCACCTATAAAAACATAATTCTAATGAATTCAAACTTTAAGAAAATAAGCTTATGAGGATGTTTAAATTAGAGCACACATAAACTTATATTATATTATTCCCCTTTTTTAAAGATCATTTTAAGCTAAACTTAAATAAACTATATAAAAAGAAATAACTTAGAAAACATTTAAATTTATATAAATTTTCTAAAATTAGAGTTATCTTTTTTTGGTCAAATATGTGGATTATCCTAATTATGTAAATCATAGTAAAACTTATTTAGAGGGAAAAGGAAGGGGAAGGAAAAGGAGGGATAAGAGAGAGGAGGTTTCAACCATGAAAGAGAAAAAAAAAAAAAAGAGGAAATGGGGGTTTTAGGCTAGGGAGAGGGAGAGGATGGGAAGGGAATGATGGATTTTTGGCCAAGTGGGGGTTTAAGTTTAGAGAGAAGGGGAGGGAATGGTTAAGAGGAGTGGAAGAAAATTCAAAATATGGGGGGAATTTAAATTTGGGAAGGTGGTTATGGGTGGTTATGGCCCAACTAATAAACTTAGCTCATTTGAAAGTGAAAAATATAGAAAATTCAATGGTGTAATTACTTTTGATTGAAGTTGTCTCTAGCATAAGTTATTTCAATTTGAATTGGCAAGGTGATTATCGGTTATTAGAGGTGGTTACGGCCAAAAATTTTAACATTGGTTGATTTGGTTTTAAATAATGTGAAGAACACACTGGCGCAGTGGGTTTTAGTTAAAGTGGGTCCTATCTTAAGATATTTCAGGTCAAATGATGAGCCCCGCCTCAAGAGAGAGATGGTGAATATTGAATGAACGCTTTTAATTATTTTGATTAATTAAATTAAATGTCTTTAGCCCAAATTTACTTAATTTGAAGTTTAATTTTTATTTGAGTCCATTTTGAGTGAATGATGAGGATTACCCTTTTATTATCAAAATTATTGTCCAATTTGTTGTATGATAAATGGTCTCTCAAATGGAGTCTGATTTTGGCATTGAGGGGGTTCCCTTGAAAGGTTTTGATGATCTAGAAGCACTCGCATAGTTCATTTTGAAAAATAATGCTTAGATCAAAAATTTTATGTTGACCGTATTTCATGCAAAAAAACCCAACAAAAGTTTTATGTAAAAATGGTGGTTAATCATTAGCAAATAAGTTTGAATGCTTCTCATATGTGATAATAAACATCATGCGACTTAGAGAATAAAATTCTAGTCATTAGATTTGTTTGAGGAGAATATGATAATTTTGTGGCGATAGAAATACTATTCATGAAGAAAAATTTGAAGTGAAATGATTTATGTAAAAAGTGCGTAATATAATCATGAAACTTGTTTACATGCCATCATGCAAGTTTCAAAGTAAAGTTTCAAGCTCTGCGAAAGGTCCGTAGAGAAAATGATAATTTTTACTATTCATGTTAATTAAAGCTTTTTTTTGTCAATTTCCAGATAAAGCAGAAGTGGCTATATTTGATTTCAACTTAATTTGGTTGATTCCAATTTATGTTTAGCTTGATTTTAGGTTTCATTAATTTTAGCTCAAGTCGAGTTCAATTTATATCTTATCTGTGTTTAGTTCGATTATCTGGTGACACTAGAAGATAGGTTCTCTGTCTTGATGCAATTAGATATAACTCGTGGAAAGGCTTAACCAAAAGTAAAGTCAACACAAACCTTCACTTTTTCAATCAAATTATTTAATTTTGTACACATAGAATCACTAACTTCATGAATTTGATTATATCATCACAAAGGAATCACCCATTGTACCATCTATAAAGTATCAAATTTTAGTTTGTTGGAAGAATAAACTACATGTTGATGGTATATGACTAACATGCACTGACTTTCAGACTCTTGCCTCTAATTAGTAAATGACTTCTTAGATTTCAATTCCATGGAGTACTGCTCCTGGGGGAGTTAATGTAGAATATTTTATGTATCAAGAAAGTAAAGCCAATGGACCAGATATAAAAGACAAAAAAAAGCCACGAAAAAAGTGCCCAAGCAAAACAACTCATTGAAGGCCCATCAAAAAACGCCAACAAAAAAAAAACTATTCGAATTTATATTTTATTATTTTAAATTTAAATTTTTTTTAAAAATCATTAAATTGTTAAATTTCGAACAGTTTATGGGCTGGTTATAAGAAAAAAAAATTAGGTGACATTCATCCATTAATGACAACCTACCTTTCTCTCAAAAGTTTACTCTTCCTTTATTTGAATTTTACTTAATAAAATTTCATTAAAGAGATGATATTTAATGACTTTTTTCAGTTGTTGGATGAAATATATGAGTGAAAATTTTCTCTTTATTTGTTTGATTTTTGCTTGCTTCAAGCACTTATCTTTTATTTTTTGAAAGATAATGTAGTTATCCTTATTTTATTTTAGTTTTTATTTGATATTATCTTTAGTCTTACTCTCATCTTATTGACATCCTTTTAACATCTTTAGAATCCCAAAATACCATCTACAACCCAACCCTCAAAACAATGCCAAAATTTCTATTGGTACGTGTCGGCCATGATTATCATGACTAGGTCTTAGTCTAATTACCCATCACAAGACACCAAGAAAAAGAACTATTTGAATTTATATTTTATTATTTTAATTTCAATTTAAAAAAAAAAATCATTAAATTATTAAATTTTGAACATTGTATGGGCTGGTCATAAGAAAATAATTTAGAAAACATTCATCCATTAATGACAACCTACCTTTCTCTCAAAAGTTCACTTACTTTATTTGAATTTTACTTAATAAAAGGTCCATAAAGAGATGATATTCAATTACTTATTCTAGTTGTTGGATGAAATATATGAGTGAAAATTTTCTCTTTCTTTGTTTGATTTTTGCTTGCTTCAAGCACTTGTCTTTTATTTTTTGAAACATAATGTATTATCCTTATTCTATTTTAATTTTCATTTGATACTATCTTTAGTCTTGCTCTCATCTTATTAACATCCTTTTAACATCTTTAGAATACCAAAATATCATATACAACCCAACCCTTGAAACAATGCCATAATTTCTCTTGGTACCTCTCAACCATGATTATCATGACTAGAACTTAGTCTGATTATCTATCTCTTCACAGCCACATAAACTCCTCTAATATTAACCATCTACTTTAGATCTAAACTTCATATCCTAAGAAAACCATCCATAAAAATCTCTATCAAACCTGGAACCACTGTCTTAAAATGATATTCTAAATCATGCCAATCTAGTGTAATCCAGACTAGTCTAGAATTTTCAATCAACATACCATATTAAACTCTTAATACTTCCACCAAAAAACTCTAGATCTCATATTTAGATATTAAATTATGGATCCATATTCATTCAAATTCTTTATTCTCACCAAATGGGAACACACCATCATCACTTAATTTCTTCAAAACTACATAGCTTTTGATTTCATCAAATGCTATAACAAGGACATATCTCCCTGCTAAGGATAATTGTGGACTGGTTGGAATAGTTCACTGACTCTTATTATAGATAAAATAGAAATGATTCTTCTAATTATAGACTTTATTTCCTTTCCCGATCATTGTGACTATAATAAACGACAATATAGCAAACCAAATCTTCTAGGCTTTGATTTTAAACAAATGGTAGAATAGGTTGATTTACAAGTGCATTTTCTTCACCGGTATATATAAAATGGTGAGCATTGCATGACTTAAGCATTATCTGTGCAGGGACAATGTTGTATAAATTTTAAATATCCTCTAGTTTTGTGCATATTAGAAATCAAAAACATACAAAAAAATGACCTTGGTAACAATAAATTTTGTGAGCATATAATGTGTTCAATGTCTCGTCCTTCCTAGCTTGACATTGGATAACCATATCATTGAATACTCACTTTGTTTGAATTGCTTCTATCATGACATTTCTAAGTTTAGAAACCACATAGAAAGAGCCTTAATTGAATGCCAAGTGACTATTGTAAAATAGAGAACCCATTTTTGAAATGATAGGAGGGAAAGCTTGAGAGAAACTATGAAAATGAGAGCGTTTAGGGTTTCTTATGAACACTAAAAGCACATGAAAAAGTAAAAAAGAATTTTAAAAATATTTTAATTATAAATATAATAAAAATGACAAAAGTGTAACTTAAAAGATTAAAGTTACATTCTTTGGGTAAAGGGCTTTTTTTAGTCTAAACAATAATAATTAATAAGAGACTACTTTTTTACGATTTTTTAAAATAAAATAATTCATTTTTTAACTATTACAAATATAATAATAAAATCAAAATAAATGATGGCATATCTCCTTCTCATCACCATTAGTTATTTTTCACTCTAAAGAAGTCACTAAATAATGACTTTCCACTTCTATAAGTTGCTTAAATAAGTTGACTCCGCATATTTTTTATGAACCAATTTCCTTATTTCCATGAAGTTGTTTTACATGGTATCAAATTCTACTTTCACCTCGCCAAAGGAGTTCTTGAGCTTAGACAGTTGATCTAGGATCTTAATCTTTTGTTTAAGTTACTATCCAAAATCTCTTGTTTCCTTTACAAGCACTCTAAGCTTTGTATTTATTTCAAACTGACCTCAACAAAAATTTGAAGTTAAAAATTTTACGGATTTGTTTCTTTCAAAAGAGACATCGGTTCTCTTGGATTTCAAGAGCCATGACAGTCAGATAGATAGTCACACTTCTCCCAGTAACTATTTGATGTTCCTTTTTTAGAGAATATTTGCAAGTAAGATCACATTGTATTCAACAAGAGTGTCATATGTCTACAATTTCAAAGAAAAATTCCTACCTTCAGCCATTAAGTTCACAATTTGTGCTTCAGAAGCTTCTACAATTGTATTCTTGATCGTGATTGGAGTGTCTACATCATAAACTATTTATTCAAATCTCTTACTCCTTAAAGTGATTTGGTTTATTAAGTTAACAATTGCAGCTGTTGAAATAGTTATTTAATAATAAACTAATCGATCCTCAACCATAAAATCACTTAAATTTAATTAATAGTAAAAATAAAATAATGATTGATGAAAAGAAAATATGGACTTTGATATCAACATGAAAACATACCATAGTTGTTTCCAACTTCTACAATTTCATGCAAAGATTACGAACTCATTCCTTTAAACTCACACATTAGTTGAGTTGCCTGAGCCATGGCCTCTTCACAAGATCTAGACACAGTTGTTGGGGTCAATAAGGGCAGAGGAGGCTTGATATCAACCGTGGTTTCTATGTTAACCACCGTAGCAATAGAAAAAAATGCCAACATGTGTCAGTGGATCTGCAATGGGAGGATGAGAAAAATTCCGTTCTAAGAGATTTCTTCCTGAATTTTTGCCTAAATTAATCTTTTTCTTTTCCTACTATTGGAACTTCCTTTTTTTGCTTTTGCTTCTTGTAAAGAGAAGCACCATACTTCTCTTTTAAGATCCTAAATTTGTCTATTAGAATATCATCCATTTCCTATAACAAACATAGAAAGTTGAATGAGAAGTTCAGGAAAAGGAAAAGCTATAATTGAGAACTTCTTAAATAATATGATTATAAACAAGGAGAAAAATGAATTATGAGGATATTAATAAATAATCCAGTGATAAATTTAATTATCATTCTGCTATCAGTTTTGAAGATTTAATATTAAATATGTAAGAGATTTGGGGAACTAAAATTTTAATTATAAGTCATGACTCTATGTTCAAATTTTGGGACAAGCTCAACTGTGTTATTCAATCAACATATGCTACTTGTTTTATGAAAAGCTCAAGTCGGCAATTGAATTCGACTAGCTCGAAAAACATCTTGGAATACATACCCTGAAAAAATTGCTCAATCAAATCCAATTGATTTGGATACACAGAACATTAAATATTAGCTCAACCAAATTTTCAAACAATTCATCCTTCCCAATTCAACAAATATATATATATATATATCGGAGTTATCGGTTCAGTTATGGGGTATAATAGATATGAGATCAGTTTAAAATCTTAACATGAAGCAATATCTCATACACCAAAATAATGGATTTGGAGAATAAATTTGCCTAGATCCAACTAGTGGATCAGCTCGAGCTCGTGAATGCTTCTTCAGACGAAGCCTATGCTACTTGGATGCTGATAACTGGGCCGACCAAACTATCTCAGACTTTTAACCAGTCCATAGCATTTGAGCCCATCTTAAACATGACCACATTTAGGCCCAAAAAACTAGGTCGCTCGGCCTAATAACACGTAATTTACATATATAATTTTCCAAAGTTAATCTTAAATTAATATAAAATTATTATTTTTTTTTTAAGATTTACATATATATATATATATATATATATATATATATATATATATATATATATATATATATATATATATATAGCACCTAAAACTATCTGTATTACTACGTATCTCACACTTAAATTTTAATAATTATATTTCAAGCACCCACTGTCACGAAAAAATATTGCATGCATCCTCCGTACGCGAGCTACGTGCGCACGACAGACGATACACTTGGGAGACAAAAATAAACACATCTCCAATGTATCGCGTCTCGTTCATATGTAACTCGCGTGCAGACGGCGTACGCAAAAATTTTCTCAATTGTCGCGGCGTTAGATGTTCGGCTGGAAGACATGGGTTCGGCAACGAGATCAGTGAACAAAGACCACATAAACTCTCATTTTTCTCCTCATTCGGTTCAATGGCGATGTGATCACGCATTATAAAGTTCTCTGGAACACTCATCATTCTCCTTTTTTTTTTTTACTGCGACAGGATCATGGCGTACAAGAACCTCTTGAAACTCTCTTTCGGAACGCTGTTTGTCCCCTTGTACAAGTTCTTAAATCCCCTCATTCCTTCGTCCGCTTCTGCCAAATTCTTAAATCTCATTTCTCCTCTATTTTGATTTTTGTTCCCCATGATTCATCCAAACTCCGGCAACTTTTGCCGGAATCGAGCAGCGGCAAGCTTCATTAACTTAACTGGATTAGCAATTGTTGTCATTAAATTTTTTGGGTGCTAAGAATGTAAATGTTAAAGTTTAGATGTGAGAAATGCAATATTGATTATTTTGGGTGCTATGTATGTAAAATCCCCTTTTCTTTTTATAAACCTAATGATATAGGCGTTCTTATTAATAATAATCATTGACCGTTGGATGTAGCTTTGTAGATATTATGATTGCAGAAATAATTTCAAGCAATGGCTCAGCGAAATGATCGATTTCTTTCACCTTCAGTCAACGAATATATAATTTTGTATTAAATATGAAATGATTTTAGTTCATATTTGTTGACAGTTAAGAGGCCTTATCGAGACAATTAATTTACCAATAACTAAAGTACATCCATAATTATTTGGAACCAGTTGTAAATCAAATCGGCCAATAAATATTAAATTTTTTTATAGAACAATTGTTTCTATCGAAGGCTATGATAAGTGCCCAACTACTCGGTCCAACACTGTAAGATAAATGCATTCAGACGGAATTGAAATTGTGACTCCAGGAGACTTACCCAAGGCTGCACTAACAAGGAGTCACAACGAGCGACATTTATTTCTACTTCTACATATATGTAGAGGGGATCAAATGGTACACAATTCAGTTTTCCAGAGTTTTATGCTTTTTTTAAAGTAAAAAATAATGCATTCTTTTATATTATATTTTATCTATATTTCTCTATTTCATATATCTACCAATCTTTTAATAAAAATACAAGTGGTGCTCACAAGAAAAGTTAGATTCAATATTGTCAAAGTGTGGCAACCACGAATTGGTACTAGTGTCCAAAACAAAACATTTTTAGATAAATCTTCTCTTTTTAAGTTGTACGTATGCAGGTGTATCATTTCTGTTGAATCCAGAAGTGTATGGAAATCATGCCAGATGATAGAGTGAAGAGTGAATAATAAAATAATAAGTATCTAGCTCCCTCTCTTTATAAAATGACCTCATATTTATAGGTATAGTAGAGACGTTTATTACATTCTTACCTTTGAGTCATTTCTTGTGTAAAGGAATGTAGGGGCATTGTGGTAATTCACGTTCTGCATGAAATTAGGCTAATAAACAATTATTAGCTCAGGAAAACATGTTTATCATTTGCAAACTTATGCTTGCTCACTCGACGATCACAGGCCGAATCGAGCAAAGATGGTGTGGAAGCTCCTCAGTAACATATTTCAATGGTCTCCTCTTAGATTCTAGCTCGTCCACCTAGCTTGTCGAACGGTCAAACATCCTTTGTTTGGCCTTTTCTTCGGAAGTCGCTCGCTCCCCCTTCATGTTAGTCAGCTCGGTAATTAGCCGGGCAACCTAACGAAGCATCCATGACGATCTCCTGAATCAATCGTCTCAAGTATCCATCTTAGCTTGTTGATTTGTTTCGTCGTATCTTAACCGTCCCACTTCATCTGTCGAGCTCCTTAACTTTCCATCAAGATTCATACCATAACAATCTGGTTATACATATCTAGTTCTCCAGCTTTATTGTTTTTTGAAAGTGACAGCTGTGATAAAAAAATAAACTTAAATATCACGTTAAATGTAACATTAACTTCTAAAATCATCATTTAATAATTAGATTCTCTGGATTTCCATGCTCCATCATTTTATAAATAGGCTGCTCCGCATTTCTCCTTGGTTTAAGCTTTGATCGCTCTTTACAGAAAGTATTCTGATGGTGAGTGGTATGAAGAGCAATAATACTGGGGAACCATTGAACGATATTCTGATGAAGGTTTCAGATTTTCAATGGAGAAGCTCCCTTCAAAGGCTTTCATTCATAGCCATCATCACGAGGGTGGTTCAACCAGCGAGCAAGGAAAATACACAGAAGAGGACGAACTGCTAAGAGGAGGAGAGTGAAGAAGTTAGTTTTCAAAAAGGTAGCATCGGTGGGGTGTAGCAGTGATGAAAGGGGGTTATTCAGCGAATGTCGTTCCTTATCGTGCAGAAAGTTTGCCAGGGGTCAGGTTGCTATTCCTGGTGGTGGATCAGCTGTTTTTGGCTGACGAATGGAGGAGGCGGCTCAACGGGCTCCCAATGGTATGTTGCCCGAGAATGAGGGAGCTGTGACTATTTCACCCATGCCTAGTGAGAGTTTCACATCTTTGCCATGGCCTGAGATGGATCAACTCCTTGGTTGGAGTCCAATGTTGATTTATTCATAGAGGGGTGTTTTTTAACCTTTTGACTTTTCATTTTCTGTGCAGCTGATGCCATCCCTATCTCTAAGTCGCCTGAGGTTTTTGAGGGTCAGGTGTTCCCTCCTTGAAAAACTAGGGATCAGTCATCGCGGCTGAGAGGGAGTCAACTAATTATGTGGTTCATAACATGGATGAGATAATGAACTTAGGTACTAACAAGCTGAGGAATATCTTCGAGATGGCCTCTATCTTGAACGGAAACTCTTTATTCATACGCTCAACCATATTTTTTTCAGTTAGTTGTTGGGATGATTGATGAAATTGCAGTTGCAAGGACGACTGTGATTGCAATATGTTGGCATTCTGTCACTGCCTTTTCTATTCTTGTTGCATCTGCATCGGTTGCTAACCCTTCTCAACTATAGAAACACTCACTAATTTCTTCTCAAATATCCTCGTCGGCTTTAGTTTCTCTGCTTTCCCTGCCAAACTTAACTATTTTGCCTCTTCCTAGAGACTCAAAGCTTTGCTGAGCAATTTGACAATTATCTTTATGGTAAACCCTTTGAGCTTGAATGCCACTGGTCCGTGAATGCTTTTGAGCGGGCCTCGACGACATGCTATTTCTGAAATTGTGATTAACACTTAGTGTTGAGATTCTTCCACCAGAGGATGTAATCCACAAGAGTCACTCTAAGCTTCTATTTTCTACGACTAGTTCACCGGTTGTAATGTGGTGTTGGGCTCCCCGTGAAGCACTGGATGAAGAGATCTAAGCCTCATAACTAAAGATCTAGCCCTCATCTTGGCCATCGTTTCCTTGACTTTCTGTTCAACCAGATGAGTAATATCTTTTTCTGGGGCCCCGCTCTGGGCGAAATCCTTTTTCTCTTGATTATCTTCTTCAGTCTCAACTAATTCTCTTTTATCATCAAGAATGTAGACTACCTCTGGTCGGGTAGCTGCGGTAGCTGGTGTTTGTGGTACTTGAGGCAGGCTGTGCAAAGTTGCCAATGCAATCATCATCTCCTCAACTTTCTTCTTGAGATAAGTGATTTGATGTCTCTTTATTGTCCCATCCTCTATAACTCTTCTAATGGATATTCATTGTTTGGCAGTTGTACTTCTCGTTAAGATGAGGTGGCTCGTGTCTCCATGATTTTAATTTTGATGAACTCCTTTTCCATGTCAACGAGGGGGATGGTCCTTTTCTTTATCCGTCAACAACTATCTGACATCAGCTCTTAAATTCTCTAATTTCTCCTCAATCAAATTGGTGTGACTCCTATGATGAGTCTCTTCTTGAAAACTATTCGCTGGAGTCGTATGTTCTGTCTCCACAACATCGAAAACTTCCTTCAATTGCTTACGCCTCCATACGTTCTTTTTTAGCATAAAATGAGATGCCTTCAGAGGCATGTCAACGCATTGTGGGTGAGTATGCTCCTCGACTTGTAAGAGTTATGCAACTGAGTTCATACTAAGGGAGGCCTTCCTAGCCCTCAACAACAACTCCTCATGCGTTGGACGATGTCTCGAGTCATTTTTTGCAAAAGGATGGATATGTTCCTCCGGAATAGTAGTAATTTCTATCATCTTGGGTCATAAAGGCTTCTTAGCGGGTAACCAGGGTGAAGTAGCTATGCTTTGTCGGTCCCCCAAACGAAGCTTGGTGGGGACCCAGGGTGTATTGGATCTGCAATACCTATGATCTGGTATTTTCTGCTTTAAAATTTTTCTTTTCATCTATGGGGTGACTGCACATCCCATCTTGTGCAAGACATGATAGATTGAGCACTTCTCTTTTTGAGTGAGCTTCTCGAATACGGAATGAATCCTTGATATTAATGGGCTCTTTTTCTTCTCTTGCTGGTGACAGAAGGATCGAGGCGGATTAGTAGCAATCTGAGGAACATCCTCCGCACCATGAGCGTCGAACAATGGGTAGAACATGCTCCCTCCTAAGAGATGATAGTCCTCAGGAAGCTCAATTTCCTTGGGCTCATTAGTTTTTGCATTTTTGTTCTTGTTTTTCTTTTTTCTTCTAGTCGAAGCGACTCTTATTTCTCTATTAAGTGTGGGCTAAAAAAGAAATGAAATTCAAACACACTCTTCTTCTTCCATGACAACAGACTTTCCATGTGACTAGTCTTCTTAGTTTCAATAGTAGGGCAAATGACGATGGAGTTAATACTTTTCTTAACAGTTGAAACTTTCTCGGACAGAGTCCTCTTCAATGAAGGGAACTCCTAGTCAGACTTCAGGTTTAAATTAGTCAAAGGCTATGTAATGTCGGCAATATTTGTATTAGCTACAGAGTAAGCACGTTGCCAAGTACTATCTCAATTTCATTAAACCCGGACTCAAACTTAATTAGCTGCCCTTGGTAAATTGAAGCCTTGTAAGTTGTTTAGTTGATTCCTCCGGCAAACAAAAATATTAGCCTCAGGGAATCCATTATCGTGGTTCTGCAATTTTGTGGAATTCAGAATGTTAGCCTCATTTGCCTTTAGGTCACCATTCCATACCTATTTCTTTTCATTGACCTTTTTATGTAAACTAGAAGTTTTGTTTTGTTTTTATTTTGTTGAGGTTTGGTTGTAAATAGTTCAATTTGGTTTTTTTTTTTGTTGTTGAAAGTTTCATTGTAAGTTATTATCATTTTGTTTTGTCATTTTGTTTAGATTCTAGATCTTACGGTTCACTAGTTATAAACAACTATAGGGCCGAGGAAGTGTTGGTTATGCTTTACCCAAGAACAAAATGGGCATAATACACCAATGGAGGAAGGTAATCTGGCCTGTGCGAGGTGTAGGCATACTAACCATGGTATGAGGACAAGTTTAACAACCATGGACGGGGAGAGAAGGCAGAGTCTCCACTCTGCTCTCTCTGCTTCTGACACATTGTCGGGCTTTATTCTAGAGTTTCTCGTCGCGTAACTACTCGTTGTTATTGGTGTCGTTGTGTCTTTGTTGGATTTGCCAGCTTGCTATCATTGTATACCCCCTTTCTCCAAATAAATCTCTCTCTTAGATCGTGTGGGTGATTTAGATAAGGAAGGAATTGGAGGGGAAGGGCATACAATAATTGAGACAAACAAGAAAGAACATATGGGGAAATTTCGTGAGGTGTACTTTGCATACATAACTCCGAAGCATATGTCCGAGGTAGAATGAACAGGAGATGATTTGGAGTCACAACTATGAAGAAGAATTATGAAAGTAAACCTAAAACCAGATATTTAGGTTATTGCATCTGTATTGGGGTTCGCTTCTTCTTATAAGTGCAGGCCACTATAGTTAATTGTATATTAAACAACTGAGAATGCTTAAGAAGACTTCTGATTAAGGTTGTAACTCATCCTCAGAATGTTTGAATGTTGTTGTTTTCAAGAAAGCCAAATTAAAGCCCTATCCTACAAAAAGTAGGAGATGCTTAAGGGCTCGAAAAACCCCCATCAAGATCTTGAACTATCCTATGATTTTGTCTCGTTTCAAAAGTAATTTCAAGTTTTACTCCTAATGTCTTATCATGAGATTTTGACCTACACTGTATGGCATACAATCATGCAGGAGCTTAAAAGCGAGGATTCACTTCATAACTAGATTAACAATCTCGTATTCAAAATTCAACAAGGGGTGACGAATCCCAATCACATTATTCATGTTGTTGTTAACGGTTTAGTTTGGGTTCATCCTTTGCATTGTGTTTTGGATAGTTCGAATGATCGTTCCTGCAAAATAATGTTATCACACCTTAATAACATGCAAACTAAATCTAGTGTGATGTCTGACTTTAGTCTTCAACAGCTCTACAAAACAGAGTTAGCATAAAAATATTTTTAGTTTGATTGACTAGTTGTTATATTTTCTTTATTTAAGACAACACGGTCAAGATGCCCACGACATCACATCATCCTAGCGTTACCAAGTTTCCTGATCTACTTAGTCTAAAGTGGCGGTTAAACCTACTCCGACCGGAAGATTCTTGCCAACAACTATGGGTTGTGTCATCCAAGAGATCTTCATAGACTCGGGTACTAGAGTTAAAGTTGTGTTTGATGTCTTTGTTCATTAGGGTTCCATCTAAAATTTTATATGTCTTCTTTAGATTTTAAGGGTTGAAAATTGTAGGTTGCTTAAGACTTATTAGCCGATTATAATTTTTTTTGTGATTTTCATTTTTTTATTTTGATTTTGAAATGACCAGGTCTATATCTCATGGTTTCATCCTGTCTCGGTCATAAGGATTTACGGTTTGATTAGTCACAAGTGACTAAAAGGTACTTACTTAGCAGCCTGAGTTGCCTCCTCCAAAACACATTCTCAAACTAGTCAGGATTAAAGTTTAAATTTTAGTGATTTTTTTAGTTCCATCTATGTTGTGTCTTTCATGTTGGTATGCGCCTTGGCCCATGTTGTCCACGACTGGTGTAAAGTCATCTTTTGTTCTCTTTTAAGAAGTCAACACTCCTTAACTTCAAGCCATCTAAGGTTGAGCTGACTTCGAATTAACTGGGGTTAGGTCGGGTTGATCCAAAGTGAGTTTCTAGTCGATATGACTTAATCAACCCCTAGTTGGACATCAGCTGGGCTAGGTCTGATTATGGGTCAGACCTAAATTGAATTCCATTGGGTTGGCTCCAGTATAAGTCTATTTGAGTTAGGTCTAAGTTGGGTTCAGACCTAATCCAAGTTTAACTGAGTCAAGTTCAATTTAGGTTAGGTCAGGATCATTAAGGTTGGTTTCTTGACTAAAGGGGTAATCATGATGTCAATCCCTTAATACTCTCATTAGGCTAAGCCCTAAAGTTTATTTAGTGTTTTTGGGTTAAATTTCAGAGGATAGTTTGCGCCAAGATGCAAATTTTCACTTTTTCACTTTTACCCCTAGGTTCCTAAATTTCATTTTTAGGTTTTTAGGAGTGAAAATTGTCATTTTAAGGTTTATGATTACTATCCTGAATTTTCTTGTTAATTTTCATTTTAATCTGTACTATTCTGATTTTTATTTCAATTTTTATAATTATTTTCCAAAATAATTATTTTTTGAAGTAGAAAATTGGTCATTTTAAGGTTACGGAGGTCCCTTGGTCTTGAAGAAATCATGGGATATTTCCAAAGGCAGAGGGAAATATCCCTCAAAATTTCATATTTTTGCTGCCTTATAATTAATTTTTAATAATTAAAATACTCTCTGGAGCATTTATTTAATTAAAAATTAATTTTTTGCTTTTTATTTTTATTATTTTCTCCTCTGTTCCCTGAGTCTTGAGGTATGTTTATTTTATTTTTGTGATTTTTATTTCTAATGTTATGGATTTTTAAAGTTTTATTTAATTTCTAAATTTGTTTAATTCAGAAAACATGATTTTCTTACTTAACCCTATGGCGACCACGTCAACCTCGCACGCTACGAAACACCACTCATCTTCATTTGATTCATCGCGCTTTCCATGCAAGCGCTGAGGTGGTGCGTAGTTTGGTGTCCTCCTCCTCTATGGTTCCGTGATTCGGATAAATCTCTACGGTCTGTTTATAATACACAGAAATGGACGACATCAGTTCATCGTCCCACGGGACAGAGAATTGAGAACCGTTTGTGTTCAAACCATAATTTCTCGCTCTATTTTCATCCAAATAGCTCAAGATTTGTTCCTACAACTTCATCTAATCGAGATGAAGCTATCCATGTGGCTAAGTCGAGCAGCATTATACATTTATTTCATAAAAGACAAAATCGAGGCTCAATTTAGGGATTGTTGATCCATACCTTGTCCCGAGATCTATGACCTTGATTGGTCTCTCCTTACTTTAATTTGATCTGAAATTGGCCCTAGCTATGTACTAAGCCAAAAGTTGGTTCGAGTTCATGTTGTGATGGGTTGGAAGGCTCGGAAAGGCTTGATTTTGAATGAGGGAGTGAACCTAAGTCTCTGTGAAGCTTACGGAAGGGTTGGATTGAAGTTTTGGTAGGGTTGATGTCGGGGCTGAAAAATGCCCTGAATTTCAGTGTTAAAATTGGTTTTTTTGTGGTGGCTTAAGTTGCTGGAGAATAATGAAGATGGTCTTCTCTGGTCAGTGATAATACTTTTGTTGTTGGGAGCAAGAGGGTTAAGTGGTTGTGTGAGGATTTCATTGGTGTTGTGAGGGGCTCGGATGATGGCTATTTATAGCCATGGGAGGTTATGAGAGAAGCCTGACTATGCATGGGGATCCCTGGTGGCTCCTTGATATACCTAAAATATATAATATTTTTATGCACATTTTTATACTTATTTTAATGATATTACACTTTAATGGAAGGTATTTATGTATTTTTCTTTCAGGTATACTTAAATGGACCAAATATGTCAAAAGGAGTAAAACATGATCAAATTTGGAGTAAAAATGAAGAATGTGTTAAAATGAACTGGAGCGCCTAAGCGCCAGCAGACAGAGAAGACCACACCTAAGTGTCAAAACCCTGTGCTTAAGCGTCAAGTAGTTACTTCGCAATTTTAATGAATTTTTGGCGAATTTTGAAGAGGTGTTTGAGGCATCCTTTGATATAAACTTGGGCAACTGATCAAGGGCGCCAAAAGACATTCAAATTTCACTTGAAGGATGCATCTCTTGCGTAAATTCATTGAATATGGACGTATTTTGAAGAGGCACTAAGGAATCTTTTGAGAAGTATAAAAAAGGAGTTTTTAGAGTAAACAAAGTTCTTTTAGAAAGAGGAAAATTAGAGTTTGTAGAGAGTAGTTAAAGTAAGAATTTGTAGGATTCTTACTTATGGTTTCTTCACACTTTTCTCATTCCTATTGAAAGAGAATGTGAGTAGGGATTTCTAAGTAAAAATCCATTGTTGTAGAGAGATTTAAACCCTCTAGGGTTGGGTGACTAGTTCAAGGGAGTCTTGTAAGAGAAAGAAAGAGATTCAAGGGAATTTCAAGAGTTTAGTGTAGAGGAACTTGAGATAAATTTTTTTTATCTTTGTACTTCATTTGGTTTTAATTGAGACTTTTTGTGTTTTCTACCTCATTCCTACTTTTAAAACTATTTGTTGTTGTATTTTTTTTCATGAATTCTGAGTGGTCTTCTCTATCTTTTATTATAAAATGAAAAGTAATTAAGTGTTGGATGAAATTTGTGGAAGTATTGATCATTAATGTTAGAAGTTGTGATTGATTTAATTCTTGCACTTCATTTACTTCTTGATTTGGCCAATTAAGATGTTAACATTTGTTGTGAGAACATGTAAGATCCTAGTAGGTATTGTCTCAATCAACAATATGTAGAAATCACATGAGATTATATGGATGAGAAAGCAATTCATATAATTTTGTGCAAATAAATAGATAAATATACGTTGATGGGTGTAAAATTAAAGACTTTAGGGTGACAGACTAAAGCCTCTAATTTGGTTTATTGTTATAGATTTTGATGCGAGATCTTAGCCCCCAGGTGGAGGGAAAGGAAGGAACTCTAGTGTGAGAGCTAGTATCTTCCTTACCTAACCCGTCTTCAAAACTATTCAAACTTTAAACTAGCCAATGTTCTTTATAGCATCTCCAGTAAGGGAAAATAATAAAATTGCTCATATTTGACACAACATATTTTGAATACTTCCGCAACATAATTCATGTACTTATTACTCATTCCTAATAAGGAAAAAGATATTTTCATCTATACTTCTTTAATTTTACAAAAATCTCGTTATAGTTAGTAAATTGTTTACTTTATCTCATAAGTTAAGAAAATACCAAAAATATTTGCATTTTAAAGTTCTTTTATATCCAAAACAGTTTAAGTTTCTTTTTCTAAATAGAATTTGTAATCTAAAAACTTTTTTATCTTTTAAATTTCCAAAACTTTTCCCCGTGGGATCGATATTTCGGTGCTTAATCAGAAAATCCTATAGTACTTGATAATGATATATACACTTGCGTAGAATCCCTAAATTTAAATATCACTGTTACATTCTTATTTACCTCGGAATCAAGTTTTTTGTGTCGTTGTAAAGAAGAAAATTTTATATTAAAAATATAAGTATAATCTGATTACCACAAGTATAAATATATCAGTATTAATCTGGTAATAAAAAAGAATCGGGATCAAGTTTTTGGCGCCGTTGCCAGGAACAAATCAAATTTTCTTTGGATTTGAATTTAAAAGAAAAATTAAAAAAAATGTTTAGAAAAATAAAATTTCTATTTTTAGAAAATCTTATTTAAACATTATTTGTTTATGTGTGTTTTATTTTTATTTTTGTTTTTATTTTTATGTTTTAATAGTTTATGTGAAGTTCAGGTTTGGAATGACATGTACCATTTGATTCTGAATTAGAACAAACTATTAAAAAAATTAAAAAAATACAGAAATAATTCAAAATTTTCAAGAATTGACAAATCAAATTAATTAAAATGCTGAAATTCATCATGAATTAAGACCTTTAAGAGACTATGCAAACCCTATAGAGGATGAACTTTATGGTGGTATTCAAAGTCCTGTTGTAGCTGCTAATTCATTTCAACATAAATCTGCTATTATCCAAATAGTATCTAATAATAATTTTGGGGGATCACCAACTGAACATCCAAATTTACATCTTGTCAATTTTCTAGAATTGTGTATTACACTTAAATATGATGTTGTTTCTGATGATGTTATTAGGCTTAGGCTTTTCCCATTCTCACTCAGGGATAAGTTTAAGATATGGTTGAATTTTTAGCAACTGGATCTATCAGAACTTGGGATGATTTGGCACGAAAATTCCTTGCTAAATAATTTTCACCATAAAAAACTACTAAGCTTAGAAATGATATTACATCTTTTTATCAGTATGAAGGGGAATCTATTTATGAAACTTGAGAACGATTTAAAGAACTCCTAAGAAAGTGTACACACCATGTTGTGCCAGATTAGTTAATTATTCAAACTTTTTATAATGTATTTACTGGATCTATTGGATCTATTATCGATGTCGCTGCTGGTGGTTCATTGATGTCTAAACCATTTCTTAAAGCATATACTTTAACTGAAGAAATGACTACTAATAATTTTCAATGGTCTTCTGAAATGGTACAACCTAAAAAGGTAGCCAATATTCATGATTCTGAAGCTTTTTTCATGTTAGCAAAATCAATTTGCTATAATTTCAAGGAAGATAGACCAATTTTGAATGAATTTTTTTCAACTAATTTCAATGATTGAAGAGAATTCATTAGGCCAAATGGTAGATTATTAAACATCAATTGAGACTTTAAATGTTATAAATAATAAGTCAAATAACCTATATTCAAACTACTATAATCTAGGCTGGAAAAATCATCCTAATTTTAACTGAAATAACAATTTGGGTGGTATTAATCAGCAATGGGAAGCAACCAAGTAAACCCATTGGGGAACTGGAACAACCAAGTGATCACTGAAAAATATGTTAAGAAATTCATACCTATTTTTTATGAAATTGCACTTTAAAGAAAGGTATTTTCTTTATTTTATTGCAGGAACGAAGATTTATAAGTGATGGAAGAAAAAAAGCATAAAATAGAGCAAATTTGGATCAAAAAGTAAGAAATACATGCAAAATGAACTAAGTCGCCGACGGCGAGATTATAAAGAGAATATCTTAAAGGTTTGCAACTACCTCGCCGACAGTAAGCCCGAGCCCGCCGACAGCGAGATCGCGTGGTTTGAAGACCTTCTAGAAGCCCCGCTGACGGCGAGGTCGATTCTCGCCTTCGGCGAGACCGTTCAAAATGCCAGATACATTGAACCTGGACGCTTTTTGAAGAGGTGCTTAAGTACCCCTTGGACCTTTGTCTACCTCTATAAATAGAGGACGAATTTTAGTATGTAGTGTGTCTTTTTTAGGAGTCTTAGAGTATTCTATTAGTGTGCTTTTGAGTCTGTTGAAGTTTAGTGTGAGTAAGTGTAAGTAGTGAGTTAAGAAGTGTGTTGTACTAGAAGAAAAAGTCAAAGGAACTTCAAGGAGTCTGCTTGGGGAGGAAATTGAGATAAGTATCTTTGTTTATTGTTGTTAACTTTAAATGAAATCCATGCTTTGTTTAATTCACATGCATTCTGAGTAGTTTTCTTAGTCTTTCTCCTTGTTTATGAAATTATGTGAATTGATGAAATTAAATATAAGTGCCTAATATATTTAAATGAATTATGATAATCTTTTACTTAAAACTTAATTTACTTTCAATCTGGACAATTGAATTGTTAATATATGTTGAATTATCAACTATAGTAAAGATTACATCCAATATTCAGGGAAGTCAAAAGCCTTCGAAGGAGGGTGCAAATAAATAGGGAAATATCATTTATCGGACGTAGAATTGGACATTTTAGTGTGACAGACTAAAATATTCAATTTGGTCCTATTGTTTGAGAGCCGAAGTGTAGATGTTAGCCCTCGTGTGAGGGAACGTGGGAGCTCGAAGTGGCAGCCAGTTGTCCTCCCGGACCTAGCCATGATTCGGTAATCAAGCATAGGACTAGTCAATGATCTTTGCACCTGGACCAAAGGGTAAAGAATAGGAATGCTCCTATTTGTCACAATACAATAAAAAAATCTATTTGAATTCATCATTCACTTAAGTTTCTAAAAACAAGCGGAAGGATACTTTTTCTGAAGTCTTTAAATCAACTTTATTTAAAGCATTAGTTTACTTTAGATCGCTTTAGTTAAGTATTCTAAATTCCGTATACTATATTAGTAAGTAAATCCTTTTAAATTTAGCTGTTACAAATCTTTTAAAACTTCCCTGTAGGATCGATAACCAGGACTCCACTAGAGCCCTGTATTACTTGATACGATACGTATACTTGCGTAAAATCCAAATTATACATTCCATCATAAAATTAAATATATATTAAGCGGGATCAAGTTTTTGGTGTCGTTGCTATTTTTGTAAACATTAAAAAGTGGGTCAAGTTTTTGGCGCGATTCATGGGGAAGTAAAGAAATTATTTACTGTGAGTAATGGACTATTTTAAAATTTATTTTACAAAATTGTATGCGTAAATTTGGAAATGAAAATTTAATACCTTACGATTCGAATTAGAGCATACAATTAAAAGAATTAGAAAACAAAAAGAGAAATTATAAATTTAACACAAATGGCGAATATTCCTGAAAATGAAAATATCAATCAACAGAGACCATTAAGAGATTATGCCAACCCTACATTAGATGAAATTCATTTAACTATTCAAAACCCTGATGTAGCTGCTAACTCATTTGAACTTAAACCTACAATTATCCAAATGGTACAAAACAATCAATTTAGTGGTTCACCTACTGAAGATCCTAATTTACATCTTGCTAGTTTTTTAGAACTATGTGCTACTTTCAAATATGAATGAGTATCTAACGATGTTATTAGACTTAGTCTTTTTCCTTTTTCTTTAAGGGATAAGGCTAAAATGTGGTTAAATTCGTTAGCACCTGGATCTATTAAAACTTGGGGAGAGTTACAAAAATTTCTATCCAAATATTTTCCACAATCTAAAACTGCTAAGCTTAGAAATGATATAACTTCTTTTAGTCAGTTTGATGGAGAATCAATAGATGAAGCTTGGGAGAGATTTAAAGAACTTCTTAGGAAATGCCCACATCATGTGTTACCAGATTGGTTAATTATTCAAACTTTCTATAATGGATTAGTAGGATCTCTTAGATCAATCATCGATGCTGCTGCTGGAGGATCATTAATGTCAAAACCATTTAATGAAGCCTATGCACTAATCGAAGAAATGGCTACCAATAATTTTCAATGGCCTGCTGATAAAATGAATCCGAAAAAGATAGCCAGTATTCATGAAAATGATGCAATATCTATGTTAGGTTCGTAAATCACTACTATATCTAAAAAATTAGATCATTTTGGAATGAATTACTCTCCAACTATATTAGAAGAAAACTCATCTGGACAACTTATAGAATCTCAACCTTCATATGAAACTATGCATGCTATTAATAACAGACCCAATAATCCTTATGCGAATTATTATAATCTTGGATGGAAAAATCATCCTAATTTTAATTGGAATAATAATACAACTAATCAACCATGGATGAACAACATAACATAACCATTAGGAAATCCCTCTAACCAAGGAAATTCTAATTATAAACCTAGTTATCCACCTGGATTTAATAATAACAACCCTCAATTTAAAGATAAGAAATTATCTATAGAAGAATTAATATTAAATATGGGCCAACATTTACAAAATCAAGGAAATCAATTACAAATACAAGGAAACCAATTACAAAATCAAGCAATATATTTATAATATTGAAACTCAACTTGGACATATCGCTACCGCGCTTAATAATAGAATACCTGGAACATTTCCTAGTAATGTGGAAATAAATCCCAAAGACAAAGGAAATGAACAAATTAAAGCGATACAATTACGAAGTGGAAAAGAATTAGAACCTTGAATTCAGAAAGAACTTGAAAGTCAAAAAGAGGAAGTGGAAATCGAAAAAGAAAAGAATCAACAAGATCCGAACTTAGAAAATCCTTTAATACCAATGAAAATTTCTGTTGAAAATTCTCTACCACCATTTCCTCAACGACTAAATCAACATAAAAAAGATAAACTGTTTGCTAAATTCCTTGAAATTCTGAAGAAATTAACAATAAATATTCCTTTCGTAGAAGCTTTAGAACGAGATGCCAAACTATGTAAAATTCCTGAAAGATATTCTAAATAAAAAAAGAAAATTTACCGATAATGAAACGGTCGCACTTAGTGAGGAGTGTAGTGCTATTATTCGAAAAATGCTTCCTGAAAAATTAAAAGATCCCGGTAGTTTCACTATACCTCGCGCTATTGGAGAAAAATTCTATGAAAAAGCTTTGTGTGACTTAGGAGCAAGCATCAATCTAATGCCTCTATCAATTTTTAAGAGATTAGGATTGAGAGAAATTTCACCTACTTCAGTAACCCTTCAGTTAGCTGATCGTTCCATTACATATCCTAAGGGAGTTATGGAAGATGTTTTAGTAAAAGTGGATAAATTTATCTTCCCTGTAGATTTTATTGTTTTAGATATGGAAGAAGATAAAGAAATTCCTATCATCTTAGGAAGACCATTTTTAGCCACTTGGGAAAGCTATGATTGATGTTCGGAAAGGAGAATTAACTATAAGAGTAAATGACCAAAAAGTTACTTTTAATATTGTTAAATCAATGAAATATCCTGCGCTAGAAAAAGATGATGAGTGTTTTCGAATGGAAGTACTTGATCATTTATAAAAAGAACATTTTAAGGAATATTATGAAGAAAAATTAGAAAAAGAAAATACTGAATTAATTGAAAAAGCCGATATAAATGAAGAACTAGATTATATTCAAGAGAAATTTGAATTTTTGCATAATACAGAAAACACTGAAAAAAATATAGTTTCATCGATTATTAAACCTCTTGAACTTGAGTTAAAAATGTTACCTAATCATTTGAAATATACTTACTTAGGTAATTCTTCAACTCTACCAGTTATTATTTCATCTGAATTAAATGAATCTCAAGAACAAAAACTTTTAGATACCTTAAAAAAATATATGAAAACTTTGGGTTGAACTTTAGCAGATATTAAAGGAATTAGTCCTTCAATATGTATGCACAAAATTATTTTAGATAATGAACATAATCCTAAAGTAGATCCCCAAAGGAGATTAAACCCGATAATGAAAGAAGTAGTCAAGAAAGAAATTTTAAAATGGTTAGATAATGGTATTATATATCATATTTCTGACAGTGCTTGGGTAAGCCCAATTCATTGTGTGCCTAAGAAAGGAGGAGTGACCGTAAAAGCTAATGAAAATAATGATCTTATTCCTATAAGACAAGTTACTGGATGGCGAATATGTATTGATTATAGAAAATTAAACGCAGCCACCAGGAAAGATCACTTCCCTTTACCATTTCTAGACCAGATGTTAGATAAATTAGCCGGACATAAGTATTTTTGTTTCTTAGATGGATACACCGGTTATCATCAAATACAAATTGCTCCTGAGGATCAAGAGAAAACTACATTTACTAGTCCTTATGGAACTTTCGCTTTTCGAAGGATGCCTTTTGGATTATGTAATGCACTGCAGACATTCCAGAGATGTATGATGTCTATATTTAGTAAATTAATTGATAATGGAATAGAAGTATTTATGGATGATATCTCTGTATTTGGAACATCATTTGACACATGCTTAAATCATCTTGAAAAAGTATTTGAAGTATGTGAGAAAACTAATTTAGTTCTTAATTGGGAGAAATGTCAATTTATGGTTGCAGGCGGCATTGTATTAAGGCATAAAATTTCGGAAAAAGGCATGGAAGTAGACCTTGCAAAAATTCAAGTTATAGCTAAATTACCACCTCCAACTACAGTGAAAGGGGTAAGAAGTTTTCTTGGACATGCTGGATTCTACAGACGTTATATAAAAGATTTTTAAAAATTTACTAAACCTCTATGCCAACTTCTTGAAAAGGACAAGAAATTTGAATTTACAACTGAATGCATGAATGCTTTCGAATTATTAAAAGATAAATTAATTTCAGCACCTATAATAGTTTCACCTAATTGGAAGAAACCATTTGAGCTTATGTGTGATGCTAGTGATTATGCTTATAGGAGCGATTCTTGGGCAAAGATATGATAAGATTTTCAAAGTTATATATTATGCTTAGTAAAACTCTAAATGATGCTTGAAATAAATTATACGATTCTTGAAAGAGAATTATTAGCAGTTGTATATGCTTTTAATAAATTTTGGCCTTATCTAATAGGAACTAAATGTATTGTGCATACTGATCACTCTGCTATAAAATATTTAATGCAAAAGAAGAATTCTAAACCAAGATTAATTAGATGGATATTATTAATGCAAGAATTTGATTTTGAGATCGTTAACAAAAAGGAGCTGATAATCGAATTGTTGATCATTTATCAAGATTAGAATATCATGAATTATCCGATATCGATAATAAAATTATAGACGAGTTTTCCGATGAACAACTTTATAATATAAATGAGTGGAAAATACCTTGGTATGCTTGATATAGTAAATTATATTGTAAGTGACATTTTACCACCTATGTTAACTTTGCAACAACAGAAAAATTCATTCATGATACTAAAACATACTTTTGGGATGAACCATACTTATATAAGCAATGTAAGGATCTAATTATTAGAAGATGTGTGCATTATGAAGAAACTGAACCAATTATTCAAAAATGTCATGATTCGATTTTGGAGGACATAGTGGGACGAGATAAAGCTGCGTATAAAATTCTACAATACTGGATTCTACTGGCCTACTCTATTTAGAGATGTATACAGATATATAAAAACCTATGATAAATGCCAAAGAGTAGGAAATATATCAAGAAAAAAATGAAATGCCTCTGAATTTTATATTAGAAGTTGAAATTTTTTTATGTTTGGGGATTAGATTTCTTGGGACCTTTTATTCCTTCATTTGGAAACTCATATATATTAGTAGTTGTTGATTATGTTTCCAAATGGATTGAAGCGTAAGCTTTACCTAGGTGTGATGCTAAAAGTGTTTCAAAATTTTTAATGAAAAATATTTTTACTAGATTTGGAATGCCAATAGTGATTATGACTGACGAAGGAACTCATTTTAGAAATAAATATATTCACAAACTAGTAGAAAAATATAATATTATTCATAAGATATCAACTGCTTATCATCCACAAACTAGTGGATTAGCTGAAGTTTCTAATCGAGAGATTAAGTGTATTTTAAAAAGTTCGTAAACCCTAATAGATTGGATCGGTCTATAAGACTAGACAACTGCATTATGGGCATACAGGATCGCTTATAAAACTCTGATTAGAATGACTCCTTACAGGTTTATATATGGAAAAACTTTACACTTACCAGTTGAATTAGAACATAAAGCATATTGGGCGATTAAAGAATTTAATTATAATATGAAAGAAGCTAGTGAGAAGAGATTGTTGCAATTAAATGAATTAGAAGAATTAAGGAATGAATCATATGATAATGATAGGATTTATAAAGAAAGGATGAAATTATAGCATGATCGGAATATTAATCAGACAAAATTTTGAACCAGGACAAGAAGTTTTGCTATATAATACTAGATTGAAATTATTTCCTGGGAAATTGAAATCTCGATGGTTAGGACCTTTCACTATAACTCAAATATTTTCATATGGAACTATAGAAATTGAAGATCCAAAAATGGGACATAGATTTAAGGTAAACGAACATAGATTAAAACCATATTTCGAAGGTAGAAGACCAAATTTTAAAGAGGTTTTAATGCTTAGTCGACCTAATTACTAACCGAAATTAGGTCGGGCGACGACGTTGAACCAAGCGCTTTATGGGAGGCAACCCATGAGTAGTCTTTTATTTTAATTATATACAAATTAGTGAGTCCGTAATATTAAAATAAATCTTACTATTCAATTTTTAATTAGAATCATCACAAATTCAAACCTATATGATGAGATCAGAAAATATTCGGACCAGAGCGAAATTGGGCAATTTTACCGAATCTCGCCGACAGCTAGCCCGAGCCCGCCGACAGTGAGATCGCGTGCCATATTTTTAAATCAGTTTTATAACTAGCTCGCTGACGGCGAGAAACTTCCCACCGACGGCGAGACAGTTGAAAAATTGGTCTCTTAAGTTTTATGTGCGGTTTTGGACGGTTCTAAAGCCATTTCTTTGTAGAAAACCATCCCAAATTCATTTTTACACTATTTTCTTCCCTAGAAACAACTAGAGACCATTCCTTTCAATCTGAAATGGGCACCAAACTCTTAGAAACCACAAAAACTGGAGTTTTCAACCGAAGAAAATTCGTCAGTTCAGAGGCGCAACGTATTTTCAACAAAGTTTTGATGAAGAAGCGACTTATTAAAGAAAGGGGATTTGTCAACAGAGGAGTAGAGAATTCCACCACAAAAATTGTAGAAATGATCGTGCAGCGGCATAGGGAGGTATTTTGATATACGACATCCACTGTAGTTATTCCTGTAGTTAAAGAGTTTTACTCTAATCTACATGCGATCAACAATGGAAGTGTCTACGTCAGAGGAAGATGGGTAACATTTACTCCTTCAAAGGTAAATGAATTATTTTCTATCGAGAATACCCCTTTCTGTCATTATTCAAACTTTGTTCCTTCAAGATACAATATGAATGAGATTTATAGATACCTGACCGACGAACCTGATGATTGGGAGTTGCGCGAAGAAGGGTATGTCAGTTTCTCTGCATCACTTCTTAACCCTGTCTCGAAGCATTGGCATTTCTTTATCTCATCAAAATTATTACCCACTATGAGGGTAAATAAAGTTTCAAAGGAATGCGCTATATTAAATTATTGTATTCAAATTGGACTACCTATCGATGTTGGATCAATTATAGTAAAGTCTGCATTGGGATTGATTGTGCATGGGTCAGTTCATGGACTTGGACACCCATCAACTATATTTGCTTTATTCTGTCAGTACCAAGTTTCTTATGAGGCGTGGGAAAAGGTACTTTTGCCATGGAAACCACTCGATTCTACGGATATGTTTCCAACTTTTGATAACAATGATGAGATTACAATTATTTCTGATAGAGCATCACAGAACAATCCTTTAGTGAGGCCCCTTACTGATAAAACAAATTTCATTCGAAAAGATTAAAGGATTAGAGAAAGAGTTGCAAAACATGATGAATTCCATCGATAATATCTACGATATGTTTGATCACATTGATCTGGAGGATGAAGGAGCACTTTGATTATACTTGGACATCCGGAGGCCGGTTTTATTCATTTATCGAGACGAAAGGGTGGATTGATGAAGAATCTCATCGAGAATTCCCTTTCGGGCCTTTCTACAATCTATTTGTGCACTCGCGTCACATCGGGAATATCGGAGAGGATGTTAGTTCGTACAATCGAGGAGTAATAAAGATTTATATCTTATTTTATATTTGTGTGTATATATGTGTTGATTTGGATTTAGGTTTTACTATGATTTAAACTTTAAATTTGATCATCTCAGATTTGATGAAATTATATGTATTTGTTATATCTCAGCATTTAGAGTGTTGTGGTGTGGATTGCAATATTGAGTATTTATGAGAGTTTAAAGTATTGAAGTCTTAAGTGTTAGTGTTTAAAAGTGTGAAGTTTGTAAGTATTATGGATTTCATATATAAAGTTATATTATTTGTGTGAACTTTTTGTGAGTATAAGTATCTAGTCTTCATACTAAATTATCAATATAAGTGATCGGAAGATTAATTAGGGCCAAATCGAGGTTGAAAATGATTGAAGAATTTTAAATATTTAAAATTTTTGGAAGCTCGCCGACAGCGAGAATTATCCCGCCGACAGCGAGGGAAAGCTCGCTGACAGCGAGAACGATCTCACCGACGACGAGATTTTCCAGAAACTTTGGCCTTGGTAAATTAATTAACTCGCTGACGGCGAGAAAAGTCTCGCCGACAGCGAGATCGCAAAATGTCTTATATTTGACCAGTCAACCGACACTATTCATCATCCCCTTCCTCAAAACTTCGAAAAAAACCGACCTAGGGCTCGTGAGATCTTGGATTTGAGGCGATTTCAACACTTTTTGACACCTAATTTCATCTCCCCTTCGTAAGTGCTTCACTCCTATGCAAAAATTTTTTATTTTCACCATGAATTTCTTCTACATTGGGAAATTTTGGAAAAATTCGAAAAATGGAGAAAATACTTGGAAGAAATTCATGGAGATCGATTTAAATGGATTTTAGTTGCTATAGGAAGCCATTTTAGTAATAATTGGAAGTTTAGTTAGAATTTTTGTGATTTTCATAGATCGAACGAAATGGCTCCTCGACAAAGATGAAGGTTGGATTACGACGAAACCCGTTTCATAAATGCAAGAGCACAAACTCGATACTTTCAAAACATTCAAGCAAGAAAATGCATACAGGATCGAGTTTTCAAGAATCCGGGTGGAGAAGTGGAACGAATAATTAAGGAAAGAGGATGGGAAAATTTTTGCTACACCACAAACAAGGCTGTTGTACAAGTTGTCAAGGAATTTTATGCCAATCTGACTGCAATTGAAGATTCACCGATCAAAGTAAGAGGATTTTTGGTTGAATTCAGTGTTGCTAGGATTAATTCGTTTTATGAGGTACGTGACTTGCATACCAGTGACTATGATACTTTTGGAACAATTGAAGGACCACTGGAAGAGGTGATAAACTTTCTCACTGACGGGAAAGGAGTTTGGAAAATAAAGCAGCGCGAAAGGGAAAATTTTCCTCTTTCAATGTTAAATGCATTATCTAAGGCCCGACACTACTTCATTTGTTCTACCTTGTTACCCACATATCACCACGAGTGAGGTAACAAGAGATGAGCAATTCGCATTATTATATTCGAATCGAGAAAAGTATAAATGTGGGAAATATTATTTATAAGAATATATTAGCCATTGCACGAAGTGAAAGTGGAGGAGGACTAGGACACCCTGGTCTGATTTTTGCACTCTGCCAACTCTCTAGAGTTGAGGCTAGAGATGATGAGGAATGGGTGGAACCAATGAAGCCCATCACTCCGGCTAATATTAAGACATATGAATCCCACGAAGGATGGAGATCAGGGACGAGGAGTTATATGCCTTCATCGAGTAGAGATATACCTTCTACTAGTTATGACCCCCTCAGTACACCACCCTTACCCTTCATGATCTGATGAGAAATTTGGAGAGAACATAAAAAGGAAGTTTGAGCATATGGACCAAAGGATTGGAGGCTTGGAGAGAAGACATGATTATGACAGTGAATATCTCTAGCGACATTCAGAATACGAAATAGCATATTATGAGGCTGAACGTCGTTATAGGAGAGGTGAATTAGATGTTGTTTTTCCTGAATGCCCCCACTACACACAGTATCGACCTGCTCGACCTTCTCGACTGGAGATCGAGGAGATGATATAGTTTGGGATTTTGATGTCGAAGATTAGAGACTTTATTTGGTTTGTTTAGATTAATTGTTATTTTAAGAACTTTATTACTTTGTGTGTAATTGTTATGTACTTTACGTGGATCTGTGGAGTTGGTGTGTTTGTTTTAAATTGCTTAAGTTCGTTATGTTAGACTTTTTATATATGTTAAATTAGTATTCAAATTCTCTTTAAGGTAGTATGTTAGTTTTTCTTTAAATGTGTTGTTTAAGTTTTATAAATTGTGAACTTTAATTTTAGATTGTTTTAGTAACCCAGTTGATTGGATGTGTAATAGTAGATTAAGTTTAATCTGTTTGTGTTTTTATACTTATTAAAAATTTTTTTTACCCAGCACTCTCTTTTAAATACTATATATATGGAAGAATACTAACAGTACAGGTTCTTTAAATAATGAAAAAGCCTGCAAAAATTTCAAGGAAAAGAAATACCTAAAGCTCAAAGGTATGATGTAAATTCATTGTATATTTTCCTTTTCACCATTTAGATATAGATAGAAAAATTTAAGTTTGGGAGAGGAAAAATACAAATTTAATTATTAAATTGTTCTTAATTTCTATGTTTAAAAAAAATTTATTATTATTTGATTTTCTGTAATAATTTTTAATTCATTAACTTGAATTAATTTATATAATTATTATAGAAAGTTGAATAGAATATTTCTAGAAATCTAAATTATTTTAATAGAATAAGATATTTGGTTAAAAGGAATAAGAATATAGTAAACTATTTAAAGTAAGGGAAACTATATTCTAAAATTGAAATTCTTAAGTATTTAGGTGAAAAAGAAGAGATTGAAACTCAATGAAGTAAAGACTATGAAATACATATAAGCAAAGAAATATTTTAAGTTTCAAATTTAGGAAGAGAAAGTTGAAGTTCAAAATTATTAATAGGCTATCCAGATACAGTAACCCTCACTTGAAAAAGAAAAAGAGAAGGATTTAAAATCAATCCAAAAAGAAAAAAAGAAAAGAAAAGAAAAATATAAGTGAGGAGAAGCTTGAGGAGATGTCTTATCAAAAATTGGCTTCAATGGAATCAACCTAAAGGGTAAAACTCAAATATATTTCTAAACTTATATATATGGATTAGTATTTTACTAAATAGTGTTTTCTTGAACTTCCTATCATCTAAATATCTTAAGTAAATTACTCTTTTTAATATAGTCTTTCCTGAAATAAATAGAGAGCTAGAAATCTTAGATCTGATAACTAAATAATCTTATATCTATAAAGTTAATTTAATTACTTAAAAATATTTCTATTTAACTTTACTATAGTATTATTTAAATTTAATTCATAGTTTATTTGAATTAAAAAATTCTATTACAAAAATCATTATTTTTATTTAGTATAAAAATTACTTGAGGACAAGTAATAATTAAGTTTGGGGATTTTGATCACAGAAAAATATGTTAAGAAATTCATACCTATTTTTTATGAAATTGCACTTTAAAGAAAGGTATTTTCTTTATTTTATTGCAGGAATGAAGATTTATAAGTGATGGAAGAAAAAAGCATAAAATAGAGCAAATTTGGATCAAAAGGAAGAAATACATGCAAAATGAACTAAGTCGCCGACGGCGAAATCGAGCCCGCCGACGGCGAGATTATAAAGAGAATTTCTTAAAGATTTGCAACTACCTCGCCGACAGCGAGCCCGAGCCTGCCGACAGTAAGATCGCACGGTTTGAAGACCTTCTAGAAGCCCCGCTGACAGCGAGGTCGTTTCTCGCCGACGGCGAGACCGTTCAAAATGCCAGATACATTAAACCTGGACGCTTTTTGAAGAGGTGCTTAAGTACCCCTTAGACCTTTGTCTACCTCTATAAATAGATGACAAATTTTAGTATGTAGTGTGTCTTTTTTTGGAGTCTTAGAGTATTCTATTAGTGTGCTTTTGAGTCTAAGTTGAAGTTTAGTGTGAGTAAGTGTAAGTAGTGAGTTAAGAAGTGTGTTGTACTAAAAGGAAAAGTCAAAGGAACTTGAGGAGTACTGTCAGGGAGGAAATTGAGATAAGTATCTTTGTTTATTGTTGTTAACTTTAAATGAAATTTATGCTTTGTTTAATTCCCATGCATTCTGAGTAGTTTTCTTAGTCTTTCTCCTTTTTTATGAAATTATGTGAATTGATGAAATTAAATAGAAGTGTCTAATATATTAAAATAAATTGTGATAATCTTTTACTTAAAACTTAATTTACTTTCAATCTGGCCAATTGAATTGTTAAAATATGTTGAATTATCAACTATAGTAAAGATTACATCCAATATTCAGGGAAGTCAAAAGCCTTCGAAGGAGGGTGCAAATAAATAGGGAAATATTATTTATCGGACGTAGAATTGGACATTTTAGTGTGACAGACTAAAATATTCAATTTGGTCCTATTGTTTGAGAGCTGAAGTGTAGATGTTAGCCCTCAGGTGAGGGGAACGTGGGAGCTCTGAAGTGGCGACCGGTGTCCTCCCGGACTCAGTCGCAGATTCGATAATCAAGCATAGGACTAGTCAATGTTCTTTGCACTCGGACCAAAGGGTAAAGAATAGGAATGCTCCTATTTGTCACAATACAATAAAAAAATCTATTTGAATTCATCATTCACTTAAGTTTCTAAAAACAAGGGGAAGGATACTTTTTTCGAAGTCTTTAAATCAACTTTATTTAAAGCATTAGTTTACTTTAGATCGCTTTAGTTAAGTATTCTAAATTCCGTATACTATATTAGTAAGTAAATCCTTTTAAATTTAGTTGTTACAAATCTTTTAAAACTTCCCTGTGGGATCGATAACCAGGACTCCACTAGAGCCTTGTATTACTTGATACGATACGTATACTTGCGTAGAATCCACATTATACATTCCATCATAAAATTAAATATATATTAAGCGGGATCAAGTTTTTGGTTCCGTTGTTATTTTTGTAAACATTAAAAAGTGGGTCACCATGTTAATAGTAATTATAGACCTACCTATCCTCCAGGTTTTAATAATAATCCAGAATTTAAGGATAAGAAGTTGTCTATAAAAAAATGGTGTTACAAATGGGAAATCAGTTACAAAGTCAATGAGCTGCTATAAGAAATATTGAGAATCAGTTGGGACAAATTGCAAATTCACTAAGTAATAGAACCCAATGAACACTTCCTAATAATATAGAAAAATCCTAAAGACCAGAATAAAGATCATATATATGCTGTTCAACTTAAAAGTGGAAGAGAGTTGGAAGGTAGAGTTCAAAAAGAGAATGAAGTAGAGAAAATAGAAATTGAAAAATACAAAGAGGACGCTTCAGAAGATTTTAGAAGACCTATTTCTCGACTTAAGATTGATTTAGAAATACCGTCACCACCTCCATTTCCTCAAAGTCTTCGTCAACAAAAGTTGGATAAAAAAATTTCAAAATTTATGGAAATCTTTAAAAAGCTTACAATTAATATTTCTTTTGCTGAAGTTTTATATTAAATGCCATGCTATATGAAGCTTATGAATGATATTCTTAACAAAAAAAGAAAGTTTGAAGATAATGAGACAATTGCACTTAGTGAGGAGTGCAGTGCTATAATTCAGAAAAAACTTCCTAAAAAGCTTAAAGATCCTGGAAGCTTCACAATTCCATGTGCAATTGGAGACAGATTTTTTGGAAAAGCTTTATGTGATTTGGGTGCAAGTATTAACCTTATGTCATTATCAATATTTAAAAAACTTGGCTTAGAAGAAATATCTCCTACAACTGTAACCTTGCAATTAGTATATCATTTTATAACATTTCCTAAAGGTGTTGTAGAAGATGTTTTGGTGAAAGCAGATCGATTTATCTTTCATGTTGATTTCATTGGGTTAGATATAAAGATAAAGAGATAGCTATCATGTTAGGGAGACCTTTCATAGTAACAGGCTGAGCAATGATAGATGTGCAAAATGGGGAATTAACTATGTGTGTTAATGATTAAACAACTACTTTTAATATTTTCAAATCAATGAAATACCCTGCAAAAGGTAAAGATGATGAATGTTTCAGGATAGATGTAATGAGATATTTTAGTGAATTTCATTTCAAAACAACTTATGAAGAGAATTTAGAAATGAAAGAATTGGAACACGAGCAAGAAGCATACTTAGAACATCTTAATGATTTTATTGAAGAAGATTCAATTTTTGTTGAAGAAAGTTTTGAATTTTTGGACATGACAAAAAAAGACAAATCTTTTTGAAGTTACTTCTGAAAAATTTAAAATATGTCTTTTTACGCGATTCCTTAACTTTGCCGGTTATAATTTCCCCTAACTTAACTTCAGAAGAAGAAGAGTGTTTGCTAAAAACTATGAAGAAATATAAGAAAACCTTTGGATGGACAATTGATGATATTAAAGGAAGCAGTCCTTCAATTTGTATGCATGGAATTCTGATAGAAGAATACTGCAAACCAAGGGCTGATCCTCAAAGGAGATTAAATCCTATTATGAAAGAATTTGTTAAAAAGAAATTTTAAAGTTGTTAGTTGCTGGGTTTATCTATCATATTTCAGATAGCGCATGGGTTAGTCTTATTCACTGTGTTCCTAAGAAATGAGGAGTAAATATAACTGTTAATGAAAAAAATGAATTGATACCAACAAGACAAGTTACAGGATGAAGAATACGCATTGATTATAGAAAATTAAACCTTGCCACAAGGAAATATCATTTTGCATTACCCTTTCTGGATCAAATATTAGATATACTAGCTGGGCAGAAATACTTTTGTTTTCTAGATGGATATACCGGTTATCACCAAATACAAATTGCTCCACAGGATCAAGCATAAACAATATTTACCGGTCCTTATGGTACTTTTACTTTTAGAAGAATGTCCTTTGGTTTATGTAATGCCCCTACTACATTTAAAAGATGTATGATGGTTATTTTTTGTGATATAATTGAAAATGGAATTGAAGTTTTTATGAATGATTATTCGGTGTTTGGAACTACATTTGAATGTTGTTTAAAACAATTATCAAGAGTTTTTAAACGCCGTGAATAAATAAATTTAGTCCTTAATTGAGAAAAAATGTCAATTTATGGTAGCAGGAGGAATTGTTTTGAGGACATCACATTTCAAAGAAATGTATGGAAGTAGATCCTGTTAAAATTAAAGTGATCGTTAATTTACCTCATCCAACAAATGTGAAGGAAATTAGGAGTTCTTTAGGACATGCTAAATTCTATAGGCGAAATATTATAGACTTTTCAAAAATTGCTAAGTCGTTATGCTATTTGCTCTTGAAAGATGTGATTTTCAATTTTGATAAGGATTGTGAAAAGCTTTTGAATTTTTAAAAGAAATATTAATCACTACACCAGTTATCGTTTCACAGGATTGGAAAACACAATTTGAATTAATGTGTGATGCAAGTGATTATCTATTGGAGCTGTTTTGGGACATAAATATGATAAAATTTTTAAAGTAATTTACTATGATAGTAAAACTCTTAATGAAGCTCAAATTAATTATACCACAACTGAGAAAGAGTTGTTAGTTATAGTATTTGCCTTTGAAAACTTCAGATCATATTTAATTGGAACTAAATGTGTGGTGCATACAGATCATTCTGCTATTAAGTATTTAACGAAAAAGAAGGATACAAAACCAAGATTGATAAGGTTGATTCTTCTTTTACAAGAATATGAATTTGAAATAGTTGATAGAAAATGAGCTAATAATTAAATTGTTGATCATCTGTCCAGACTTAACTCTGAGAAATCACTTTGTTTCGAAGAAGAAATTAATGAACATTTTTCAGATGAAAATTTGTTCAATATTAATGAATGGCGTGTTCCATGGTATGCATACATTGTGAACTTTCTTGTTAGTAAGATTTTACGTTATGGTCTGACACACCAACAAAAGAGAAAATTTTCAAAGTAAATGGTCATAGGCTTAAACCCTATTTCTTAGGGGATCAGACTAAATTAAACGATGTTTTGATATTGGGTCACCCAGAAAAAGCACTGGGTACGTCAGGATGACGACGTAAAACTAAGCGCTCTATGGGAGGCAACTCATAGTTATCGGTGTGCTTTTGTTTTGATTGTTGTTGTTGTGTTTCTTTTAGAGAATTATGGTAGTATTTTGAATTTTTGGTGACAAATTTTAGACTTTAAATGATGTCTTAGACGTGTAAGAATAAGTATTTGGACAATAAGCTGACTTGTATTAAATTGAGCACTTGCGCCTAAGCGCCCAAAACTGTCGCTTAAGTTTCATAGTTATAAAAACGTGCCTAAAGGATGTTCTAGAAGAATTACACGTGGTAAAGTAGTCTTGAATGTTATTTGGTGGTTTTTATACATGGGAAGTGGGTATAGGCTCTACTAAAGTCTACAAATAGCATGGAATTGAAGAGAAAATTTGCCCCTTTCAAAAATTTCCATCTTGAATTCTAAGAGAAAAAAGATTTGAGTTGTAAGAAGGAATTAAGATAGCAAAGATGTCTTCTTAGGAGAATGACTTGAAGAAAAATGAGGAAGCTGTCAAGAAGAAGCTTGTAAGTTAAAGTGCGCAAGAGCTATATAACGGATTTCTAGCCGTTATTATTGAAGGAATAGCGGAGAAGATTGCAAAAATCGAGGATGATGTGGCTGCAATTGAGGCAGAGGTAAATGAAGCTAACGCACATTTATCGCATATTAGTTGGCAACTCAAAATACAATTCAGACATTCAAGTTATATTGAAGAAGCGGACAAGGCGATGTATTTGAAAAACAAGTTGATTAAAGAGGAATTTATCAGAGTTCATCATCATCTGTTTTATCAAATCAATGTGTCAAATGGTTCAGAAGGAACAACTGAAGGTCAAGGATATATTCCACCTAATGGAGAATGGAATTAAGTTCTTTGTTTTGTTTGTTTTGTTTGTTTGTGTTTGTTTGCTTATGTGACTGTGTGTGTTTTTGTTATGTGTTTATGTAAGTTTATCTTGTGTTATGATGAATTTAGAGAATATCTCATCCAAAAATTTTTGGAGTGGAGATTAGACAAGTGAAGTATTTGTATTTGTTGAAAATATGTAATGAAAGTATTGTGTTAGTGTGAAAATATTCTTGTTATTGTGATCGAATCTAAGTTGTGAAAAATTAAGAATTTTTTAGAAAGAAGAGAGAAGAAAGGAAGAAATTGTTATTATGACTTATTTAAGACCATGTGAGGGTGATTAACTTGGGAAAATGTGCATTTGAATCAAAATTTAGAAATGCCAAAATTTGTGCATTGGTGTCTAAGTGTCAAAAACCCACGCTAATGCGCGAGCAAATCCGAGAGCACTGCGCCTAAGCACCGAAACAGTCGTGCTTAGGCGTCGGTTCACGAAAACCAGTTTATGACAATTTTAAGTACCGAAACCACTATTTTATCCTCATTTTATCATCTTCTTCCTCAAGCTTTCACATTTTTGCACCTAGGGCATACCTATAAGTGAAGATTTCTTGGTGGATTTGAGCCAAATTCATTGGATTTCATCTTCTCGAAATTAGAGCTTCTCTTTTATGTAAAAATTTTTTATTTTCACCATAGATTTGGAGTTCATTATGGAAAATTTGAAAATTTACTATTCATGGTGAAATTTTGATGAAAATTGATGGATTTTACATGGAGAAGTGAGTTTAAGCTTTTAGAATTTAAATCTAGTGAATTAGGGTTGATTTTGGAATTTATTGTGAATTTTTTGTAATTTTTAGAATGACACCAAAAATGAAAAGGAGCTAGGGGAAGGGTACATTCGATTCAAACAAGTTTGTGAGTTCTAAGGTTCAGAATCACTATGTCGATGCACTGTAATCGAGGAAGTTAATACCTAAGCATTGCTTTAAAATCTGGGCAGAGAAGAGGAAGATTTAATCGTTCACCGACAGTGGGATCGATTCTGATATTTCTCTGCTGTTACGGTGATTTCTGTGGTTAGAGATTTCTATAGAAATCTCCCTGAATCAGAAGACAATCTGGTGATGGTGAGAGGGAAGACAGTGGGTTTTCAACAAAGGTAATCAATTCATTTTACGAACTGTCTACGGATACATTATGTTGTTATTCCAATTACAATCCTACTGAGGGGTAGCTAGATTAGATTATTTCTTTGTTAACTGCTGGTAGAGGTCTCTGGAAGATTACCACTGGTAGAAAGGTAAACTTTCCAACATTAAAGATGAATGCCACAATGAAAGCATGGCATTATTTTCTTTCTACTGGTCTACTCCCCACAAATCATGTTAATGAAGTTACCAGAGAAAGGGCTACACTGAACTACTGCATTTAGTAGTACAAGTCGTTCAATGTTGGATCTTAAATTTATCAGGTTATCACTAGTTCTACCAGAGCCGCTACTACTGCTGGCTTGGGATTCCCTTCCTTAATCTTTTCTTTATGTGAGCATGCTGGTGTTAAATTTGATAGTTGGGAGGAGATTCTTCAACCTCTGAAGTCCATTACTAGTGTGCATGTGAAGACTTATTCTGAACATTTGATTTTTGGCTGGAGAGGGGGATTTTCTAGAAGTTATGGCGCTTCTACGTCACATGCTTCTACATCTGGAGCATCCACATCTCATGGCAAATCCAGTCCTGATTCACAATCTAAAATGCTGCAAAAGTGATGGATAACATTGATTATGCTATGGATAAGGTATCAAATCTTAAAAACTATGTTGATCATATTGATTTCTACTTAGGGAGACATAGTAATTATGAGGAGACATACAACACTTCTTTAGAGATACTTATTAGAGGTGATCAAAGTGTGGTATTTCCTCCTTATTCACAGTACTCAGTTTGATTCTGCTAGTTTTTGGAATGATGGCGATGATGATGAAGATGATAATGACGGTGACATTGATGAGTAGAGATTGAGTTGTGTTATGTTTTATTTGAACTGTTATTTTTGTTGATATATGGACTATTATACGTGTTGTTATTTATGGTTGTAGTGAACACTATTGTTCTTGTTTGTTGTGATGTGTATCTATGTGATGTTAATGTGGTAGTATGATTTAAACTATTTTAGTTTAAATTTGTTTTGTTAGTTTTGTTGAACTTATTCCTGCTGCTTTAGGAAGTTTAGATAGAGCTAACCTTCATGTTTAAATTTCAATTCACTACCATGAATTTTCTATTGTGGTTGTGATAATATGTTAGTTTGTGTGATTTGCTTTTATATTAGTCTCCACTGCATAGAAGTCTTTTAAATCTCATAAATGCTAAAATCAAAATGAAATTTAATCATTTTTACTTCTGTTTTTAAACTTTTTGTATCTGCATAATTAGGATATGAAAATTCTTGTAAGCATAAGTTTTATTTTCAATTACTATCTTTATATATTATATGCTAAAATGTTTAATCTTTGTAAAAATTTAAGTTTGAGGGAGAATGAAAAATCAATTTTCAAAACTTGAAATGTATTTGTTCTCAAATATGCTACAAATAAATTTGATTTTTGATTTAAAAAATGATTATGTGTATAATGTTATATTAGGGTAATAAAATTTTGAATATAGAAACGTGTAAGAAAATTTGGTTAAAATTTTATAGTGATGAACAAAAATTTCAAGTTAAATTTTTTTCTTAGTGAAGAGATGTTAAATATGATGTAACTATCTTTAGTAAGAGATATTGTATTTTTGAAAAATATAGAAGAATTAAACTTTTATTTCAAAACTTAAATTTCTTTTACTAAAAATAATTTTCAATTGCTATTATTATATTTTAAAATAAAGGATATATATAAAACTTTTGCTTTAGGAAAGGAAGAGTGGAATTCGAAATTAATAAAAGCTTATCCAGATATAGTAATACTTGCCAAAAAAAAGTAAAGTATAGTATGAGAGGAGAAGCTTGAGGATTAGTGCATAATCAAAAATTGATTCCACATTTGATCTTTTTAATGCATAAGACTGGAAAAACTCCAAAGCTTAAGGATATAATATAATGAGTGTAATTATTTTTAATGAAAATTAAGTAAAGAAGATAGAATGCCCAAACTCTATATTTGGAAAATCTATAAATATTTCTGAATTAGATAGGAGCTCATATTTTCATACTTTTTCACTTTAGAAATTTTCTAAACTTTAAATTGTTCTCATTCACTAAAGTTTTTCCTAAATTGGAATACCACTTTCTAAAACAAAATTTTAGAATCTCCTAAAGAAACTCATTCACATAATTTGCTTATGTTGGTTTTGAAAGATTGTAGTGTGAGGATAAGTAACATTTTAAGTTAGGGGGAATTTGATATACCTAAAATATATAATATTTTTATTCACATTTTATACATATTTTTGATGATATTACACTTTAATAGAAAGTATTTATGTGTTTTTCTTTTAGGTACACTTAAATGGACCAAATATATCGAAAAGAGTGAAAAAAGATCAATATTGGAGCAAAAATAAAGAATGAGTTAAAATTAACTGAGGCACCAAAGTGCCCAGATCTGGCGCCTAAACGCCAATAGACAGAGAAGGTCGTGCCTAAGCTCCAAAACCTTGCGCTTAAGAGCTTGGTAGTTACTTTGAAATTTTAATTAATTTTTGGTGAATTTTGAAGAGGTGTTTGAGGCATCATTTGGTACAAACATGGGTAACTGATCAAGGGCGTCAAAAGACATTCAAATTTCACTATGCATCACTTGGGTAGATTCATTGAATATTGATGCATTTTAAAGAGACATCAAAGCATCTATTGAGAAAGTATAAATGAAAAGAGTTTTTAGAGTAAAGAGAGTTCTTTTAGAAAGAGAAAAATTAAAGTTTGTAGAGATTAGTTAAAGTAAGAAGTTGTAGGATTCTTACTTAGGGTTTCTTTACACTTTTCTCATTCCTAGTGAAAGAGAAGGTGAGTAGGGATTCCTAAAATCCATTATTATAGAGAGATTTAGACCCTCTGGGGTTGGGCGACTAGTCCAAGGAGTCTTGTAAGAGAAATGAAGATATTCAAAGGAACTTCAAGAGTTTGTTGGGGAGGAACTTGAGAGAAGTTTTATCTTTGTACTTTGTTTGGTTTTAATTAAGACTTATTGTGTTTTTTACAGTGTTTCTACTTTTAAAACTAATTGTTGTTTTGCTTTCTCCATGGATTCTAGGTAATCTTCTTTATTTTTTTCCTTAAAATGAAAAGTAATTAAGCGTTGGATGAAAGTTGTGGAAGTATTGATCTTTAATGTTGGAAGAAGTTGTGATTAATTTAATCCTTGCACTTCATTTACTTCTTGATTTGGCCAATTAAGATATTAACATTTGTTGTGAGAACATGTAAGATCCTAGTAGGTATTGTCTCTATCAACAATAGGTAGAAATCACATGAGATTATATGGATGAAAAAGTAAAGCATATAATTTTACTCAAATAAATATGGAAATATACTTTGATGGGTGTAGAATTAGAGACTTTAGGGTGACAGACCAAAGCCCCTAATTTGGTTTATTCTTTTAGGTTTTGATGCGAGATGTTAACCTCAAGGTGGAGGGAAGAGAGTGAACTCTAATGTGAGAGCTAGTATCTTCACTACTTAACCCGTCTTCAAAACTATTCAAACTTTAAACTAGCCAATGTTCTTTATAGTATCTCTAGTAAGGGAAAAGAATAAAATTGCTCATATTTGACACAACATATTTTGAATACTTCCACAACATAATTTTTGTACTTATTACTCATTCTTGATAAGGAAAAAGATATTTTCATCTTTACTTCTTTAATCTTACAAAAATTTCATTATAGTTAGTAAATTGTTTACTTTATCTCACAAGCTAAGAAAATACCAAAAAGAATTGTATTTTAAAGTTTTCTGTTATCCAAAACTGCTTAAGTTTCTTTTTCTAAATAGAATTTGTGATCTAAAAATATTTTTATCTTTTAAATTTCCAAAACTTTTCCCCATGGGATCGATATTTCGGGGCTTAATCAGAAAGTCCTATAGTACTTGATAACGATACGTATACTTGCATAGAATCCCTAAATTTAAATATCACTGTTGCATTCTTATTTACATCGGAATTAAGTTTTTCGTGTCGTTGTAAAAAAAGAAATTTTATATTAATAATATAAGTATAATTTGATTACCACAAATATAAATATATCAGTATTAATCTGGTAGTAAAAAGAATCGAGATCACTCCTTAGAGCATGTGAAGAGAATTTCAGAGGCATTTGGCAAGGGGACAAAAGCTTTTTCATTTTTCCAAGTGTTGGGCATGGTGGTGCCAGTGAGGGTAAAGGGGGCATGGAGAAGGACTTGGCTTGATTGAGGAGGCTTTTGGTTGGGTGGCTATGACCAGATTTGGTTTGGCTTGACCCACCTTGGCTTAGTCTGGCTTCCCAAGGTTTGAACTTGACTTTGGAGCCATATGTTCACCCCTCATGGTGAGTGATGCAATTTTGTCATTTAGTGCTTGGAATTAGTTTGGATTGGTTTTTGGTTTACCCACATGTCTTGGTGTGTCATGGTTCATAGGTGACCCATGAAAGATGGGCCATGGGAGAGATGGGCCTTGGGCTTGTTTTTTGGATTTAGGGCTACCCTAGGTGTGTTTAGGTTTAGCGTAAGATCTTAAAACTAATGGGCTTCCATAATTCTCCTAATTAGATAATTTGGTGAATTATGGGGGGTTGCCCTATGGTGCCAATTCGACCCCTAGACGGTTTGATGTCTCGAACATTGGGCTTAATTTTGTGGCAATGAGGTCAAAAGTCAAGACATTTTATAGTCATCATTTAAATTTTCAAAAGAAGGAATTTATTATTCTAAAAAAGTGACTATGAGAGATGCTCCAGATAATGTACATGTTGATTTGTTTTCTAGTCATGGATTATGCTTGGATAAAAAGTAAAATTCTATAGGTTATTCACCCAATGTGCATGTCAATACTTCAACTATTTTGGATATTTATAAATTGAAGGGCATGATGGTTCGTGCTCAAAATAAACTAATTATCTAATATTTGAATCATGACATAAAATTTTCTATGATATGTGAGCTTAGTATTTTCCATATAAATTCTTAGAAATGGTGAGTAGGAGTATCAAATATATTTTGGAGTTTTTGGGGTGATTCCAATTGAATTCAATTATAAAATTAGTGGCAATTTAAAAATAAGATTAGCATTGACTAAATTAGGTTGCTTTAAGGCTTTGGTTTTATTCAATAAAAAGAAACCAAATGATATATTTAATAATCAATAATATTGGGTAAGGACTTTTTCTAGTTGATATCTCCAAGATTTTCTAATTTTCTATTGGGTTTGTGAAGTTTAGAATTCAATGAAATCAACAATGTAAGTTTATAATTTTTCAAATATTTATTTTTAAACTCTCCAACAAGATCAATATAAAAGAAACGACTTAATTTATATCCAAAAAAGTAATTTTTTAAAATTATTAAATGTGTCATTCTTACGCACGATAAATCGCACCCAAGTAAATTTATTGAATTCATTCCATCGAATTACCACCTAGACTTATAATGCTAACGATACAAATGAATCCATATGCATGATTTTGAAAAATCCTGATTTAACTACCACCTTAAGTGAATGAAACTTTCATTTGCTTTATTAGCAATAAATGATCATAATAGAACCATAGTTAAGGTAGTCCTCTGATTAATTCTAAGTGAAAGATTTTTCTTCTGTATTTGTATGAAAAAAATCTCATATCTAATGGCAGCATTTTGAAGTTTTATCAAGTGTTGTTTTCAAACATTTAATAAAATTATTTTCACCAATATCAAACATATAAATTATTTTAAATGAAAATCCTTCTAAATGAAGTTTCTTGTAAACCTTATGCACCCAATATCAAGACCTTCAAATAATAAGTTGTTTATGTTTTCAATTATATAAAAAATGAGCCGTTAAAATTGAGAAATTAAAGCTCTCAATGGCCCTTTCAATATAAATCATCTTTTCGTTATATTATCACTAAGAGTTACCTTACCTCCACACCTTCATTCTAGTGTTGCAAATTTTGTTATCTATGGTCATATATTTTGAGAAATCACTATCTAGGAAATATTTGATTTCACTAGTCCTACTATGAATGCAAACATACAAAAAGGTCCAAACTTAATCTATGTTACATGAACTAAGTTGGGTTCATTTGTATTAGAATATGTGTGTGATTAAAGCTTTGTGACAACCAAATAATTATTTTCATGTCGATTTTTACATACAAGAGATATGACATATCTTATCATTAATACTTAACACTGAGCAAAGTATGCATGAATGAATTTTCTGCTCAATGATTATTTTGCTTCTTCTTTAATTACATTAATTGTGCATATGAAAATAATGATACGAACAATATGCAACATGCATAACACATGAGTAGAATGTTAAATGGATCACATGGAGATTCATTGAATCTAAATTTTAATATAATATTTACCTCATCAAGATGGCAAACCTTAATAAGCAAATCATGAATGCTTTCACCACATGACAATCACTCAAAAACTAAAATTTGGCCCTCTTTTTTTTATCATTAAATAAAGATTATTCTTTCATCGTATTCCTTTCTGATATAAACAATCTCATATTTAAGAACTATATATTTTTTAAATCAAAATATTCTTCATTAAACATGCTTATCTTTTTCTTTAATGAATTATAACTGTCATGCATTTCTTCTAACTCACAAGCTACATGTTTATAATTCACAGTTTAATTTTACAAATTTTTCGCTTCTGTGACATTCATACATCGAAAACTAATGAGCAAAAGTAGGAAAAAAAATTGCATCGAAACTTCTTAATAAAAAATTTCTCTAATCAATTCTATTTTATCAAACATTATTATTAGTATTAATATTCATATCATTGAGATGATCTCATTTGATATATCTTGATTTCTTATAATCAAAATAGATAATAATAATAATAATAATAATCATTATTTTTTAGTAAAACCATTACTTCTTTTCTAAATTCTTTCTTCAATCATGATTTCTCCCATTAATAAACTAAAAAAAATAAATTTTTTAGTCATTAATTTCATCCCTATTTTGAGATTCCTCATCAACTTCATCACAATCATGCACTCTCAAAGCTATTTATCTTTCTTTCTTCTTTCAGAATCATTCTCATTTTTATAAATTATTTTTTCTCATAAAAATGATAACTAAATAATAAATTGATAAAATAATTAATGCAATCCAAAAACATTTTAAAGCTCAATTACATTGTTTTCAAAATAAATTTAATAAATTTCAATTTTTTTTTATATATATAAATAGTTTATATAACATAAATTTTTTTAATTACCAAATAGTAATCCGTACGTAAGGCGCTTTTCATTAGTCCGAGGTTGATCCACAGTACAACCGAATTAAGTCGTCATCTCGGATCTTTCCCGCTACCTCCGAAAAGGACCCAGCGAAACGAGATGCGGATCTAAAGGACCCAAATCATCCACGCTTCCCATCTCCTGTCCATTGGATCTGCCTCCTCACTTATGGCACCTCTTTCTGCCACGATAACGCTACAGCCACCATCCATTTTTTCCTAATCCAACGGTCAATATTCATTCTGTAAGCCCCTCCAAAACCCACTGAACTTGCTTCCCCGCAAACTATTTCCCAAAGAGGAAAGGTAAATTAGGCGAAATACATAACGAATTACGAGAAAGGCTTCAGCTTTGCTTCGTCTTCTTCCTGAAGAGTGAGCGACAGAGGATGCAGCAGGAGCAGGAGACGAGTTCCAGATCATCGAGCTCTGGCTTGCGCATGGATATCAAAGAAGGCAAGAAAGAATTTTTTTTACTTTTCATGGATTTTTATTACGAGAATTCGTACCAAATTGAATTTTTTTTCTTTTTTGCAAAGTTACTCTGTCCTCTGTTTCTTGTACTAAATCTAGCTATGCTTTGAGCTGGCAGGGATGGAGAGCGACGAAGAAATAAGGAGAGTGCCCGACTTAGTGGCCGGTGAGCAGACGGGACTGTCGGCCGCAGGAGGCCACGGCGGCGCCACCGCTGCCGCCGGGCCATCGGTGGCTAGTCAGAGAAAGAGGGGAAGGAGTCCGGCGGAAAAGGAGCACAGGAGGTTGAAGAGGTGAGCTCACCTGCTTGCCTGCTTGTGTGTGTATTTGTGGCATTTATTTTCATATTTGTGATGTTTACCTTTTTATTTGGGGATGGAGGGGAGAAGGTTGCTGAGAAATAGGGTATCGGCGCAGCAGGCGAGAGAGAGGAAGAAGGCGTATTTAAGCGATTTGGAAGAGAAGGTGAAGGAATTGGAGAGGAAGAACATGGAGTTGGAGGAGAGGCTATCCACGGTTCAAAATGAGAGCCAGATGCTTAGACAGGTATGAATATTATATTGTTCTTTATATCTTTTCAAATGTGGTTGGGTTTGTGGTAATTAAGGGCTGTTTGGCTGCAAGTATGGTTTAGTATACATCAAGTGTTTGCTAGAATCAAAATCCAATTACAGGTGATTGTTTGAGAACCAATTAGAACTGCCTCCAACTAGAAGCTTATAAATTGTAAAGCTATCAAAGCCCCGAGTCGCCTAAAGTTACATTTATAAAATGTGGCTCAACAGTCGGCTTTAAGCGAGCCGCGATATAACGCAAGGTCTTTTGCCCAAAAGAGCTATCAACTTGCCCATAATGCTTACCAACTAACATGGTAATCACTTCAGAAATGCTTGCCATGGATAGTCATCCTCAATTCAAAACTCGATGGTAGTTCCCAAGCCATGATTAGAAGATAACTTGATGATAAACTCTTTAGATGTATAGCTACTTGTAGTTTTAATCTATACATTCTTTATGTAATTATACAATGTAGATTTTTATATTGATTTTAAGTTTTACATATGGATAGGGAAACATTAACGAGTATGGGTATATGAAAAACGTGACTAAAAATTACAACGGAAAATTAAAACATGTTCATGTTAAGTAAATAGAGGATTCACTAAGTTATTATGACATTGGTAGAGCCAATTTATTGAGAGCTTCCAAAAGCGGTGGAGGCATCCTTCATTTGAGAAGTCTAAGACTTGGAACATACTTTAAACTTTCTCATGGTTTAAAAGGCTAGTGTGAAGTGAAGGATATCCAGGAACTTCACTATTTTGAATTAGGCCTATCACAGAGATAGCTACCCACTTTTATGGATCGACTCTTTAGTTGAATCTACAATTAATTTCCTAGTAACAAGCTTTGTTGATTTTCCTTTCTTTTTTTTTTATGCAATCATGGAATTGCGATATTTTTTGTTGATCATGATAAAGCAATTTTTATTGTTACAGCCAACTCATACCTTTTGTGAAGAACATCGAGGGTGCTTATTAGTCAATGGTAGACAGCTTTTAAATATTGGAACATTAAATTTTATGTCAATGAAGAATTAAACTTGGACTCTATATATCAGCGACCTTTAGGATATTTTTGTTTCATTGAAAATGTGAAGTATACAAGCGAAAGGTTTTTTTTTTTTGGAGAGTTTGAAAGCTATTTTATGAATTTTATGATAAAAATTAAAGAAGGAAGTTAATGCGTATCAAAGGAAAATCCGACCTACCATGAACTCATGAAAGATCTGCGAGATATAAATAAACAAATGTATTTCCAAAAGATTTCCTTAGCATGAATTTTATGATGCGAACACGTTTGTTTTATTTTTTGTTTTTTGGTTGAGGATTCTTAGAGGAGCATACTCTTGGAGCTAATCATTTTATTATTTAGATAAACTTTCAATTAAGATCTTTTGTTTTTGTTTTAAATTTGGTTAATTTATACTATAATATTAGCTAAAAATTTTAAAATAAAATCGAGGATAAGCAAAGCCCAAGTGGGGTATGGGTATATCTAAAGAATTTAAGAAAGGGTAGACAAAATTGATTTATAGATTTATTATCCTGAGCTGTCAAACTCTCAATCTATTTAGTCGAGAAAGTATTCGAGCCAACTTGCTCCGAAGTTCTGTCAATTGCAACAAATTATGTAATCTAAGAGACTTAATAGATTACAAGCCAAAGAAGAAAACAAAAATCTTTAGGCTTTATGGGATTGAAGGGAAGAAAAATAGGGATTACTTTTTTATACTATGGGGAGATGGTATAATAAGATGCAAAAGAAATTTTTTTACTATAAAAAATGAAAATACTTGATGGAATTTATAATTATTCCTAGATTAAATCTATTGAAGTGGCCTAAGCATATTAGACCTTCACCAAACTGTGTTTAGAATAGTGTTATCATTTTAAGTGTCAATTGTAGTGATGATACCTTGGAAGACATGAATGTAATGCAAATTATGTTATCAGGTTGAGTCTTATATCTATACGTTTGGTTACTCGAACTATATTATGAATATGAATCCACCTGACTGTTGATTTAAGACTCGCTTTTATGAGAAGTTATAATTGGTCAAAATATTGATTTTCACATAATTTCAAATAAAGTTATTTTTATTAATTTGAAAAAAATAGTCTAAAGAGTGACCCTAGTGTTATTTTTTTCAAAAAGTAAATTTCTTATGATTAATTTTAGATTCCTTAATTTTTTTTTATTTTTGTAGAAGAATTATATTTTTCTTAGGAGCCTATCAAAATTTGTAGAATCATGAAAAACCCATATCATTAATGAAAATAAAATCATTCAATTTTATGCAAATATGTAGATAAATATTTTACAAGTTGCGGGTAATGGAAAGCTTGGATGTCGGTGGGTTTTGCAAATACACCTCATAAATGATAGATTACAAGAAGTTGGTTTGTTCGTAGTTTGAAAAAAGAAAATGTATATAAAATTGAACTTCAAATCATAGACATTTCTATCATATGCCTTTTACCATTTTTATTCTTGATTTCGAATATGAGTGAAGTTGATAATTATACCTTAATTTATTCAAATAGCTTTCCTTATCTAAAAAGTATATAAATTAAAGAAAAAACTATAAAAGTGGCATTACGAGCAGGCAAATTTTTTCTCTACATACTATTTTCCTAAACTAATGCACTAAATAGTCTGCAGTGCCTTGACGAGCATTGCATTAATAGCACCTTCAAAAGAAAGGATTTTTATTCTAATGCACGTGATTACATGAAATGACTAACAATAGAGAACATCATGACAAGATTAGCAAAAAAGACCCTACCCTAGACTAAGAATTATTTGAGGTTGTGCTTATCATAGCTCTAAATTCTCGCATTGGTTTATGCAATCATATGGTGCTATGACATATGATTGGGCAATATTGTTATGACTAATCTTATCTTAAGAATCTTAATAAACTAAGGTCTTTCCACCTTAATTTATTAAGTATTATCATAACTTAAAGAGAAATAAATTTTTGAAAAACATATACCATAATTCTTTGGAATAGGTTCTAATAGATCACATAAATAAATCTACATATCTTTATAAATATATTTTTCTATTAAGGAAAATAACTTGACTAAACATATAGCTTAATTTTTTTCATTATTTCAAATCAAATCAAGATGACATGCTTAGGTTATTTAAATTATTGAAAATTTATCTAAGCACTAGTTATGGCATATCAATGATCATCGTGCTATGAATCATGATCGATGATAATGGCCGACCATAACTTAATCCTAAATGTGAACTTGATCCACTTATCTAGCTGAATGTTTGACTCATATTTATGAATGCAAATGCATCTCAATATAATGATAGAAAGACTGATGATAGAAATAATCAATCATTCAACTAAATTTGAGTATATAGAAATAGTTTATTAGCTTTGAAAGGGGTTTCTTTAGTTTTTATAAAAGCTCCAAGTGTTTATATAGTGAGAGTATAAATGAATATAAGACTGCCTGGGCAAGCATGATATTGCTCATAATGGGTCCTTAGTGAATTTTGACCTATGAAGGGAATATATTGTTGATTCAAATAGATATGGCCCCTCTTGTATTGAAAGCATTAGGGTGAAATTTTACAATTTAAAATAGAGAGTAATGTTATTTAATCAATTTTGGCATTGTTAAACAAATATGATTTGCTTAGGGTAGTCATATTCCTAATGAACATGGTTCACCTAGATTTATATGGATATATAAAATGCTTAGTTTAGATATAATGTTTTTTAAAAAATGCGGGTGTGGCCCACATTCCTCGAATGCTATGTATGGAAGAATAATAAAGAATTGCTTGCCAAATTATGAAATGAAAATAAATCATAATGATCATTTAGTCTAAAGTAAATGGTTTTATAATTTTATGAAATTCAAATTTATACAAATTTAAAGAATTTTATTTTGTTAAAAGTAATAAATTTGAAGTTCATGCTTTAAATAGTTTCCAAACATATTTCTTAATTTAATATTCTTTAATTATTTAAATAATTAAAGAATTATATTTTAAATATTGGAATAGATGACTTTAATAGTTATTATTGAATCCTATGGGTTCGATTATTCATTTGAAAAATGTCTTTTATAGGTTAATTTGATGTGATGATTTTTAACCTAAATTATGGTTTTATTTTTTTTAATAGTTTTCAATAATTAAACATATTTTATCTTATCTTTGGACTAATTAAATAAATTGACGAATATTAAGTAGTCTTATTAAAATTCATATAATTAGTGAAAATTAATATAAGGAATGTTATAAGATTAATTTGTCAAGCTTTAGCCTTCTAAACAAAGGGATTTGAATTTCATATGCTCTAATTATTGTAGTATGTTAATTTAAATCATAATTTTAAGTTAGATATTTACTTAGGGATTTAAAAAATTTATTATAAATAGGTAATTAGGAAATGCTATTTTATTTTTAATGAAAATATTTTTTTTCTCAAAAAAAGATTTGAAAATTTTTTAATTGAATTTGAACTAATGTACACTGCATGCAATTTTTCTAAAAATTTCATTAAGAATCCCTAATTAATATGGCTAAGCACATCAGGTGTTGAGCTAGGCACACAAACAAATAGGTAAACAAGCAAATGTTATCTTTATTTTTAATGTGTTATGGAAGGTCATAAATCTGAATATTGTATATTAGAAAGCATGTATATTAGGAAACATGGTATTACACAGCATAATTAGATGCGATATAATTACGAGATCCTTTCTATGTTAGAGTTATTCCTAATTTGGAGAGTTGGAAATGTGTATAAATATGCAATATATGTTTTCAATTGTGAATATAAAATAAAGAATTATTTTCTGTTACATGGTATTAGAGTTTTGTCGAATCGTTCGTCTTTGCCTTCAAGTGCGTCCTACGATGTCTTCGTCTCCTCCCAGCTTTGTTTGAATTCTACAAAGTGATCTTCAGCAACCTGTGATGCCATCATCGACGTTCTCACCTACTTAGGTCGACCTCTTCGACTACTTCTTACCACGACGTCGTCTGCTTCCTGCGAATAGGTTTGGTGGGAATTAGATCGAACATTTACATAAAATTAGGTTAGGGTCTTTGGAAGCTAATGTAATTATTGGTCTAGCGTAATTGATCTTAGATTTGGTAAACCTGTTTGGTTCATTTTGGGTTAACTTGCGTCTATGAATGGGCTAGGCTAGTTCATTGCCCAATTTGGATCAAATAAAGTGTTTCTACTATTTAGAAACCAATTTTGAGGTTTAAATCTTTCACTTCAGTAATGTGGTTAATGCATGCATTTTGGTTTAAGTTGGGCTGGTTAGGCTTAAGCTTGACTAATGGTCAAACCTAGACTTAAAGTTGGCATAAGTTAATTTACTGACCAATTTTGATTAATTAGAGAATGATTGATTTGTCTGAATTAGAAGTGAGTAAATGTCTCCAAATTGATTGATTATATCAATGTAAAATTATTTAAGGTTTAAATTAGGTTAAACTCAGGTTGGCAATTGGTCTAAAGCTAGGATCTAGGCTGAATTCATACTATCCTAATTACCCTGTGAAACATATTATTTTTAGTGGGCAAAACATTGGATGAACTTCTAGGGCTAGGCTCTATTAATTGATCTACAATAAGGTTTAGCCTCAGTTGGGTTAACCATATTAGTATTTGAATTAGGTGTGTTGGTTAGATTGGTTATAAGGTTATTTTGATTTCTATAAGGCAGTCTAATTTATATATAAGGCTATTAGGTCATAGTCAAAAGCTGGGTTGAGTCCGGGCTACCTTAACCTATGCATTTGATTACAATGTGACTATGTTAACGAGGATAGCAACCTCTGTGAATGATCATAAATTAACTTGACCTCTGGGGCTCTTATTTGTTCTTGGGAAAATCTTTTCCCATCTTAGTTTCCTGAATCTTGTTTAGGGTCAAGTGACCGCGGTCTAAGTTAAGGTGAATTGGATAAATTTTGAATTGCATTAAAGTTCATTATATGTTTGTGTTATCAAGTTAAATACAAGCAAGAAAAGTATTCTGACTAACCCTAGTATGTGATTTCCTATAGGGTCAATTAAACTATGAGTTATAGCCTATAATATCTTGTTTCTTATTGTGGCCAAGTAGGTTTGATATCCAATTGCCAAGTCACTTGATGGGAATATTTACTTTTTCAAGTACATCTGACACATGGACTAAGCAAAGTAGAGGTTTGATATAAGACATGGTCTCTTGTTTAAATATGTATGAAACTTCGGCTAAGCAAATTCAAGCATTTGATGGCGACAATTTTGATAAAATAGTGCGAACAACACATTTTAATCTAGTCTTTTCTATACAGAACAAATTTCCTTTCTTTTTTCTCATGGTTTTGAAGCGGTATTACTGTAGTAGAACATCTGCATAATTAAAGAGTCTACTCTTATTTATGTGTATGAAACTTCGGCCAAGTAAATTCAAGCATTTAATGGCAACAAGTTTGATAAAATAGTGCTAGCAATACATTTTAATCTACTTTTTTTTTTTATACAGAAATAACTTCCTTGTCTTTTTTTCTCATCGTCTTGAAGCGTCTTATTGGACTAACACATGATTATAATTAAGTGTCTACTCTTATTTGTAAAAAGGTTGTGGACTTGTCTCAATTTTTTTAGGGTACTTAGAATTCAAGATCTCTACATGAAGGAAAAGTCAAGATGCAAGTCACTAAGAATTATGATGCAAATGTTTGTGGAAAAAACTTTTGATGCCTCTCTATGTTTGGGGAACTCGTCTCAAAGAATTTGATTATTTTTCATGCCAGAATTTGTACTGAAGAATTCGATAATTCTCAACTAATAGGGGACTCACCCACCCAACAGAATTCGATAACACCCCACTTGGGAAACTAGTCTTAAAAAATTTGACCTATAGATGGATCTCATTTCAAAGACTACATCAATTTGATATACTTAAGAGTTGTTAGCAATACCAAATTCTGAGTTTTTTAATTCAAGGACGCCATACTTCGTGATTGATTGACATAATTTTTATCAAATTTAGTAAAATGGTAACTAAATCTATGAAAATGAATTTTCTCCAATATATATCAAATCATGAAGTCTAGATGGCCTTCATTTAGGACCATATTTAACTCAGACAAACTTATTATTTTAATGGTAAAAGTCGATACCCTTCATGACATACAATTAACTTCAAGGTAGCCAATATCATTTTAACTGTAATTATTCAAGAAGATTTGACATCACATTTGCAAGGTCGCATGCAAAAAACAAATAACAATGAGAAGTAAGGTTTCTGTTTCTCATGAACACAGACAAGTACAAAATTAAAATTATCTACTTAAGATAGGAATTCAAGTACATAAAAATTAAGTGAAAAGAAATTGTAAAGGCTATTGTTTTAAGAATTTATCATTTAACTCGATATGTAACCAAGAATTTAACAAGAAGCTGCATGCTTGAGATCAGTTAATATTTTGGAAAATTTATATACATACCACATTTTTTATGTATTTATATATTTAACACTTTCATTTTTATATTTTTAAGACTTTGGTGTCGTAACTCCATGCATAAAAAGGCCCATTTCTCTTTTAAAATGTAGGTAATAGTGCTTTTTTTTAATGTGATGTTAAAGATTTGAGTCTCATGCAACAACAACAACAACAACAACAACAAAGCTTTTATCCCACTAAGTGGGGTTGGCTACATGAATCTTTTTTCTCCCTTGCATCCTATGCATGTAAATAAAATAAATAAGGTGTTCAATATTTAAGTGCATAAGAATTGTGTCGAATATTTGTTAATGATATATATACATATGCATACATAGATATATACATGTAGATATACATATACGTGTATAGATATATGTATATATATATATATGTGATTCATTACCATCAAATTAATAATTGTTATTTATCAATAAATTATATTGATATTTAAATATTATTTTAATTTTAATAACCTAAAATAGTAAATATTTTAGCAGTAATTAATTCATATAAGTAATTAATAATCGATTAATATATTTTATTTTTAACAAGGATCAATAAAATAATTTTTTAAGTTAATTTGTTACCGTCCTAATTACGTATCATAACACGAAATACTTCATTGATAATATTAATTAACCAACCAAAGCTTTTAATTCATAAAATTATCATGACATTATTAATGTATAATTATTTCATTTAATTCATAAATAGTTGATCATTTTTAACATTTAATAATTTTATATAATTATTATAATCATTTATTGATTCATAAGTTTTACTTTTTATGTTTTGTTTTATCCCTTGCACCCCCTCAACATTTGATTTCCTCTCTTTTTTTTTTTTTTTTTTTTTTTTTTTTGACTCTATCCACAAGTGGAGCTCATTGCGGAAGTCATGATCTCATTAGAGGCTAAGAAAAAATATTTAGGCTTTTTTGAGCTCCCGCTCATTATCGAGAGGAAAGGGTCATGAAGAGGAATGTTTGATATGAGCTCACTTGTTATGGATGGCCCACCTCATGAAAGAAGATTATGAGAGAAGAGTTTGCAATGGACTCGTGTACTTGGAATGAAAATAAAATATTCTATGAACAGAGAAGTTTATGTGGGAATTAGCAATTCTTGAATTATGAAGTAATGAGGTGATACGAGGTATGAATGGGATTTATGAACATGGTAAAAATAAAGTGTTTGTTTGGGTCTTGAAATTCTTATGTGTCAAATAATGTTCATCAGCTTTGTAGTGTAGAAGAGCACTTGGAGATCATGATTTTCACACTAAACAAAATTATACGGCGGATTATAGTTGGAGCTTCTATATTATACGTAATTACAAAAGCTATAAAAATACTTATATCAATCATTGTTTCTTCCCTTGTACATCTTTTATCTTTTTCTATACAATCATTTGTCACGCCTTTACAAGTTCTAATATGGTTGCTACCCATTAGGGTTTTAAGAACACTGCTCTATTTAAGGAGAAGTACATATATAGAGGATTTTTTTATTATAATACAAGGATGCCAACATGATGAATGAATATTAAATTTGTTGTGACATGCATCTTAAAAGAATTCAAAAGAATCAAATTGTTACGTAAGTTTATTCAAATTAACTACTAAACAATTTTAGATTGGCATGAAAAATCATATGTAAAGTCTAACTTGCTACAATGAGTGCATGGAATGCGTAAATTAAACCTCAAATATCCCTAATTAGGTTAAACCCACATTGTTATTGCAGACTAGCTTTTCTAGGCCAGGCATACATCTTTTTTCTTTAAGTGAAATTTAAAGCATCATTGAAACACGATTTCACCCCTACGATCTTTCTTGAACAAGCATTGCTCTGGAGGATTATGAACTCCCAATGTGTGCTTGTAATTGTGTATTGGATTATGAGATATTTGGCCTTCTCAAGACTATCCAGAAATTTATAGGAGTGGATGTCTCTTTATGTAAAAATGGTGGGATATTATCACCCTTTTATAGTGACCTCAATTAAGAAATATCAAATTTTCTCATAAATACTCCCATCAATCCAAACATTAAAATGTTGAATATACCATTAATTCCCTTGTGAGATCAAGATCTATGACATGCTATTTCCCTTTAACTTCTTAGTTTGGCGTATATTCAAGTGTCATCTATGTTATAGCCCAAGTCAATATCATATGATATCGATTTAATAATGAAAGAGTGAAATCTCCACTATCTATTATTGATAATTATAAAGATTATCTTGAATAAAGATTTGAATGCCCTTTATAAAAATTATAAATTGTCCCTTATTCAGTTCATATAAGCAATCTGGTTCTTCTTAAAAATCTTAAGTGCAGGCTTTCACAGTAAGACCTATGTTATGACCCTAACCCATAATCTTTCATATGCCCGCATTGTAGCAGGGTTTTTGATGCATCAAAGCCTATTTCCTAGCTCTAGGATGCAACAATACCTACTTGCAATACTCGACGTATGTTGCAATCATTGTTGTTATAAGACATACAGTCTTACACTACATCAACCTAAGCATTCCTACCTAGTCATATGCGCTATCACAAGGCTTGCATCGACACCTTGCTTCATAGAAAGACCTAAACTACAAACCCCCACGCAATGGAACTAGATTATAATCATGTGCATAATAAAACTTCCATCATTCCTTCAAATACAAAACCCATGCCAGAAAATTCTGTCCATAAGATTTACTCCATTTTCATCTTTGATGACATCACCTTAAGCTCCTTCCTTGCATGCCTTTCACACTTTTTTAATAATTGCTCATGACACACACAAGCCAGTAATGTTTTTGGCTATATTAACTTTGAAAGCACTATGCTATTTAACAAGAAGACGTGTTAGAGATAGATTTTTTTATTATGATGCAACCATACTAGGATGCAAGGATAGCAAACACAACGTAATAAACTTATTAGTTGAATTATATGAGTAGACTCTTAGAATTTTTTTTTGGTATTGGGATTACACAATTCCTTGTATGATTGCACACAAATTTTAATAAAATTTATTTATATTAGCCAAATTAAGTCAAAGCAAGCTTAAATTTGCATTAGAACTCATGTATGAGGTCAAATATATTACAATGAGTTCATAGACACCTAGATTATGCAAATTAGAGTTCAAACAACCAAAAATTGGTCAAACAGTCGATCGAACCTGCTCGGTTTATGGTACATCAGCCTTATCCAAACAACCTATAGAAATTGCATGTCAAGGAATGAGCCTTCCATGGTAGAGTAATAAGCCTAGGGGACCTAAAGAACCACCAACTCATCTGCTTCATTATGATTGTGATCAACATTGAGATAAATGCTCTTCTTAGAATGAGGAGTTTATTCATATCAAATTTGTTAGAATTATCACTATTTTTGGACATTCTAATTAAGAGGCGGTGAACATTTTTTAAATTATTCCCTAAAATTCAACCATTGTAACTTTGATCTAATGAACTCCTTGGCTAGGCTGCTTCGTTGATTCGCCTATAAGGTTGGTTCGCCTATAAGGTGTGGTTGATGTTTGACCTAAAATTAGGCAGATAAATCTAATCAGGCATAATTATTCATACAATTAGGTCCTTCATAGTTAATTTAAAGTTGTTTAAGTAGCCTTGAAGGCTAGGTGTTCTTAATGAAAGTTTGAGTGGATCAAAACTAATTATCGATTCGGTTTAACCTATTTATCTGTTCCCACCAATATGACTTTGATACAAGATTCCAAGCAACCCTCAAAAGGTGATTTCTTTATGCTAATCTTTGAATTTTTCTTGTTGTAAGCAAATTAAATAGTGCTTTTTGTCATTTTTGATATTATATACTCACGACATCCTCATCATCGTTTTGTTTAGTACATACATATAGCCATTATTTTGTGAGTGGAATTTTGTGCTTCTCTTCAATTGTCATCCATAAGAGATGATTTATTTGAATATTCTTATGTGCTTCTAAACATTTTTAAATAATAGTTTTATAGCTTCTTCTCTTGTGGTGCTTTCTTGCAATGAACTAAGCTGTTCATCTTGATAAATTCATTAATATTAAAAAAAAATAGATGATGAAAGCCTCTTTTGGTCTTTAGATAAACCTTCAAAAAGGCTATGGAAATCTTTAGCAAGGCCTTAGCGTTGGAAGTGGCAATGTGTATGCCCTTATATTTTTTGCTGATACAACTTTCATGTGTTATATTGTAGCATTTGAGAATTCTGCGCTCATTAATGAACCTTTTCACCTCAAAGTGCATTTTATGCAGTATTTCGCCTTTCTGAGCAAGTAATTCCTTTCAGTGTTCATCTAAATCTAGAGAACTATATATTTTAGTCTTGACTTAGTATGGTTATGAAATATTATTTTGAAAAAAATAAAACATTTAGAATTAATTAATTTTACAAGACCTTACTTAAGCTTGGTTTATAAGATTCATGTTTATCATTGTAATAAAGTTGCCAAACTTTTAAGATTAACATGATGGTGCACTCAGGACTCCTTTGAATAGCATATGTTTATGTAATTTCTGTGCAATTTCACTGGGAAAATTTCATAATATGTTATTTAATAAAATTCATTTAAGTCAACATTATAAATTATTGTATGCCATTTCAAGTCAAATATTTGAAAAAAAAAATACTGCTAAAAGCATTTAAATAAATTAAATTTAAGAGATATTGTATGTGTACTTTTAAGAAGGATTAGTGTGAACAATTGAATGAGAATTCTCAATTCTCATCTTTACAAACTTAACAAGATCTAAATAAAATTTTAATGTAAAGTAAAAAAAAAAGTATTACATGAAATTAATAATAAATTAAGCAATTATTCAATTATTGAACTTCATAAACAGAGCAAGCGAAAGAAATGAATTAAAAATAAAAGCAAATCAAGTCATAATTCAAAATACAAAATGGTTAAAAATAGATGCAAATCAAACAGTCACTCATCATTATCATTATATTCATATTCCCTTTCTACAATTCTTCATTCATTCATTCATATCTTCTTTATCTGAATCTATGAAAGAACCTTCAGATTCATCTTCTTCATCCAATCAACAATCTCATATTTTGATGGTTTTGCCTCGGTAATCTGAGTTCTATATGTAAAATTTTTTATAGTAATTTACCAATATCTCTGGAGCATAGCCAAGTTATATCATAACTAAGCAATTTATTTGTTGAAAGGCACTTCATTTATGCTCATATCCAAAAAAATCTGTCACATAGTTATTTAAATAAGTGGTTGAGAGTAAATATAATGTCAAACATTGTATAATGATTATAATGTAATATTTAACTTATCTAAAAATCCCTTGTGAAGGAGTTCTTTTCTCCAATTAGGAGATTCAAGTTCAACACATATTTTAATCACTTATTTCTAACATAGTTGTCACTAAAGCTTAATTTCCTAACCAAAAAAATAAATAAATAAAGGAATTTGCTTGATTGTGTTTTTTATTAATATTTTTATTTTTTAAAATTGATTTTTTTTCTTCCCTCATTTTTGTTTGTTGTTTTTCCAGATTTTGAAAAACACAACCGTGAATAGAAAGGGGTCCAGTTCTTCGATTGGAGAAAGCCTTTCATGATCGATGGGAAAGTTTGTGGGCAGAAGCCAACATTTAATTAAATTTAATTTTTTTTAATTTCTCTCGTGTTTCGTTTAGATCACAAACTTCATCTTTTTTTATGTGGCTGTAATTAGATGCAATAAAGATGCTTAAAAGAATATTATGCTTTTGCACGTCTATATGGAGAAATGTTAAAGGTAGGTATTAAAAATGGTTATCAAGTTCATTTATCTAAAATTTAACTAATTGGTACATTGATTATTCTAGTTCTTAACGGTCAGCTTGAATTTGATGAATCATACTGTGTATTTGTAGAGTTAAGGCATTTTGAAAAGAAAAATATGCAAAGCTTCTAGGATAATAAACTGTAGCTGAGTGTTATTTGCTTGAAGGACTTCACTGAAATGAAGAGAAACAGAGAATGAAGAATATAGCAAGAAAGAAATTTAAGAGAAACTAAACTCGAAAGCCCTGTGAAAAGTATACCATCTATATAGACTAGGATATATGCAGGTTGTGCTTGTCTTGTTGATTAGAAGAAAAGGATGTAATACTTAGTTAAATCCTTTATTTTTTGGATGGGTTAAGAATGTTGAATTCGGTGCATGTTTTGATACATAAATGGATTTTTAAAGAGACATAAATAATTTGAGTTCTGAGCATCATGAAACCCTTAGGTTGTGTAATGTATTGTGTCATTATCACTACCATGAAGAAACAGATTGGATGCATCCAGTTGAAGCACTAGCCACTTGTGTTTGAAGGGAAAGGTTAATAGAATTCGTATGGTAGGTAGTTTGGCTACCATACTAAATATTTATTTGTAATTAATTCGTTTTTCTTGATTAAAGCCTTGTGTTACAAGCCTTGCTTTTTTATCTGGCTATTGAGCTATATAGGTGAAGCTTATGCTGTTTGATTTGTTGGAGGGAACCATTTCCAAGTACATTGTTATTACAGGGCATTCATGGATTTCACTGCCTAAGAATAGCATAATAGGTCGTTAGGGTTGGAGATGGAGGTGTTTAAATCGAATATCAAATTTGATTTTAGCAACTCTGGTTGAGATCGAGTTATCATTGGATATCCATTGTGGGCTTAAGGAGGAAGACTGGTGAATAAGGAGCAGGATGACTGTTGGGGAGATCATTTTGAGCGTGTAGAGTTGGAAGACAGAATGTTGGTGATGAGTTGAAGGATCAGGTAGTTCTGTTGGTGTGGGAGGGGTATTGAGTATGATTGGTATGGAAGAGAGATTGTAAGGGAGTTAAGGTTGTTCAGGAGTTGGGGTTGAGTAGCAGCGGGGGAGTGTTGTTTTAGGGATTTTATTTGGCTGACTGGTGAAGAGAATAAGGGAAATAATTCTCATTGGAAGTAACACATCATGAGATGATTATTTTGTCTATTTTTGGGTTATAGCAGCAATATCCTTTATGAAAAGTGTAGTAGCCAGAGAATATAAAGGGTAGGGCAAATGATGATAGCTTGTTTGGTGAAAGGGGTCTTTATCAAGGGAAGTACAAGCATCCAAATATGACCAAGGGTTGTATATGGGTGTATATTATATAGCAATTCATAAGGAGATTTCATATGTAATGTTCTGTGAGCATTTGATTGATGAGATAAGAATCTGTGAGAAATGCATCAGCCTAAAAATGAGGGGGTAGATGAGCTGCAAGCAGGATAGTTCTGGTTGTTTCAATAAGGTGTCATTGTTTATGTTTGGCAACCCATTTTGTTGTGTATAGACAACTAATTTAATGAAGAATTCTATTAGATGAGAGATATTTTTGAAGGGAATTTGCAGTGTATTCCACACCACCACCACCCTTCCACCTTCATTAGAGCGAGGTATTTTGATGTTAAAGTTGAATTGATTTTGAGCCATTATATGAAATTATATGAATTAAGAGGATGTATTAGATTTAGCAAACATTGGAAAAGACCAGCAATAGGAGGAATGATAATTTATAAATGATAAATAGTATTTGCATCCTTGTAGAGCAGTGATAGGAGTGCCTCCATACATCATAGAAAACAATAGTCAAGAGTTATTTAGACCAAGAGAGAGATTTGGGAAAATGTTACTAGTAACTCTCAAAAGGGTTACATTTATTACCAGAGAATTTAGATGTAAAATACTGGGAGATTTGTTCTTCTTAAACATAGCAGTTGCAACTGCATTGTGTTGAATTAGTTTAGAAGCATGAAGAAGACAGGAAGAATAAGCTTTAGGTTGGGGAGTAGGGAGCGGTCCCTGTGTAGTGTGTGATGTGGATTATTGAATCATTTCCCACTAACACATTGTAGTCACCTTGATAAGAAAATCAATTCAACTTAAGAAAAAAATAGAAGTTATTTGATTACATCAGCATATTCTAGAGCAAAACCAATGATGCATGTAACCTCAGTTAGCTATGGATCAATGGTGAGGATGTAGTGGCAGAAGGGTAGCACCTGAGAGCTATAGAACCATTTGATTGTTAATAATTATATCAAATATTTGTATTTGATAGTTATTTAAATTATAATTGACTAAATTCTAAATTATTTAGCTTCAACAAAATTGGATTCAATTTGAAATTGATACATTATTTGTACTCAATAGCTATTTAAAGTCCATAATTGTTTTTTTAGAGGTGAAGTTGAATCAGATTAAAATTATATGTATTTATTTATTTTTATTTTCAATTCAGTTCTACTGCTTGAACTACAATTAACATCTCCCTTTATATGTGCAATCAAAATAATCTAAAACCTATTTGTTGTAAGAATTAAATGATATCATTAGGGCTTGTATGCGATGGATTTTATTTCTTTATTTTTCATTTCTATTATTTTTTAAATATGTTTGTTTGATGTATTTTTCAGATTTTTTTTAAATAAATTATTTTTTTCAAAAACAAAAAAATAGATGCTCTGACTATTTTCTAAAAATAATTTTATTTTATCAACCGTGTTTTATTTTAAATCAAAATATAACAAAAAAATAATTTGATTCAAATACACACACACATATATATATATGAGCTAAAACAACCTTGAAATATTTAATCTTGAACGAGTCATTAATGTACTTTCTTATCAAAATACTTGTCACGACCAGGCCTAGAATTTGAAATTAATCAAGACGGGAATAACGGTCAGACAATAAATTAAAAATTTTTTATGTTCATTTTATATAATTAGCTATTTACATATGAAAGAACTACTAATCAAATTAAATTAAAATAATATATTTAAATTTACATTATTACTGGTTGTTCAAGTCTTCTATAAATATTATCACTTCTATCACTCATATTTTAATCATTTAATTAACTTAAAAAAGTTAATTCAAAATAACAATGAGCTTAATAAATCAATGAATATTCATATTCTTAAACTACAGCAATACAAAAAAAAGAAATCAAAATTCATTTCACTTAAATTTTTAATAAATCAATATTAACACTTGAGATGTTATCAATAAATCTTACTATATTAATAGCACACTAATATCATTTTATATTAGTACAACCATCACAAGAACACCGGAAAAAATTGTACCACTTAAAGTCTTCACATCAATATTTTTTTTTCGTATACATAGGCGGATACCTTAGTGTTCCCCTATTAATATCATAAAGGGTTGCTTTATCATAATCAATCATGCACATACAAACATAAAATAATAATATTTTATTCTCATTTGCATAACAATCAATATTCTTGTGCAAGATTTAATATCAACGATAATCTAAGCAAAAATGAGCACGCAGGTCATTATTACAATATGAATAAAATTTAATAGAATAATAAATCATAGGTATGCAACACTATAATAGTAACAATAAATGCATTTGGTCAAGGAGAAACAAAATATTGCTATAGTAAAAGAATATAAACACTCACCTCAAAGTAGATTAATTGTTATTTGATTTAGCTTGACATCGACTCCCCTAAAATTAGAAGCCTGAAAATAAATATGATATAAAATTTAATTTATTTATTAGTTTAAAAAAACTATTAACTATTCATTATTTTACTTTATGTAATCTATCTTTCTTATTCTTCTATTCATATATATATTTACTTTAATAATAGAAACTCTCCCCTATCTCCCCTAATTATTAATTTACTTCAATAAAAGAAACTCCCCTAATTTCGACTGAGCCCCACGAATTTATTCTTCTCTTCTCTTTCTTCTCGAACACCACCGTTGCACACGAGATTCAGGCCCAGTTTGGGGTGGCGGTAGGCCAGCGACGCGGCCCGTTGCCTCGAGTTTTCACTATTTAGGGCGGCGGTAGGCCAGTGGCGTGATTTATCATAAAATGCGGGCCGAAAGTTTGACCCCATGGCCCGCGTTTCTCATCCTATTTTTTTTTATGGTGGCACCCTCCTTTTCTTAACGATTCGTCCGCCCTAACCCTAGTGTCGAATTCCTCTGCAAAGCTTGCGATCTCTTGCTCCTCTTCCTCCTCTTCTCCGGCGTTTCTCACGCTTCCTGATTCATCTTCCTCCTCTTCTCCCGTGTTTCTCACGCTACCTGGTTCCTTTTCCCCTGTTCGCCAGCGGTAAGCACATTTTTAGCAATAGAAATTTTAGGAACTATTCTTTGAATGCAAGTATCCATGTGCATGCTTGTTCTTTGGATGTTTTGATGTTAGATATATAAATATTGTTCAGTGGTATGGATGTGAATGCTTGAGGATTGAGCAAGTTCTTGGTGGCTCGATTTTTTGTTTGGTAAATTATATGAAAGAAAAAGAAATGTTTGAGGATGTGACTTGGGGATGTAATCAGCAATCTGATGTTAGATATGTTTGAGTGAGTTATTGGTTGTTGTAGCTTGGTCATTGATGTGAATACACATCATTTGGGTGGTCTGCATGATGATCTAACTAAAAAAAAGGAAAAAAAATTATTATGGTTGCGGCTTGGGCATTAATTGTACATTTGTTCTTTGGAGTTCTTGGTGGTTGTGGCTTGGGCATTGATGTGAATACATATCAGTATTTTACAAAAAAAAGGAAAAAAAAATGTTTTGGCAGTTGTGGCTTGGGCCAGAAAGTTCTGGCCGTGGATTAGGTTGATGGTTGTGGCTTGGGGTGATGATTTTGGGCTGTGTCATAGGGTGGTTGTGAGTTGGGGTGACAGTTTAGGGTTGTGCCTTGGGGTGGTGATTGTGGCTTGGGGTGGTGTTTTTGGTTTCTGCCCGTGCTGGGCAGACGGTTCGGAGAAGTGTGAGTTCTTCTGGTGGGTAGATAGTCCGATAGATTCCACTGCCGACTGATGTCCGCCGTCTAATATTGTCATGTTACTAATTATAATTTTAATAGTTTTATTTTTTCTTTTTATAGCATACTTGATACTCACTGTTATATAAGGTATTTATCTGGTTTTTGTACCGTTCTGAAGTGAATTTTTACCACACGGGAAAAATAGTCCTTTGTCCAGAAATAACTGCCGCATAGCTGTTTTCAAACCTTATAAAATAAACAACCAGCCAACTTCCCCACAACAGTTTCTTTGCAGCAGTTTCTTGGGCAGCTAAGCTGCAGCCCCCAAACAGACCCTCAGATCGAGATACAGGCTTCGACTCCCTCCCACACGACCTTAACCTATCGCTTCCTCCTCTCAACGCGATGCTTCTTCCTCTCTTCTTCTTTATTAGTAGGCTAGGGCACAGGATCTCCTCCACGACTCCTTCCTCCTTCGCTGCTCGACAATGATTGCGCGACCTCCTCTTTCAGGTTCCACTCCCTCCTTCCTTACGCTTCTCCTTTGCACCGAACCAATCTAAGCTCGACGCCACCTCCTCGCATAAGAACTCCTTCGATTGTAGCTCGTTAACCACGCCGCCTCCTCTACTCATCACTGATGTTGTCTCCTCTACTACATTCAAGCCTCCCACGCAGGTGAGTTGCACCCGTCCTTTCCCCCTCTCCTTCTTTCTCTTCCTTTCTCCTTCTTTTGGACTTGCCTTGTCTTCCTACTACACACCATTTTGTAGAACACAAGTGATCTCTAAGTTCCCGACTATTCGATTCCTTTCCCTCCTTTAATTTTTCGACTCCTAACTTCTTCTCCCTCCTCACTTCTTCTCATTTCTGTTCATTTACTCTTCTATGTTCGCCACCTCTTCTTTTGTTCTTCATTTCTTCATTTCGTCTCCCCGAATTGAAACAAGTCGTCACAATACTAATCTAAAGAAAATAGCTTTTATATAGTAATTTTTGCCAAGCAAATGCATGTTTGATTTATCAAATGCACCATCCTAAAATGTTTTAACCTTAATGTAGAAGGGTTTGTTCGATTTGATGCTACTCAAATAATATTATTCTATATTAGATTAATTTTATGTAATTGGTTTATTTATTAAATGCAATATGTTTAATTTAATGGCTTAAATTATAAAATTATATTAAATACATTAATTTTGATTTTTGAATTTTACACTATTAAAATTAAATCTAAATATGTTAAATAATTTAAAAGTACAAATTGTGGCAGTATTTATGGTAGTACTTCCAGCAATTCCTTTAGAATATTGTAAAATATATGCTAAAAAAACATGCTCTAATTAATTACTGAAATAACATAAATAAATGAAAGATCAGACAATAAATTACAAAAGATTATAACTTATGCCAAGTCTAGTTATTTACAAATATTACACTTAAACATTAAAGATTACAACTTGAGTTAAAGTCTAGTTATTTACAAATACACTTAAAAATTATTTTTTCGCATTCAAATAGCCTTTTTTTTTTTTTGTGGATAAAATGATGCTTCTTACTTGTTCTTAATGATATCTCATGAAGGATTATATTGGTAAGGCTCGCCTCTTTGGCTCTCTATTTATCATAGATGGTGATGTTGGAGTCTGAGCAGGGGTAGACAAACCAACTCATCGTTCCTTCGAGCGGCAAGTCTCCTCCAGACAAGACTCTTTTCCCATATCAGCTTTCTCCTCATGGGCCACCTCTCCTCGGGCGGTTTTCCTCTGCCTGCACTTCACTGGGGGACTAAAGAGTGAGTTTGACTACCAATCTGATCCTCCAGATCGGATCTCTTCTGCTTCTTCGTCAACACTTTCTGCCTACACCTTCCGTTTGGATTCACTCTCCCGCCTCATATCCCCGAAAGCCCTCCGACAACTTGTTTTGGTGTACTTGTCAGCCTTGAAGAACAACTCATTTACCAGGCTGACGATCATAGTTCATAAAGATCAAGCGAAGAAAATCAGAGGACGATGGGAAAAATGCGCCCCTTACTACATATTTATAGGAATCACTAGCACAAAACGCAAGGAGAGTTCAATTACTGCGTTACAAGTTAATCAAAAATATTGTTCAATTTTTGCATTAATCAAAACTGCCCTTTTCAAGAAGTATACAAAAAATATGTCAGCACAAATCTTGAGGCAATTTGACATCCCAAGAAAGAATGGAAAAGTTGGACCCATCAGAAAGCAACCCGAGAACCCAAGAAAATCAATTGGCTCATGCTAGCCAGCGTTCGTTCAAGGCAACCCAATGATACATGTATGGATGACATCCTCTATCTTGAGGGTACATTTCTACTCAGCCGGCAAGAATTGAAGACTAATGAACGGCTCGAATCATCCTCCCAGCTAATATCAGTCGTCGAATCAATCTCATCAACTTCTTAAGAAATCCAATTAGCCGCTTAGAGTCAAAAGTACCGACCAACCGATGGTCTCCCATCTAGAAAAGCCAACCGACAACATAATCGATTTACCTCTTCGGCCCTAGTCGACCGAGCCAAAGAATGGCAAAACCTTAGGCCCACAAGGATATAATTACTAGAATAACTTGCCCAACTCCGCTTTAAGCGGAATTATAAATATAATTTCCCTTAAGTGCTTTTCTTCTACTATAAATAGATGGATTTTTTCACGTGATAAAACTTTTTTGAACTCTCCCTTCTCTGATGTATCTTCTTACAGTGTATCAAAACATTCAATTATATTAAAAGGGTCACATGAGTCCGAGAATATCCCATTTTGCCCCTAAGGGACTAGTCATTGTACACTCCTCTCCCTCCCTCCATCCCTCCCTCTCCCTTTTTTTTTTTTTGGTTCAATCACTCAAATCGTTTGGGTGTGCCTCCCACACAAATTCAGATTCAACACAATTAATTCATGATGAAGTAGAAGTACAAAACTAGTTCGAGGTAGTCATTGTAACTTCATTTAGAATTGAAAGAGTTTATTGAAGTTTATAATTGTACCATTGGTTGGCAAATAGCTTGTTTTGTGGGAATTCTTTTGGTGATTTTAATGCTTATAACTAAGCTTTAGGCCAAGTATGCTGGTTCAATGGCAAATATAGACAGATATAACAAAAGTTAGTTATTGTCATTTAACACTCTATAGCAATTAAAACATTTTTTTGAAAGCCCTTCAGTTATTTTCCTACAGAATGGAGAACAATTTGAAGGATCCTATATGATAATATTTTACAATAAGAAAAGAAAATGGTGCAAAAGAACCATCATTGATATTTTAAACACCAAAAAACAATTGCTTAAGCAATATAGCTTCATAGATCACAAACCTTGATCATAGACACCTGGCTTTGGGCATCCCACTGGAAGAGGCAAATCCAGATTCTCAACTCTCCTGAATGTCCTGGGAACAAGCTTATCCACATATATAGTCCCTTCTAGATGATCAAACTCATGCTGTAATATGCGTGCCATCCATCCGGATGAAGAAATTTTAATAGGTTGGCCAAAACGACTATGACCTGTTACCTCGACCTGTAGATGCCGCTCAACCAGAGCTCTATATCCATCAACGCTGCAAGAAAAAAATGGCTTAAGTAATTTTTTGTTTTTGTTTTGTTTTATCTGTGTTTTGTTTTAAATTGAAACATATTTGATTGAGATAGTTATTTTTAAAAACACTTAAAATATCTTTTAGATATTTTGAATATTTTTAAAAATAGATTGATTGTTTTTAAAATTAAAAGGTAAAAGCATGTAAAAATTATACCAAGCAAAATAAAATAAAAATAGGAAATAAAAGTGTCGTCAAACGGGTCTCAAATATTTGGTAGTCGCAACACTACTTTTGGCTCTTTCCAAGATGCTCTAATTCGCTATAGCACAAATCATCTCTCGATTGATGCAAACACAAAATCTATCAACTCTTTTTCATACCTCAAACACCCTTCAAAGAACAAAGCAGTTTTGCTTCCCTTCTTCTCAAGCTTTGGATTAACTATTACCTGCCTCAGAACAAAAAAAATACTTGAGACATAAATGCCCGTAGAGAAGGAATTTGCTTCAAATAAACTTTAAAAGTGAGTACCAGCAGATCAAAAGGTCGACGTTCTTGTGCATCAGTTTCATTCTTGGGAGCATAACTAATGTATTCTTTTGTGTCTTCAAGAACTATAATCTGTTATGCAAATTTCAAGAAAATAATCACATAGTGATCAAACTCTTAAAGGATTGACTAGTGGACCTTAAATTAAAGTGGAAGCAAAAATGTTTGATAGCACGACGAGTAAATAGGACAACGGACAAACATTATAATCAGCAGTTGTCACACAAGAAAAAAAAAAGTATTTTAATTGCCATTTTTTAGAATAAAGGGGATGCACAAGAGTGTGCAAATTATAGAGGAATTAAGTTTTTGTGTCATACTTTAAAATTATGGGAGAGGATGACTGAACATGGATTAAGACGTGATACAAAGATTTCTCATAATCATTTTGGATTTATGTCAGGCAGGTCTATCATGGAAGATGTACATTTATTGAGAGGTTTGATAGAGAAGTACAGAGAGAATAAGAAGGATCAATATATGATTTTTATTGATTTAGCAAAAGTTTACGATAAGATTCCAAGAGAAGTCCTTTGAAGAGTTCTAGAGAAAGAAAAGTGTTGATATGATTTACATTCAAGTCATTAAAGATATGTTTACATTCAAGTCATTAAAGATATGTTTACATTCAAGTCATTAAAGATATGTATATTAGAGTTGTTACTCATGTTTGAACAGAATGAGGATTGACTAAGTATTTTCCTATTTTAGTTGGATTACATCAGGAATCAGCTTTAAGTCCTTATCTTTTTGCTTGAGTTATGGATGCTCTTGTTGGAAATTTACAGGTGGATGTACCTTGGTGGGTGCTTTTCACTGATGATATCCTGCTTGTGGATAAGACTAGAGAAAGTTCAGAAAAAAACTTGAATTATAGAGGTCTACATTGGAGTCTAAAAGCAATTGTGTGAGTAGATCTAAAACTGAATACATGGAATGTAGTTCTAGTAGTAGTGTAGTGGTAGAGTTGTAACTATGGAAGATCATATCATTAAAAAGTGTGATCATTTTAGATATCTCAGGTCTATTGTTCAAGGTAATGGTGATATAGAAGGGAATGTTATAAGTAGAATTCTAGTTGGTTGGTTGAAGTGGTGGAATGCATCGGGTCTATTGTGTGATAGAAAAGTACCGCTTAGACTGAAAGGAAAATTTTATAAGATAGTGGTGAGATCCACAATACTCTATGGAGCTGAATGTTGGTCTTTAAAAGAGGAGCCTAAAACAAAATTAAGTGTTCCTAGGATGAGAATGCTTAGGTGGATGAGTGGCTTGACACTTAGAGACAAAATGTGAAATGATTATATCTGTGATAGGGTTGGTATGGCTCCAGTGGCGGACAAAATTAAAGAGAGTCTTTTTAGATGATATGGTCACATTAAACATCGACCATTTGATAATCCTGTCAAGAGAGTAGTTGTTTAGATTCCACTTATGTTAAGAAAGGCAAAGGTAGACCTAAGAAGACTAGAGCATATTGTATAAAAAATATCTTAATTTGTTAGAATTAAATGAAAATATGACACGCAATAAGACGCAATGAAGAAAAATGATTCATGTAGCCGGCCCCACTTAGTGGGATAAAGGCTTGTTGTTGTATTATTATTATTATTAGTGCTGCTCACATTTTAAATGCTATCTGTAGAACAACAAAACTAAATTATGTTGCTCACTCAATTGGTTGGCTTCGATCCAAGCAATGTTTGGCCACAAGCTAGCCTGATTCAAGCTAGGATTGGCTCATTTATTTCAGTTCTACTCTCACCCATAATTTTAATGTGTGACACATTAATTTAATTTCTTTATAATTTACACACTCTTATGCAACCCCTTTATTCTTAAAAATAGGTACAAAACCAATACAAGGCTAAAAACAATACAATTCTCATGCCCTAACTATATTGCAGCCATTAAGAACAGCTTCTGCGAGAGCTAAAATTGCATTCTCAACACAAAACTCCCTGCCAAGTTCTAGTGGAAACATAGACATGGAGACAGCAACTGATATTTTCTTATTGTTCTAGCCATATAAACCGGAGTATAAAGATTCAAAGTAGGCAAAACAATACCCTCAAAGGAATACCAATCTGTGGAGCAGCGAGGCCGACACCAGGGGCCTTTCGCATGACCCCGATCATGCCATCAATGATCTTCTGGATCCTCTCCGATCCAATGTCCTCCAAGGGGACCTCGACGGAGGGCTCATGGAGGACCGGATCGCCGGCCTTGACTATCTCCGGCAGAGCTTCTTTCTTCACGCCGAACCCAGAGAACCATCCGGCGGAGACCTTTGAAGGGGCTCGTCTGCGAGCAGCGAAGCAATGAGATAAGTCATGAAGGATGGGAGGGGAGCTTGTAGCTGCAAAGTGGCGGCCTTTATGAAAGAGGATGGAGGAGTTGAGAGAGAGTTGGAGGGTTCTGGGGATACGGCGTATGATATCAAAAGAGGAGATTGGAAGGACGCGGTGAATGGCCGCCATTTTGGTTTCCTCCGATTAGATCAGTATCAGTAGCTATGGAGTTAGGAGTGCGCGGCCGGGAGCATATCTCCGAGCTCTTCGAGGAAAAATTGAGTACCTAAGATAAGAGCACGTAAAAGGGTACAAAGAAGGTTATATGAGAATTATATTAGGTTATAATGTTTTTGTAACCTACTTATAAATCTTTTGTAATCCCTTTATAATCTATTAATAAGTCCGCATTTCTGTTTTCATGCATTGATAGATTACAGAGAGTTACAAGGGGTTATAAGTAGATTACAGGAGATATAGGGAGGTTATAAGGGGATTATAAGTAGGTTATAAAGAGTTATAACCTGGATACAACTCCCATGTTACTCCTGTATACCTTGTATTTACGTACGCAGCTTTGCCTACGTCTTACGTACGCAATTTTTTCTCGAAACTCTTCTTTTAATATTTGTTGGAGACAATTACATACAGACCACCCGAAACTTCCTATTTACAAATCAGCCACATTCTTTAGTCTATTTTCCAAATTCTCACTCAAATATCAAAATTCTTGATTTTTCATTGGCATGCATAAATACATCAGTTTTGTTGTTTAAAAAAACCTGGGAAGACTACTTTGTAAATATGAACGTTTCTGGTGGTTTATGTGTAATTATCCCTATTTCTTTCTTACCATTCCCATACATCCTACATACTTCTTATATAACAAAGAGTTCAATATTTATAATCATAACACTCAAATGATTTAATATTATATTAAAATTATCACTTTCATTAGCTTTTTAGAAGTCAAATGCATCTTCCTATGCATAAATTTATAACAATGAGTTGTTATAAATGTAAATATCACATTTTAGGGGCTAGGAATATAAATCCGTGGTATATACCTAAATTTTCTTATTTTATTTTATTTTTTTATAAAATGATTTATTTATGCACACGCACGTATACACACATATATATACATACACAAAGATTGTGTGGCATACACCTAAATGCCCATTTTATTTTTCTTTGATAATGTGCTTTTATTTTTCTTTGGTAATGTGCATCACATCTTGAAAGCAATCAAGTGTTGAGCCTCCAATAGCTTTTCTTCTTTTTTTGTTTTTCATTTTGTTGTCAATCAATATGTTACAAGTTGAAGCACACAGCGACTGAAAAGCAGCTTCCTAAGGCAGCGTAGTTGCAGATGAAAAGCTGAGAAGCTACAGCTGTACCAAACAGAACCTAATTCTTCTCTCCTATGTAAATAATTTCTCTATAATTGCGTACTTCCATTCATCCTATATGTATATTGCATGTTTTTTTCTGTGTTTTTTTTTTTTTTTGGGGGCAACTTTATTGCAGACTCTTTGAATTTTCGTGTCTGTGTAATGTAACTTTTACCTTAAATTTTATTTATTCCTATGATAAATTTACTGTCCTAAGACATGCACGCTTATATAAAAAACTATAGAATGATTAGTGATATTTTGGAAGCATTATCATTACACATATATGACATAAATTTCATATCTTACTATGATAAAAGAATTATCAATGCACATCCTTCTATCATTGTTTGGAAGCCTAACCTTTCCTTTACATGCATCATCTACTAGGTCTAAAAAAAAGAGCCAAATTGCATAAAATTATGCGCCCACTAAGCAATATTAATATCATACTTATAAACATGATCCCTAAAGAGTTGTGTCTAACAAATATATGTTTAGTCCATAGGTGTTTGAATTTGATTCTTAATTAAGCTAATAACATTAGTGTTATCACACTTAATAATAATATGTTCTAACTTATTTCCAAAGTCTTCTAATTGTTATTTTAGCAAAAGAACATGGGCAACATATTTGCCTACAGTTATATACGTAATCTTAGTTGTGGACAAAGTGTTACGAGATAAAAAATTTGTGTGATTTCGCTTTACTAAATACAATATTTTTTTCTTTATTTATCATTATTTTATGTTTGAGAAGGGTTCTTTATAGTATTTTACAGGTTACAGATGTCGAGCATGTGTAATAAAGTTAAAACACGAAGTCGCCAAAATGGGTTCTCTAGCGTACCCCGGTCGGAACTGGGCATAATTACGACAAGTGCTCGGTTGACTCGCCATAGTTATGCTAGACCTTAGTGTAGCTACGTTGGGTCTGGGTAAGCACGCCGACCACGGGCATGATTATGCCACTGCCATCCAAAGTTTGGATTTAACAAGAATTTCTTGGCTTTTTGGGGCCTCGTCTATATATGGGATGCCTTGGCACGACTTAGGGCACTTCTGGGCTATTGGAGGATGCTTCTCTTGAGATATAATGGGATTCTTGTTAAACCTAGAGTATTCTCCGATGCTTCTCTTTGGGGAGATTCCTACGGTTGGTTTCTTTGTGAGTTTTTGAGAGTTTGTGAGGAGAGGGAAAGTGCATCTATATAAGAGGAGATATTCGAATAACTTGTATTGAATAGGAGGTCACAGTGTATTGCAAAGACCAATTAACTCGAGTGTAAGTTTTTTGTACCTCTTGCACAATATTCTTTTTTTTTCTCGTAGTAAAAGTTTTCATGATTTTGTATCTCATGCATTGTAGTTAATCTCAATTTCATACTCTGGGATATAAAGCATACATTTTCTTATGTTTTCTCATGTGGATTTTGTTCCTTAAACATTATTTCGTGCATGAATTTAAATGTTGATTTTTTAACTTTTTGTTCTTAGCTTTTAATCAGACATGATAGAATATTAAAATATCTTGTATTCTAGGACTTCTCACAATCCTTGGAAGAATATGTAGGTTAACACATAATAGTCTAGTAGAATAGATACTGTCATTAAAAAATTACAATCAAGATAGCGGACCAAAGAATTTCTGAGAAACACGGCATGGTTAAATCCTCCTAAATGTAATATAATCTTCTAATACCTAGACATAGACTAAGAAGAACATAATCCTGATTGTCGACAATAACGTGGGTTTCATAAGAAAAACATTGAAAAATCTCTTAAAGAGCACCATAGGAAATGAACCATTCACATTTTAAAAACTATATAAAACTTAATTTATTTTCATCTTTTTGCATTAGGATTTTAGAACTTTTTATGTCTGTGAAATGAACTTTCAAAGTAAACTTAGTTGTATAGTAAACTAGAACTTTACATATTAGAAATATTTTGACACTTTCCTCGAGAGATTGATACACAAACTCATAATTTGTATTTTACTATATTAATACGTATACTTGCATGATTGACTAACTTGCATCACAATAATTTTGTGCATCAACGACAACTAGACAAACCGTGTTTTAAAATGCAATTGAGGTAGTGTTGTTGTTTGAATATAACCATCACAGTAAAAGAGTGGTGGTAGCCTCAGCATTTGAAGAAATTGATACGTGTGGCAGGAAGATAATAATGAAGGTGTGACACTCACGTTTGACTTCACAAAGGAGAAACAAGTTGACTTAGCTTTCAGGGAAAAAGAAGTGAAGAGTTGAATGGATTGGTACTACAACAAGTTTTTTTTGGGAGAATACTTCAGCCACCTTAGATCTCGTCCTAAATAAAGCTGAACCAATTATACAAGGACAAACCATATGAAAGCTCAACTACATATGGATTAGACCATTCATCTTTGACAAGAAGGTCGCCTCTAGAGTTTATAAACTAAATACCTACAGATGAAGGGTACCTCAAATGTTGATTGGAGTTTATTTGAAGATATTCTATCTAGAGGATAATTTTTATATCTCGACAATAAAAAGTGTTATCGTTCATGTGGTTATATTTTATTGTTAATTTCATAAAGATGAATGAGTAAATTTTTTCTAATAATGCATACGACCCTAGCGTCCGCTGATACTCGAGGAACTAAGAAAGTTCATGAAAGGATGCAAAGGATCGTCAAGTTTGGTCGATATTTGGGGAACTCAAACTGACTCACTAATGATGGTTTCATCTTAGTAGTAAAACTGATAGTGATGAATAACATATGATCAGTAAAATCTCCTAAAAAACTAACAATGATGCTTGATGTTCGATTGAAAGATTATATATGATTCGACTCACAATGCTCATGCATCATAAAAACCAATATTTCATATCTCGGAATGAGTCAAGCTCTAGCGCCAAGATTCCTTACCCATTACCAACAAGATCCATGGTAGGTAGAGCATGAATCACCCCAACATCAAGTGTAAACAGTTACCCCCATGAAGATTACGACGAGATCTGCTTAATATGTTTAGTGTATGGTGCGGTCCATCTAAGGTGATGACCTAAACAAGTCACCGAGACATAGGAGGTGCAAGTCTTGAGTTGAGAGATAACGTAGCAGACGGCCGAAGATGTTCTTAAAGAGCAAACTCATCAATTCTTGCAATCAGACACTCATAATAATGCATATCATTCAAAATGAAGATGCACAAAAAAAAAACTTACTAAAGTTAAACTGCAATAGCAAATGTGCAATGAAAAAAGATCCATTCATCATTTATAATAAAAAAGTGACTTACAGAACATTCTAACATCCTTTTTTATAAGTGTTGGACAAAAAAGAGAGAAATCTCTCTAAGTAAATTGAAAGAAAAAAGTCAAAGATGCTATACATTTGATGATCTTCCAAAGCCTTGGTCGTTGTCGTCCTCCCCCTCATCCGAATCAAATAGCAGCCTCGAAAACTTCTCAATATCCCTCCAATATAAAAGAAGACCCCATCTTTGAACTTCTCTATGAGAAGGGCCACTTAAGTTGGATGGGAGGAAAGCTCGACAAAAAAACTCATCAGAAGTCTTTGTCATTGCCATTCAATCACTCATGATTCAGTTCTCCTCTTGAGTGGTTGAAAATAACTCTAATTGCCTGCACACCTCTTACTTCACTACCTTCACCCTCTCCTCAGCCTTAGCCATCTTCTGCTCAATCTCCAACTATCATTGATTCTATTGACGAAGGATGGCCAACTAGAGATGAGAAGCTTATTAGAGCATTTAGTCATTCAGCATAAGGCTCCTCCTTAAAGAACGGAGATCTACCTTTTTCACTATCATGGAGGGTAGTAATAAACCACAAGGGAGTCAGAATACTAGTTCTTTCATAAGTCTATCAATGTAAACTTTTACTCTGAGCTCATGCTCACCATTACCTCCTCATCTTGCTTAGGGATCCACTTAAATGAGTGTCCATGCACTTTTTCTTGTACGATGCAGGAGGAAATTCGATCAAATCGGTCAACAAAACTTTCCCCTGACGATGACACTCCTCCATGTGGCTGGCTGGCTTAGCTTTAATCTAGCCCTGTAGAGTACTTTGACGATGGCCCCATAGAGTAGTCCCCTTGAGATTATCCGTTTAGGCCAGTAGAGGTAAGGAGTTTGGCCTCATCCTTTACAGATAGCTTAATGAATGATGGAGGGGTGGGAGACACTGCTTCCTGCCTTCCCATTGAGGCCTCCCACTCATGATTGCTTGACTATGCATCCTCTCGGCATCCGACATCCCACTGTCACAGACCTGGAAGTGTTATGAAAAATCAAAACGAAAAACACAGGAATCGACACAAACCAGAAGAACACAAAGAGATTTAACGAGGTTCGGCAAAGAATTGCCTACGTCCTCGGGAGCGAGCCGGCGAATGCACTATTTCAGAGGAGTTCAATTTTACATCCCATAGGTTACACATATATATAGACATATATTAAACCCACATATAAAATTACAATCACGCCCTCGCTCCCCCAACCCACTAACTTCCAAGAGACACTCCTTTCACCAGGAGTCACACCTCTTCACCAAGAAACTCCAACTCCTTAGATATGAGCCATACCTAACAATTCTCCACCTTGGCGAATATCCAGCACCTTATGAGAAATGTTTCACTCGGTATATGTGCCTGCCAAACAAATCTCCACCTTAGCGAATATCCAGCCCCTTAGGAGAAAATACATCTAACAATCTTCATCTTTGTGAATATCCAGCCCCTTAGGAGAAAATCTCCACCTTCTGAATATCCAGCTCTTTAGGAGAAATAGATCATGAAGTTTCTTACATCAAAGTGGGTTGGGCAACCAAACCATCTAACCTGGCTTGGTCAAAGTTCCTGCTGCAATTATATCATATGATCCGACAGAGTGTACTCCACCTACAACTGTACTCCCCAACAGTTGATAGATAGTACCATCAGGTTTCGAAGCCCGCAATGCCTTCAAAATTCCTTGTCGTGCCAACAAATCTTTCACCTTTGTTTGCCACAATCCGAAGTTCCCGGTTCCACCAAACTTCACTATCTCGAATTTTGCACCAGACATTGTCATCCGAATTTAATCCTGCTCCATATTTTCTTGTCTTGCTTCGAAAGACAAAAGAAAATACTCTGCAAATAAATTTAAAGAAACCTGAAAATTGCTCTGTCAAATGCAGCAACTATCCCGCGATTCTCCTGTGATTCGTGAATCAAATTTCCCCACGAAGCACCTTTCCTATTCGTACCAGTACCTCGGCCAATTGTTGTTTCCGCGAGCCACAAATCCTTTCGCACCTGTTCGAGGAATACCTCCACGAAAACCCTGTTCACGAAATAATCATGCCTGCTCGCCACCTGCACCATGCCGAACTCCACCTGTCGCAAAATCTCCTGCAACGAACCGACGAATTTAACTGGTTGAACACCTCAATTTCCCGCAAAACGAGGCTCCTGTTCGCGGTGGACAGCCTCTGTTTCCCACGGATTGCTGAACCGGCCGAACTCCTCTGTAGGAATTAATATTCCTTCTCTGCAACAGCGGAGAGTATTCTCCTGGTAGAGATGAAAGATTCCTGATTCCCTCTCCCTCCTTAGCTTTCAGCCAAACCTGGGATTAAGGGATAACCAGCCCAGCATGCGCTGACAAATTTGAGGGAATGGGGAATATTTCTCTTATATAAATGGAAGATTCCCTTATTCCCTCCTCCTTTCCAGCGACTGTGTACGTAGAAAAAAATTCCTTGTAGCCTGGAAGAGGAATATTCTTACCAGTAGAAATCAAAGATTCTTTGATTCCTCCTATGGTCAGCCAATGCGCGGTTCCTCCTCCCCTCAACTTGTCATAGAAACAGATGTCGCTCTTCACGGCAACTGCACCGAGTGAACCGTCTCCCAACCGACGCAACTCAGCGAACCGACTGTCGCAGTTCCTGTTCGTATGATCTCCTACCTCCGCGAACTGCCGCGAACTCTCTTGCAACCACTGCCGACCTTGCGCCGCCGCCGCTTGCCCCCGCGAACTGCTCCGGCCTGCTTCTAGTTCGCCGAGTTCCTGCCTCTGCCGAGCCTTCGCGAACTCCCGCTCGCGAAATCCTCCTGCTGCAGCGAACTGTCCGCACCAACCGTTCCTCGTTCCTGATCGCGAGAGCGACGTAAAACTCCTGGTGAAACTCCCAGGAAGGACAGATTCCCTCCCGATCCACCGCCTGCTGTGCCGCTGCCTTCCGCAAACACTCGGAACTCCGCTTGCGAACGACGCCTCTCCAGGAACTGCCTCTCCACGCCAAACTTCGAGGCCTAGAGCACCGCAATTTTTCGAATCTCGAAACCAAATCTTCTTAACTTCTTCGATCTCCCGCGTCGATTTCCTCGTGTTCCCTTGAACGAGGCTCTGATACCAATTGTTATGAAAAATCGAAACGAAAAACACAGGAATCGACACAAACCAGAAGAACACAAAGAGATTTAACGAGGTTCGACAAAGAATTGCCTACGTCCTCGAGAGCGAGCCTACGAATGCACTATTTCAGAGGAGTTCAATTTTACATCCCATAGGTTACACATATATATAGATACATATGTTAAACCCACATATAAAATTACAATCACGCTCTCGCTCCCCCCAACCCACTAACTTCCAAGAGACACTCATTTTCACTAGGAGTCACACCTCTTCACCAAGAAACTCCAGCTCCTTATATATGAACCATACCTAACAGGAACCCACTGAAAATGAACTTTTAACTGGGCGTAAAAATGCTAGCCTCTCAATAAGGATTAGCCCATCCCGGCAGCCAGAACAACCACCGTTACCTCCCTCTTGTCCTCGCGAGCATCAAAGGTCTTCCAATCCTCCTCAGTCATCTCACTAAAGGCATCAGGCTATAACGCCTGATGATAAGCGCTATCTCAAGATACTGATGGACAGTTAGCTTTTGCTCATCAACCCTGTTCTCCTCCAACATCACCCCAACAGATACCTTACTCTTCATTTTTGCTGGGGCTTCCCCATACGTGACCATCCGAATGTACCGTGCACCCATGCATGAGGAACCCAGACAGAAGCAGGGCTCCCAATCCTTCACTCTATTCTTCAGCCCTAATAGCTGAAAGTTATTGATCGAATAAAATTACACAAACACGTCCAGACTGATCCGAAACAAGAACAGATGACTTCAGACTTTGACGAACCACAGGATCCTCGATTGGCGACAAAAAAATGACGAAGGTCACAATGGGTGCAATTTAGTTGCTTGAGGGATGAAGATGTAGTTGGTGAAGATGGAATGCAGATTGTAACAGAGGGCCAGTTGGGGACCAAAAATCAAAAATGATTTTTATAGAATAAGAGGTCGGCATCATACAAAGAGGTAGCTTGATCAACCTTATCGATGACCTGGAACTTAATGGTAGGATTGAAGACATAGGTCTCCTGCAATAGATAGATTTTGTCCTGAGTCATACAAGTTCGGCCATTATTCAGGGCAACTGATCCAAAGTTTTGCGGAGAGTGCCGAGGAGTCATTCAGCAAAGAACATAGACCAAGGATCAAGAGAGCAGAAGGAAAAAAGGAGCAAAGGTAGTGTGATCTCATAAACCTTGTGCTGTTTATATATGTATGAGAAAACAGAAAATCTAATCATCCCACGTGGATAAAAATGGAATTCAATAGTCGTTTACATAATGAACTAATAGTGGGTTCACATCGATCGACAAAGAAAATAAGACAATAAAATAATTTTATTCCAAAAAGACAAGTTAAAATTATAATACAAGCACTTTAAAAATAAGGGGATAATAAGGGGATCAGTCGCTGCTTAGGCTAAGACATATCCCAACTGAATCAGCCTACCATACAAAAATTTCTCCCCATATATAAACAGAGCCCTGATTTGATTCAGCTGGAGTCTAGAACATCAGTGATCTCCTCCGGACATCCGACAATTCTTGGTGAAGAGTCACCACCACCTCTTCCTTCTTTTCCATCTTCTCCATATGTGCCGACAACTCGCATAATTCCTCCCCCATTGGATCCTTGCTGACTGAGCAAAAGAGCTCCCGATTTGGTCTAGACGTCGGGAAAGCAAGCTAGGGGACATCCTGATTCAGTTAGTTATTTCCTCACATACCTCAGAGGGGACGTCAGAATAATTGATCCTATCATCTTTGCTCGAGAGTCAGCCTCCTTCAGCTGGTGCCTGTTATGTTGGCACCTTGATTGACTTCTCATTTGTACCAAGTAAGTTTGCCCACTGCTAAGAGATCGTGAGGCTCACTTAACCGATTGAGCAAAGTCATATGAGCCAAGCTGACCGGACTACGACAAGGCCAAAACTGATTGGACCATGAGACATGCAAGAGATTACTGGATAATATAAGCATGCACCATTCGACTAGAAATGAGATAAAAGCATTTGAGCCAACCACTATAAGAAAGCTAATATGAAGTGATAGCCTACCTTTTAGTAGTATTGAGCCAAGGAAAGATCAAGTTCTTTGTATCTCCAACCATCACAGAGATGCCTAGAGACTCCTCCCCAAGTATTTAGCCTTGCTGTCAATCCTTGATCAACCCATGAAGACCAAGCTTAGCCTATCAAGCTTATTCTATTGACCTGAAACTAGCTAAGCTTATCTGGCCGAGCTTGAAATCAGGCAGACGATAAGCTCATTCACATAAAATAAAATAAATATCCTAGGACGTTCCACTTTAAAGGAGTGGCAGAAATGTAATACCATCATTTTACCCTCTCATTTATAAATATGGGAATCATTTTATGAATAAAACATAACGAATTACTATTCATTTATCTCTCTCTCTATCTCTCTTTATTTACGCTCTATCCTTGGGTTGATTCACGGACAAATTAAGATTGAAGAGGCAATGTTGATTGCTCAGTGTTAATTCTGACTACTTATTAAAATAAAACTAAAATAGTTCTAAATTTTATTCTAGCTTGTTTCCAATAAATACTTTAACATCTAAGATCCACGTTATAATATTTATTTGATCTGACGATCTTACTAATGACGTATAAATTATTATTTGTATCCGATTTATAATATTTCTGTTGAAAATAAATTAAATAATTCCAAAACTTTAGATTCAGATTATACATCCATAATATATAATAGTACAGAACCGAGTACCCCAAAAAATTAAAATATATAATGACTTGAATACTTTGAAACTACCTAAGTAGAACTATGATACGCAATCCACCCTTTGTTTCACACATTCGATAATATCTCCTTTTGACAAGTCAGACTCAGCTCCACATCACCAACCATTTGCCCCTATAAAAGGAACAAAGGGGTGAAACAAGCAGATATCAAAAACATTCAGTCCAAATATTCAGCAAAGATAAGCAGAGAAAATACAGCCATGGCTAACAGAAAGTCCAGCTCCAATACCATCTCTGTGGCTTCTCCTTCTTCTTCTTCCTTCGCAGCTGCGACGAAAAAAGAGAAAGCTGCAAGTCCGGCGGCGAGAATCCTGCCAGCAGGAGAGAGCGGTGAGAGAGCAAAGAGGGTTGAGTGGATGCGTGAGGATATAGATGCAAGCGCAGAGGAGTTTATCAAGCGTTTTAGAGAGGATCTTAGGCTGCAGCGCCTTCAGTCTATTGAGAATTATAAGAAGATGCTGGCCAGAGGAGTCTGATTATGGATGGTTTTGTGTTTAATATATGTTATTTGTTTGTGCTACTTAGTTTTTTTCTTTTTTGTTGGGGGCTATAGTTTATTTGAAATTGTTGTATATTGTTGTATATGTTGCTTGAGAAACTATGTATTCATTGGTGAGAGCTCTAGCGTGTTGGAAACAGATGTTTCTGTGGTTGTAGAGCTTGTTTTGTGGAGTCAATTTGAAGTCTTGTAAGTTCATTAAATTGGAAATTTATGTATTTGAAGGCATAAGTTATTGGTTGGAAATGAAATGAAGAATCATATGATTCTGGGTTTGAGTGCTCATCCTATGCAAAAATGAATAAGCCAATTTGAAAATTTTACCATGAAGAAGAGGGCTTTGAAGTTTTCAAATTAATGTCTCAACTTGGTGGTTTAAGAGCTGAAATTGATTTAAAAAGTTCTCGCTTCAGATACAATTGATTGAGAGCTGACATTAAATATTAAATTCAAACTTGTGAAAATTTTTAATTTTATCATAATTTCTTTCTGTTACGATGTTTCAGTTATAGTAATCATGCTCTAACAAACTTTAATTTTTAATATATTTTTTATATGGATATTCGCCTGTTTTTGTTTTTTTTTTCTCCATTTTATTTTTTTAAGAGCCACAAATTTGTCTATTTATAATTGTGGTATTATTCCCTTATTCGAGCAAATTTCCCTCTAGGATAAAATGAATGATCCGAAAATGAGAGGAACCAAAAGGAGGGATATACAATGGGCGGTAGACAAACGAGAGAAAGAACATGAAGAACTTTCGTAAATTGAACTAGCATGAAAGCCTTAAAGCGTACGTCCAAAATGAGATCGAATTGAAAATACCATGGAGACATATCCACGAAGAGGATCTTGCAAAAATTACCTACAACTAGAGAATCAAGTATGAATGCCTTTTCTGGGGCCAAGGGCAGCTCCCAAATGAACTTATTCCTTTGATTAATTACATCTTGGGAGATGCCCAAGAAAAATCTCAATAAAAAGGGTCTTGCTGACATAAGAAATGAAATCTGGTTATTTGATAAACTAATGGATTTAAATCATCTCAAGTGAGAATTTCGATGCTTTTGACATCTATGCTAGGCCATAGGGCAGAAGGTGAATCATCGTAACCACTACAGGCAGTGACGCCTAAGCATGCGGGGCTCATGAGACAATATCGACAAGTTGTCAAAGGAATCGACAAGGCTCAAAATGGGGTAGTCAAAGGAAGGGAGAAGGATCCCTAAATAGGTAGAGGTAGCTAGGTGGGGGTACCATAGACCCATCATCCCAAGATACTATGACCCTAATTATACCCGGAAGTGAAGGTAGTAGACCCAACACGTCTAGAGATCTCCCATCAGCATTTGGTGAAATGTGCCATCCACGAGGACCTCGGTAGCCCTAAGGTCAATGGAACAAAAATCTATCATATGACTATCAGGTGGAGTTCTAAGAATTGGGACTTATACCTGCCAAAGTGGCAAGGATGCCACTGGAAAGACGAGAAATGGAGGTTCAACTACAAAGCTGGAAACACTCCCAACAAAAGGGCTTACATCTCGTATGGGTAGGGGAGTCTTTTAACAGCATATACGTTCTAGACAACCTTCTAAGTAAAAAGATATGTTAGGTCAGTCGGATATGGAGAAGTGCAGAGTCTTCTCCTCAAGAATATGCAGATGTGCAGTTATCTGTAGCGGTCCTTAGATTTTTGTGATGGCCTATTAGACATGATGGGGTGTATAGCCATGTATGCAGCCCATTTTAAAACAGGCCCGAAGGCCATGCAGGAAAATAAACATAAGTTTTTAAAAAACCTTACAATTTTAATCCTAAAATTTTAATTATCCCAATCTTTAATTATTATTTTGTCTAAAGTTTAAATTTTAAGGGTCCCTAAAGAGTCTAGATTATAATTTTCATAGCATTGCAAATAAAACCATAAGAAAAAGGGTAAAATCAATCCAAGCATGCAATAATGCAAAAGAAAGTAAAAGTGCACCAAAATATAGAAATATACTGGTGTTGCTAAGTCAGGGACATATCCCAGGAATAACGGTCAAGCACCGCCTAAAGATACTTGGTCCTAAGTTTATACAAGACTATAGAATCAGACTAAGGTACGAGAGAAGAGTCTGTTGCTTCTGTTCCCTCGTCACGTGGCTCGATATGTCGAACGCCTCAGAGCCCATGCCCGTACCTTAGTTCTGATACATAATTGATCCCAGGACTTTATCGAATACATGATAAATAAAAGAATCAAGCTACTGAAACGTTAGCATATGTTAACATGCAACACGTATGAGCCATGTCTGTTGGGAGGAGCTGAGCTACGCCTGCAGAAAAGCGTTAGTATAAATCATTACATTACTCCTCCCTGTTACACGTGAGTGTGTGTGTGTATTTTTTTAGGCATGGCTCTCTGTAAGAGAAACTGACTTAACATACTACTGCATATACACACATGCAAGCACACCAAAATTACAAGTAGAGCATCTAGCTAGGACAACCATGACAACATAGAACAACAGTCAGGTGCCAAAAATACTACGTAGCAACCTAGCCCTTGCTTAGCACACAATCTAATGGAAAGTGTCCTAACCAGCATCTAAGTACATAGGGTAAAGTTTCTGGATACGTATGACTTTGATGGGCTCGTCAATTTTGATTCCATCCTAAAGATCTAAGGGATTTAAAGGGTGTCACCCAAGTGGAATTTAAAAGAGTTGGCCTTACAAATGGCCTAGCTTGCTGATCATAGTTTTAAAAGTATGGTGGAAAGTATTATAAGTATGAAAAATATATTTTTTTTTATTTTAAAGTAGGGTCATTAAATGCAGACCTGTAACTTGTGGGGTGACAAAAGTTAAATTCCTTAAATCCTTAGCACAATCATGCTTGTGTCGATCCCAATGTTTTAACTCGCATTGCTCACCGGATCAACCCAGCAAATAATGATCGTTAAAACATCATGACCCACACAAAGTCACTCACCTACTTAGTCCGGTTTGCTACCGAGACATGCAGATAAATGCAAATACAAGCAAGCATCATGCATGATTCAACACTGTGTTTACTCAAACAATGTACAAGCAAACACTATGAGATAAATCCAAGCAAACATCCAAATGATAGAACTCAAATGCAAATATGTTGTTCATTCAATGTGTACAGAGGCTTTGACGTGTGACCCAAATTAAGCTAAAAACACAAAAGATCCAAGGCACTCAAGTGTGATGCCACAGGAGTGAAGTAGTATGCCCTCGATGTTGGAAATTTGCACACGGATGGACACAACTTGTAACATTCGAGTGCGAGGCCACAAATGGTGAAGCGTTATGCCCTATGTATAGGAAATTCACACGCCGGTAAACTAGGAGCACTAGTTGGTAATCACAAAAAAAAAGTGCAAGTATCAGGCTACATACATATGGCCACGGGTGCCTGTGCTCAAAGAGACACCTAATGAGGCACGTGACGAAGGTGAAAGACATGTAAATGAGTCTATCAAAATGCACATCACAATAAATTATAGCAAACTTGTATGAATGCAAGCAAATCATGCAATGTCATGCAAATGATATGAATGCAGAAAGCACTCATCATTTGAGTGGAGTTGGTAATTTGATCCATTGAGTCAAGCGAGGTGGTGACCCAAGTGTCGTGGCCAATGGAAGTCAAACATGTCAAGGCGTCCGATTGGACTAAAGTGGTCGGTTAAACAAGCTGGTGCACCTAGTCAAAACCGAGTGAATAGTTAACCAGACTGGGGCGGCTGGTCGAACCCAAGTGACAGGTTGACCGATCCATGAGCGCTCGATCGAGCTAAAGTGCTAAGTTGACAGTATCGGGGCAGTCGATCGAGCTAAGGTGCTAAGCTGACCGTGTCTGGATGGCTAGTCGAGCCAAATTGCAAGGCTGACCATGCCAGGGTGGCTAGTCGAGCCAATGAGCAGGTGAAACTTGTAAAAATGTGAGAGATCCACCACGAAATAACAAACAAAGCAATGCACACGATTACGCCAGGTAGCGAACCACACTCGTCCTAATGCCCTCGCTCGGGTACCTAGGGTTTGCACATGTGGATGTGCGACATGGTCACCTCGGTCTTTATCAAGCGAATGTAGGGAATTTTGCAATGCAAATTCTTGTAGAAAAAAAAATTATCCACCTCTTGTAAAACAGACTAGCTACAAAGCTTTTTTCATTTTACAAGTGCAAGGTTCCAATCCCTCCACAAAAGATTGGAAATCTCCACAACTAGGAGAAATTGGGATTCCGACCCACTTAGGATTGGGTCTAAGGGTTTTGCAAGGGAAAACACTTGGCCTCATTAAGGATTTGGCCACAAATGCTTTTCCTAGCCTAGGGCTTCCTCTAGGAAATCAATGATACAAACCCTACAAAAAATCCTAAGGCTAGCTAGAATGTAAAGATGCAAGGGTTTGGAGGAGTTTCACCTTCATGATGTTTGACGGCATCCTCCGTAGCGAAGATGATGCTCTCCTCAAGAAAAGGAGATGACGGTTCTTCTCTTCTCCAAAGTAGACTTGAAGCTCTCCTAAAATAAGGGAGAGAAAGGCCTTCCCTAAAGCAAAATGATGCTTTACTCACACCAAGGAAAGAGGTGGCCTCTCTTTTTCTCCAAGTACTTCAAGAAATGAGAGACTCTCCCTCACAATCTCTCAATATTCCTTCTCTGTATGTTGAGAAAGAAAGGAGATCACAAAAAAAAAAAGATGATGGAGATGGAAGAGGTAGAAGGTTTAAGGAGATGAAATGTGTGTAGAGAAGAGAAGAAGGAAGCTTTCCCTCTTCTTTTTCTCACTTTTCTCTCCAAGGGATTTCCTTGCTCTACAAGGTTCTTTCCAAGACTCTTTGTTTTCTGAAAATAAACCTCCTCCTTGATGTGATGAAGAGAAAAAAAAAAGATGAAAAGAAGAAGAGATCCTTGGAGGACAAAGTATGAAGAAAGAAGAAGAGGAAAAAAGAAGAAATTAGTCACCCTAGCTCTCTCATTTCTCTAAGCAACCTCCAAGCCCTCTAACCAGCAGAATGAGGCCTCTTTTTTTATGTTGGGCATGCAAAAAGCATTCAAGTGACTCCCCCTCCTTGTGCTACCTCATTTCTTTGTGTAATGAAGGCGTGACAACTCATTTTTTATGGTAAAGTAACTAATATAAAATACTGAGTTAATTTAAATAACATAAGTGCAACTTATAATCTAAAGCACCTATTTAATGATTAATAATAAATTTTTTGTTAATATCACATGTGGTTGCATGGGTAGGATACATAGATTGACCAAGCCACCCAGCAAGGCATCAACACAAAAAATTTGCAACAACATAAGTCGTTTGATCAATAGAAAATATTTTATATGATTGACAATGATGCAAGATGTCTAATCAACTTTTAACACCTAAAGACTGACCCTCAATGCCCAAGCATCAAGAAGCCTTTGTCTCTAAACTCGAGTCGGATAAAGCTCTAGAGGTGATTCCCTACTCAATAGCAATAAGCTCCATGAAGAGTACCAAACAAATCACTCTGGAAGGAAATCTTGGTGGTTAACACTGCTAGAGGCAATTATTCAGCCGAGAAAATGAGAAAGAGGCAGTATAAGGCTTTAGTGTGGTGGTGAACTCAACAATACTGATTAGAAAGACTCTTTTAAGGGACAAGCAATCGATCGCCACAAATACACCACAAGCAATAAAAGGTAAAGAACTTGAAGTAGAAGGTAAAATATGATGAATGTGAAAACTAAACCATAACACCACTTTATTTTTATGCTCGAAAAATTTCCATAGAGTTTCTTATATGTTTACCTACAAAAATTCAAAATGAAAAAAAAAAAATATCTAAGTTACAGATCAATTCGAAAGCCACACTTGATTGAAAAACACCGACCGAGCTAGAGGCTAGTAAAGCCTAGTTGATCGAGTCGTTCCTACCGACCTAAAGACCTTAAGAGAACAATTCAAAGTCATCAAAAATAAAGGAAGTTCAACTATTTAATTATCGATTAAGACGTGATAACATTTTGTATCCATTAAAATTCTCTCATTCTTATCACAACTTCATTTTCGAGAGAAAAAAGAATTGAGAAGCTAAAATTTGTATAAAAAAATGTGTCAGCCATCGACCGATCGACAACCTGGAAAAAAGGCTAATAGCCTGAAAGCTAACCAACAAACTGTACCACAAACTAAAGGCCTCAACCGAACCAGCCTGGACGACTAACCTGCAGACTGGATGACTGACTCGCAGACTGGACGACCAACCGACAGTCTGGACGACCGACTGGCTAACCAAGCCTAAAGAGCAAAGATACAAACAACCGACAGAGAGCTAAAGCCAACTAATTGCCCCATCTCAACAGAGCCAACCGAGACAACCATGCCAACCCAAGGACTACCAATCTTAACTAACCGAGTGATAGGGTAGCCGAGTTATTGGCTCATTTATTTTATACCTAAAACACCTTGTAGTGCCTTTGTAAAAGCAAGAACAAGTATGTAATTATGAACTTTATACCCCCTTGCCTATAAAAAGGGGGTCGTTTCTACAATAAGGTTTAATGAGTCGTTCCTTAAAGCCAACTCTTCAGAGTGCTCTCTCTCTCACACACACTCTCTCTTGTTTTATGCTCTATTTCATGAGTTTGATTCTTTATATTTCAACATATTCATATTTGGTAAAATGGTTTTCTTTTTTCTATTCCTTAAAAGAATATTTAGGGGGCATAGCATACAAACTTTATTTTATTTTATGAGATTATATAGATAATAAATCCCAAAAAATATATTGTGGTCCATATTCCTCCACTCAATATACCATAAAAAATGATGTGCCAATATCAATATTGAAAAATGCTTTATTGTGTCTCCCATATAATTCTAAAACAAAAAAGATTTGGATGTGCGTCACAAAGAGTGAAAATCTTATAAATTCATCTGAATATGTATTATAACTTATAAGAAATTCTCTTCCATCAATTTAATGTACCGACTTAATAGATGATTGGGCTACCAATAAATAATCAAATTTGATACATATTTGATTGGCAGCCACGAAAGTCCGATAAAACGCACGTTTTTCATGAACATGGCCGCATCAACACGTTTTTTTTTTTGGAAGTCTTCAGAAATTGGGTAGATTATTCAGTTTCCTATTCCAGCACGACTTCATATATATATACAGATTTTATTATTATTAAGAATAAAATATAAATTTAATTTAAAAAATAATTATATTCTCAACTGAATTCCTATAAATTTATATATCTAACACCTAAAGTATTATCTGATGCATGAAAAATCTTTTTTTACTTTTAAAAAATAAGAATGATGATATTTTTGATGTGATATGAAAATTTTGAGTGATTTTAATATAAAAAGTAACGCTTACATATTAGATATATAAAAACATAAAAAATTAGGTGGAATGTACGTAAATTCTACATCATTAAACAAATGTTACAAGTCTCATAATTTATTCGTGAATGATGAGTGAAAACTACGGGGGATTGGACGACCTATTGTCCGGTGAAATAACATTCTTCAATCATTATGTCAGGAATTCATTCATGTACAACTAGCAAAAGAATGAATCGTTGAGCGGAAGGTGATACTATGTACGGTGGATGTTGGTGCGGATAATCGGCAAATTATGCCCAAAACTTTTTTATCTTTTTGTGCTCATCCAAACTTTTATTTGCACTTTCATCCACTGGACATATTATTTCTCAGTCGAGTGGGGATTCACCAAAACAACAAAAGGGTTAGCTAGAATATGCTAAATGAAAGTGGGAAGATGTTATAGAAATGTTGCCTTTTGCAGAGCCTGTATTAAGCAACATGAAGTCATGAGAGGGGAAGACTGATGACCTCTAGAGCTAGCGATGCGAGAGGTGATGAGAACAACCACCATAGGAATACTTCATGCTTGTTCTTCTTTGAACTCCATGGTAAGAATCAAAATCTTTAACAGAAAGCACCAACCATATTGTTCCTAACTCATTATTCAAAATGAGAGATTAAGTCTTTGATTAAAGGAACGACAAAGCTCTTTTAAACATTATATTTGGAACGAAGTACGGCATCTGTGGTTTAAAACGTTGAAATAATGTCGTTTTTGCGAAACAACACACTCGAGAAACGTTGCTTCACCAAACGATGTGTCGGCGTTCACCCAAACGGAACGGAGCTTGAAAGTCCGCTCAAACGAAGCCTAAGCAGTGGGAAAAGCAACAACCTCTATCATCACATTAGAAAAGAACAGTATGCGAGCAAGCAAAGTATAGTGCAATGGATGGGCCATGACTATTATATAACCCAAATGAACACAACATCCTTCCTTTTTTATGGTCCTCACTTTTTTTAAGCTTAAGAAAAGGACATATAGAAAGAGATGAAGACACATCATGAGGCATACTAGGAGTTAAGAAGTGAGTGGATGAGCCCAAAATATAGTAATAATTGAGTCATTTGTTAAAAGACATGATAGCTTGAAGGTTGACCTTGAGTGTAAGGTATCTTTTAGTAGACATGCTCGAGTTAGTGAGACATCAATGAAACAAGAATTGTTCATAAAATTTGAAAGATGCCCAATAAACGGGATAGTTACCAATCGAAGAGATAGGACGACATCAACATGCTTTAGGAAGATCTTGTGGGCAAAGCTCTGAGAATTTATTGGTAGGATAACATGATGTCGTCAAAAAATGAAAAGAATTTGAAAAATCATTTGCATGGATGATAAGGAAATTAATAATTAGTCATAATATAATAAGAAAGCAATCAATAGAGGCGATAAGGAAGATATCAACCATAAAGATGATGAGATGATCGACTAGGGTGACTTGACACAGTTGAGAGGCATGAAATACCAAAATGAGAATATATGGTAGAGAGAATTTGAAATCTAAACTACTAATTTCAAAGTCATTATCAAATTATAAATTTTTAAAGATTTTTAAAATAGAATTTTAATATAATGAAAGAGGCACTATTATTTAAAATTCATTCTAATCCAAAAGCATGATAATTCTCGTAGGGCTGTCAAAACGGCTCGTTGTTCGCAAACAGCTCGTGTTCGGCTTGTGAAGAAGCTCGTGTTCGGCTCGTTCGCTGAGTTAACAAGCCTTAACCAGCCGAACACGAACGAGGCTCATTTTAGCTCGAAATAGTATTCATCAATTATATATATATATATATATATATATATATATATATATATATATATATATATATATATATTGATGAGCAGTATTTTTAAAAAATTTAAAAGATTTATAATTAATTAAAATTATTAATTAAGTAAATAGAATAAAAATTATTAAATTAGATTCAAATGATATTTTAATGTAAACAATAATTCTTAAATCTTGCCCCAACCCTTAACATCTTATGGTTACATGATTAGGGTTGTCAAAACGACTCTTTGTTCGTGAACAGCTCGTGTTCGGCTCGCTAAGCAAACGAGCCGACTCGAAATATAATTGAGGCGAACACGAGCTGAGCCTGACCTCGCTCGTGTTCGGCTCGTTTACACCCCTAAATTCTCGTATAGCATCATCTCTACTCAAACCCTCTTCCCCACAGTCATTTAGTTGTCTAGATCACCTCTTAAAAGTAATTATTAAATACAATACTGAGTTTACATCATAACTCAATTCATAAATTATATCTCAAACTAAAATTGACAATAGAAATCTTGAAGGTAGCAAGCATGCTTGTTAACTAAGCTAATCATCATAAAATTATTTAGCAATCATTTTATGCAAAGATAACCACATAGGATACCTTAAAATATCCCTTTTTTGTGGTAATACTGTGAATAAAAAATATCATATCTTACACATAAAAGAAAATTCAAATTAACTAATCTATTTAAATTGTGCATATTTTTATTCTACTATAATTGATATTAAAAATCAATAATATATCTTTTCTCATTCAAGTTCATAATTTAAATTAGTTTTTACCATTTAAACAAATGTGTAAGCCATAATTGCTCACAGTTGGGCTTTAACCCTTCAATTGTAATTTAAATACACATAAACCAACTATTACATTGTTTTTGACTTTGCTCTTTTAGTTTGTTTTTAAATCATAACCTTTAATCTAAACTACAAGAATTTAGTTTATTTCAGACAGTCAAATATCGTCGGCATATATTATAAAATCGTCGGTTAAGCAATGATTTTTGGGGCATAGCTAATATGCTTTTTAGAAATCTTGAAACCTACAAACTTTCCAACAGAATTAAATTACCAGCAGGTGATCCTATTGATGTATGCTGAAATGAAAAATGTGGATAAGTTGATGATTATCATCGGTTAACTATTGATAACATGATGGCCAAAAGCTTACTGCGAAGTAAGTCAGTCAATTCATGCAAGTATACACGTAAAGTAGTATGCATTATAAGAGTCTACATATTGATCCCACAAGGATAAGATCAAGATATTTCTAAAGAGTGAAGTTCTAATTTACTAATCATTTAAAGTCTAGTTTGAAGTGGTTTAGCAGTAGATGAATCTAACAGTCCTAATAATGATAACAAATAGAAATAGTAGGAAAAAAAGGTTTAGTATTTTAGATATGCATGATTCACAGTATTGTGACATAGGTCTGGTGGTTTCTTAAAGTATTCATATGGTCCAACGGTATAGTTAACAACCAGAGATAAAATTTTTCTCCTTATGTCTTTGCCTAGATCACAAGAAGAATAAAAAACCCATAAATTTAAGTTTCGTTTAACTCTTGGTGTTTCCCAGGATTCTTCTGATCCACTGGATAAGTTGCAAAATCCTACTAGAGTATGCCTATTATACTAGCTTTTGTGGTTAACCTACTTGTTTCATTGTGCAACAAGCAGAAGTCACTCTTAACGAGGGATTTTAACATCTTATCACATCCGATGAAAAGTAAATTATGATTAGAAGATTAACACATCAATATCTGAATTTATGCACCAAAGAGATGTTGAAGGAAACAAAAATCCACAACATGAATATCGCAATAAATCCACCAGACTTACATCACAAGAGTGCAAAACATGATTAGTTACAATGTATGATGAAAGACAACAAGAATTTTGTTATTGCGGGCATAAAAATTAGATAACACAAGAATGACAAAAAAACTCTATTTAGAGCCAAACAGTCTTTGTAATACATCATGTTCCTTTCCGTTCAATACAAATATTCTTGGATATCTCTCATACATATGCACTCAATCTCATCATACAAGATCATAAAACTCCTCGAAATAAGAAAACATACTCATTCAAGTGAACCCGAGAAAGAAAACTCCAAGAGCTCCAAACGAATTCTCAAGCCTTAGAGGCACACTTCCATAGGCAAAATAATATTCCCATAATGATAAAAACAGTATTTATGCATATTTCATGCATTAAAGGTCCATAATATGCATTAAATCTCACCAAATTGGTCAAAATTATGAAATTCTACTTTTTGCCTCGTTGGCGGGCGGGGGTGCAGCAATCTGTGGGCACGGGCGTGCACGTGAGCACTTGTGTGAAGAGGCTAGATTTGGCAAGCCTGGCTGGCTGGATTTGACAAGTCGGTATGCTGGAGTTGGCAAGTCTGGTAAGCTGGAGTTGGCAAGTGCAGAGCGCGTGGAGTGGGATCTTGGCTACTGCTACTGTGTGCAACCTCCGTCACCTATGATTACTGAGAGTTCCGGAGCAGCTTTGGCCTGAATTTGCGGAGCTCCAGATTTGTCAAGTGACATGGCGCTAGATTTGTCAAGCAATAGGGGAGACTGCATGCAGTGCAGTGGCTTGTACATCCACACACATGGGGTAAGTGCGTGCGCGCTCACGCAGTGCTGCATGCGTAAAGACTAGTTTTTCGTTGGGAGACTGCATGCAGTGTAGTGGCTTGTACATCCGCACACATAGGGTGCTCACGCAGTGCTGCATGTGTGAAGGTTAGTTTTTTTGTCATTTTTGCTTTGAATGTACCTTTTTTCCTTTTCCATGACCCTGTATCCTATGTAACACAACAAAAATACATTTGTCAAACACAATATCATGATAAATAAGAGAATTTACATGGTATTTATTGTAAGAAAATTACGTAAATATATCTCATATAATTTCTCTCAAACATACTCATTACTTTCCCCCAAGTAATCACATATCTCAATAAGGATTAAAAGAATATATGAGGTTCTCATGTGGCTTCATGATTCTTCAATTAGATTACATAAGTGAAATAAAGATATGCAATTCGTATTTCATGATGGGATTTTCATTAATTTTTAATGACCTCGTCCCTCCTTTACTTCCCTTCTTCTTAAACCTAAGAAAATCTCAAATGCTTAGTCTGGTGTAATTTAAATATTCTCATTTAACAAAGATAATTTTAAATCAATTAAGTTTCAACTAATCAACCTAACATCCTTCAACTTCTTTTCTGGACATAATATCTTAAGGCTTTCATTCATAACTTTTTAAGTCTTTTTGCTTAAGAGATAATTAAGGCACCTACTTTTGATTATTACACTCATCTTAAGCTTCTTTTAAGGGATTTTGGCCACTTATTTTGATTTTTCTTTTAACTCGTGGTCTTTCACAATTCCTTATTCTTTTTCTATTTATTTTTTCCATTCTGCTAGAAATTACTATATCTAGTGAAGTATACTTCTTTTAAGAATTTTATATATCTAACTATCTCCAAATGATAATTCTCAATTCTTCTTACTGTGAACTCCAAAATATTATAATTCATTCAAAAAGTTAAGACTTAATTAGTTATTGAATTAAAAATTAAAAGGCTTAAACTATCTCTGTTTGAAGACTAATATTTTAGTTACACCATTTTAATTATTTTGGGACAACTTAGGATTTAGGTGAAAGTTGTTAAAATATAAGACTTAGTTATCAATTAATTAATTTCAGTCGCCCATTAATGAGTATTCACATTTTAATTGGAGTAATCAAATAACCTCCTTAAATTATCAGGATTCCTAATATGAGTCCTCACTTTAAAGTATAATCATCATTTTAATTATGAGAATTACTTTAAGACAAGTAAACATGCATAACTCCCTCCCTCCCTTAAACTTATTTTCTATCACAAGCATGTCATAGGACAAAAAAAAAACAATAGGAAAGGACAAGAGCATAGCATGGAATAATATAAATTGATACAAAGTAATTCAACACGATAAGACATCATAACAATGAGATTAATGCATATAAACAAAATCACTCAGATGAGAATCTATGAAATTCATATGATTCTTGCATAAGTAATACCATAAAAAATGCTCAAAGTAAATTCAAATGAAAATTCGAAGTAAATTTCAAAATAAATGCAAAAAGTGAAAACACGTTCAACATCTTAGATACCAAGGTAGCATTTGATTTAGTATCCCAAATCTAACAAAAAATTTTCCTCTAGGATCAAAATCCTTGTTTAGTAATTCTCGATCAATCGCGCAATATTTTATTGATCCTAAAGTTTTTACTAAATTTTAAAATTTCAAGTTTTCATGCTACTTTTTCATTTTAGTTTAATTGCAATCATTTTAGAGAGTATGTAGGGGGTCTATTCAGATTATCATTCATAAGGGTATTTTCTAAATCTAGAATTCTCTCAATTAATTCAATTATGTACAGGTCAGTTTTTTCCATATTAGTTGTAAGAAAAGGATCCCTAACAGTTAATTCAAGGTTTCATAAATTTTGGGTTGGGTTCTCCCTATATTTTTCGAGCTCAAGATCTATGTCTATAGGTTTATTCTTCTGCTTGGGGCTATCTTCCAACTCCTTCCTTGAGGATCCTTCTATGGGTGGTCCTACGGGTTCAACTATCTTTCTAACAGTGCTAAAGGTTGTCTTGAAAAAAAAGAGCATGTTCTTCCTCAGTCATCCTCCAATAAAAGTCAGCAAGAACAACTTGCTCTTTGGGTTCTAAATTCTCTGATTCTGAAACTTGGCTATCAATTAACCCTGACATCCTTTAGGATTCTAGGTGAACTAACAACCCCATTTTATTTTCTAAGTTTCTTAATGGTGCAGTTTGACATTGTGATTGGATTAGTAGATTTAATGTCAACTTATCCACATTCTCATTTTAATCAGGGTAATCATTATTCTGGTTATTTATGCACTAAAAATATGTTGGATTTTTCACTTATATTTTATACTCATTTTTTGTGATATTTCTAAAGAGTGAAGTTCTAATTTACTAATCATTTAAAGTCTAGTTTGAAGTGGTTTTAGTCAGTAGATGAATCTAACAGTCCTAATAATGATAACAAACAAAAATAGTAGGAAAAAAGGTTTACTATTTTAGATATGCATGATTCATAGTATTGTGACATAGATCTGGTGGTTTCTTAAAATATTCATATGGTCCTACGGTATAGTTAACAACCAGAGATAAAATTTTTCTCCTTATGTCTTTTCCTAGGTCACAAGAAGAATAAAAAACCCATAAATTTAAGTTTCGTTTAATCCTTGGTGTTTCCCAGGATTCTTCTGATCCACTGGATAAGTTGCAAAATCCTACTAGAATATGCCTATTATACTAGCTTTTGTGGTTAACCTACTTGTTTCATTGTGCAACAAGCAGAAGTCACTCTTAACGAGGGATTTTAACATCTTATCACATCCAATGAAAAGTAAATTATGAATAGAAGATTAACACATCAATATCTGAATTTATGCACCAAAGAGATGTTGAAGGAAACAAAAATCCACAACATGAATATCACAATAAATCCACAGACTTACATCACAAGAGTACAAAACATGATTAGTTACAATGTATGATGAAAGACAACAAGAATTTTGTTATTGCGGGCATAAAAATTAGATAACACAAGAATGACAGAAAACTCTATTTGGAGCCAAGCAGTCTTTGTAATACATCATGGTCCTTTCCGTTCAATACAAATATTCTTGGATATCTCTCATACATATGCACTCAATCTCATCATACAATATCATAAAACTCCTCGAAATAAGAAAACATACTCATTCAAGTGAACCTGGGAAAGAAAACTCCAAGAGCTCCAAACGACTTCTCAAGCCTTAGAGGCACACTTCCATAGGCAAAATAATATTCCCATAATGATAAAAACAAGTATTTATGCATATTTCATGCATTAAAGGTCCAAAATATGCATCAAATCTCTCCAAATTGGTAAAAAAAATTATGAAATTCTACTTTTTGGCTGGTTGGCGGGTGCGGGTGCAGCCATGTGTGGGAGCGGGCGTGCACGCGAGCACATGCGTGAAGAGGCTGGATTTGGCAAGCCTGGCTGGCTGGATTTGACAAGTCGGTAAGCTGGAGTTGGCAAGTCTGGTTGGCTGGAGTTAGCAAGTGCAGAGCGCGTGGAGTGATTGCTTGGTTACTGCTGCTGTGTGCAACCTCCCGCACCTGAGAGTTGCAGAGCAGCTTTGGCCTGAATTTACGGAGCTCCAGATTTGTCAAGTGACATGGCACTAGATTTGTCAAGCAATAGAGGAGACTGCATGATGTGCAGTGGCTTGTACATCCACACACATGGGTAAGTGCGTACGCGCTCACACAGTGCTGCATGCATAAAGACTAGTTTTTTTATCTGGAGACTGCATGCAGTGCAGTGGCTTGTACATCCACACATGGGGTGCATGCGTGCGTGCTCACGTAGTGTTGCATGCGTGAAGGCTAATGTTTCGTCATTTTTGCTTTAAATGTACCTCTTTTCCTTTTCTATGACCCTGTATCCTATGTAGCACAACAAAAATACAGTTGTCAAACACAAGATCATGATAAATAAAAGAATTTACATGGTATTTAATGTAAGAAAATTACGTAAATATATCTCATATAATTTCTCTCAAACATCCTCATTACTTGCCCCCAAGTAATCTCATATCTTAATATGGATTAAAAGAATATATGAGGCTCTCATGTGGCTTCATGATTCTTCATTTAGATTACATTAGTGTAATAAAGATATGCAATTCTTATTTCACTATGGGATTTTCATTAATTTTTAATGACCTTATCCCTCCTTTACTTCCCTTCTTCTTGAACCTAAGAAAATCTCAAATGCTTAGTCTGGTGTAATTTAAATATTCTCATTTAACAAAGATAATTTTAAATCAATTAAGTTTCAACTAATCAACCTAACATCCTTCAACTTCTTTTCTGGACATAATATCTTAAGGCTTCCATTCAGAACTTTTTAAGTCTTTTTGCTTAAGAGATAATTAAGGCACCTACTTTTGATTATTACACTCACCTTAAGCTTCTTTTCAAAGATGTTGGCCACTTATTTTGAATTTTCTTTTAACTCGTGGTCTTTCACAATTCCTTATTCTTTTTCTATTTATTTTTTTCCATTCTGCTAGAAATTACTATATCTAGTGAAGTATATTTCTTTTAAGAATTTTATATATCTAACTACCCCCAAATGAAAATTCTCAATTCTTCTTACTGTGAACTCCAAAATATTATAATTCATTCAAAAAGTTAAGACTTAATTAGTTATTGAATTAAAAATTAAAAGGCTTAAACTATCTCTGTTTGAAGACTAATATTTTAGTTACACCATTTTAATTATTTTGGGACAACTTAGGATTTAGGTGAAAGTTGTTAAAATATAAGACCTAGTTATCAGTTAATTTATTTCAGTCGCCCATTAATGAGTATTCACATTTTAATTGGAGTAATTAAATAACCTCTTTAAATTATCAGGCTTCCTAGCATGAGTCCGCATTTTAAAGTGTAATCATCATTTTAATTATGAGGATTACTTTAAGACAAGTAAACATGCATAACTCCCTCCCTCCCTCCCTCAAACTTATTTTCTATCACAAGAATGCCATAGGACAAAAAAAATAAAAAATAAAAAATAATAATAATAAAAAACAATAGGAAAGGACAAGAGCATAACATGAAATAATAGAAATTGATACAAAGTAATTCAACAAGATAAGACATCGTAACTTGGAGATTAATGCATATAAACAAATCACTCAGATGAGAATCCATGAAATTCATATGATTCTTGCATAATTAATCCATAAAAAATGCTCAAAATAAATTCAAATGAAAATTCAAAGTAAATTTCAAAATAAATTTCAAAATAAATTTCAAAATAAATGCAAAACGTGAAAACACGTTCAACATCTTAGATAATTCTTGGGTTTTCTCCCAAGGTAACATTTGATTTAGTATCCTCAGTCTAACAAAAAATTTTCCTCTAGGATCAAAATCCTTGTTTAGTCATTCTTGATCAATCGCTCAATATTTTATTGATCCTAAAGTTTTTACTAAATTTTCAATTTTCAAATTTTCATGCAATTTTTTCATTTTAGTTTACTTGCAATCATTTTGGAGAGTATGTAGGGGGTTTATTCAGATTCATTGATAAGGGTATTTTCTAAATCTAGAATTCTCTCAATTAATTCACCTATGTCCAGGTTAGTTTTTTCCATCTTAGCTGTAAGAAATGGATCCCTAACAGTTAAATCAGGTTTCATAAATTTTGGGTTGGGTTCTCCCTATATTTTTCAAGCTCAAGATCTATGTCTATCTTCCAACGCCTTCCTTGAGGATCCTTCTATGGGCGGTCCTACAGGTTCAACTATCTTTCTAGCAATGCTAAAGGTTGTCTTGAAAAAAAAGAGCAAATTCTTCCTCAATCATCCTCCAACAAAAGTCAGTAAGAACGACTTGCTCTTTAAGTTCTAAATTCTCTAGTTCTGAAACTTGGCTATCAATTACCCTTGACATCCTTTAGGATTCTAGGCGAACTAACAACCCCATTTGATTTTCTAAGTTTCTTAATGTTGCATTTTGACATTGTGATAGGATTAGTATATTTAATGTCAACTCTTCCAAATTCTCATTTTCATCAGGGTAATCATTATTCTGGGTATTGATGCACTAAATATATGTTGGATTTTTCACCTATATTTTATACTTTTTTGTGATATTGCTCTTTAAAGAAGGGTATTGTTCATGTTTTGTTACAGGTATGTTGATTTTTGGCATTTGGAGCAACAGAAAACAAAATTGATGAAATTTTGAGTCAAATGAGGTAACTTTTGGAAAATGGACTCTAGGCGTCAAAGGTACCAGGCTGAGCGCCGATGGCGCCCTCATCCAGAGAGCACGGGCTCTAAAACGCAACCCGACACCGACGACGCCAGGGTGGATGCTGACGGCGTCATTTGATAAAGGCAAGGTGCCAAAGCAGCCCAAATTTGGCGCCAACGGTGCCCAGGATGGTTATGCACAATTTTTTTTGTAGATTCGACGTATTCTGATGACTTTTGGAGGGTTGCTCGAGGCATCTATTGGGAAACTCATCTCTACACTATATTAAAGTTCTTTAAATGCCAAAAAAGAAGAGGAGAATGAGAGAGTCACTGTGAGAGAGGTGTTAGGTGTGTGTGTGAGAGGAGAAGGAGAGAGACGTTGTGAGAGAGGTGTGAGGAGTGTGTGAAAAGTGTGTGGAGTCTTGTAGAGTCTTGTTTGGTGTGAGTTTGAAGTGTTGTTGTGAGAAGAGAAAGAGATTCAAAGGAAACTCAATGGATTTGCTTTGGGGAAGAGTTTCAGATAAGTTGTATTTGTTTATCCTGGTTTGTATGAACTTTCTTTTATATATAAAAGCCATGTTTTCTCGTATATTCCTCATGAATTTTAAGTAAATTTCTTTATCTTTCCCCTTATAATGATAAATGGTGAAATGAAGAGATAGATTTGATATGCAATTTAAATGTTAAATACTTGTGATGGTTTTACACTCATTCTTCAATTACTTTTCGATCTGACTAATTGAAATGTTAAAATTTGTTGTGAAACATAAGATCCGAAAGGACTATGAGTTCTACAATAAAGTGAGAATCATATTCAATTTTATGAATGACAATGTAATCCATAGGGTTGAGTGAAAATAAATAGAGAAATATACTTTGTTGGACGTAGAATTAGAGATTTTAAGGGTGACAGATTAAAATCCTCAATTCGGTCATAGTGTTTAGAAACTAAAGTGAGAGTTAGCCTTCAGGCGAGAGAGAGAGGCGGGAGCTCTGGAGTGGGAGCCGGTAACCTCTCAGCCTAACCACAGATTTAAGGACCAAACATAGGATTAGCCAATGTTCTTTATACACTCGGAATAGGGTAAAAAATATTAATGCTTCTATTTGACACAATACAATTTCCAACAATCTAAATCTTTCATTAACCATAAACTCATTGCAAGTGGAAGGATACTTTCTCAATTTTGAACCTTTCATTATAAAATAGTTAAGCTTTGTTTAGAATTAGTAAATTTACTTTGGAGTTTAGAAATTAGTTTGGTAAACTTAGTTCTTTTAACATATTTAAACATTGTCAACTTGTGGTGTTCACTTGTAAGTTTTATATAGTTTGAACATTGTGTTTTAGTGTTACTATCATAAATTTACACCTTCATCGTGGGATTGATAACCAGAACTCCATTAGAGTCCTATATTACTTGTGTGATACGTATACTTGTGTTTGTATTCTGGTGTCTATTAGAAAATATATTGAAATACAAAAATACCGCATCAATTATTTCAATATCCTAAAAGATTACCGTGGGTGCTCCTCCACTGCTAATTTCTTACACTTAGGTCATTACTAATCCAATTAAAGTTTGGGTAAGTTGACCAACTTGGGTTATAGGTGTTAGAATGTGGTTCATTAAACCTAGAGTGTTCGAAATTCATGTGAAAACTAGCCATCAATGGGTTGTCATACTATAGAAAAGGTGAAAAATAGATTTTCATGAGGATTTACCATTCTAAATTGTTGAAAACGTTTTTTTTTAAGATTGAAAAAAAATAACATCAAATAAAAAAAAGAATAATAAAAAAATAAAGATATAAATAACAAAATTTTTAAACTTAGATTCTGAGTATTTCAACTAAAATTATTCTATAGTTAAAAATTTTTTATGACTATCCTTGACAACGACACCAAAAATTTGATGACTGAAAACTTATCGCCAGGTAAGTAGGTCAATCATGCAAGTGCATGTATCAAGTAATATGTGGTCTAAGAGTTCGCATATCGATCCCACAATGATAGCATCAAGACATTTCTAATAGTTGAAGTTCTAGTTTACTGAACCACTAAGTCTAGTTTGAAGTTCTTAAAATCAAAGATGAATTTAATAATTCTAAGAAGGCATAAATAGAAGCAATAACTATTGATTTTTAGATATGCAAAATTCATACTTATGTGGTATAGGTTAGGTAGTTTCTTGAAGTTTTATTATGGGTCCCACACTATAGTTGATAGCCCGAGAAAAAATTTTTCTTCTTATACTTATGTCTAGGTCACAAGCAGAATAAAAACACCATAAAGTTAAGTTTCTTTTATCCTTATGATGTTTCCCAAGATTCTTTAGATCCTCTAGAAAGGTTGTAAAATCCTACTAGAATATGCCTATTCTACCAGGTTCTTGTGATTAACCTATTTGTTCCACTACACAATGGATAGAAGTCATGGTTCATGAGGGATTTTAAAGCCTTATCCCATTCGATAAAAATTAAATTATGATGGAAAGGTTAACGCATCAACATCGGAATCTATGCACCAAAGAGGCCTCGAGGGAAACAAAAATACACAAGAAATCCACCAAACTTACATCGCATGAGTATAGTTATAATGCATGATGAAAGACAACAAGAACTTTGTTATTATATGCATAAAAAGGAGACTCCGTAAGAAGGGTAGAAACCTCAATATAGAGCCAATCAGTCCTCTCAATACATCATGGTCCTCTCTGATCAATACAAATATTCATGGATATCTTTCATACATATGCAGTCAATCTCATCTTATAAGAACATAAAAATCCTCACACAACCACCAAAAAGATGAAGAAACAAGAAAACAAACTCATCCAAGTGAACCCGAGGAAGAAAACTCCAAGAGCACCAAAAGAATTTTCAAGCACTAGAGGCACAAATATTTAAGCAAAATGTATTTCTATAACGGTTAAAGCAGTTATTTATACCTAGTTCAAGCATTAGAGGTCCAAAATAAGAGTAAAATCTCTCCAAATGAGTCTAAATCTTGAAATTATTCATTTTGGCGAGTTGACAGGTGTGGATGCAGCTGAGCGCGCACGTGTAGAGCCATGATTTGGCTAGCCAGGCTAGCTAGATTTGGTAAGTCTGGTTGGCTGGATCTGACAAGTGCGGAGCGCATGGAGCAGGAGCTTGGCTATCACAGGTGCATGCGCCCAGCCGTACCTGGATTTTGCAAGTGACGGGGAGTTGGATTTGTCAAGCATTGCATTTGGCTAGTGGCAGGGTGTTGGATTTGGAAACTGGTAGGGGGGCTGCGTGTAGTGTAGTGGCATGCACATCCAAGCACATTGAGCGCACACACATTGGGGTTTCATTTGCTTCGAATTCATCTATTTTCCTTCTCTAAATGGCGTAAGCTTTATATCTTACACAATACAAAAAAAAAAAAAACACGGTCTCAAGCTAACATGATATTTAATGCAAAAAATCTATGTAAATATATCTCATATCATAACAAACTGATGGTCGGCACTGTCAGAAAACTATAGAATGAAAAAATATTGTTGGTTGCTCTCAGTTTGTTTGTAGGTTAACTAGTCGTCAGACGCATCCATTGCTTGATCGATAGCTTGTCATAAGGTCATCAGTTACTGTTGATATATTAACCAATGGTATATAACCGTCAGTTTGTATGATAAAAGAGAGGAAAATCATCAGATCGTGAGAAAGCCTTAGAAAAGAGTAACATGAAAATAAAAACAAAAATCCTTTTTCATTTCATTATAATTTCCACACCTCTAATCGTAGCACATATAATCCCACTATATATCACACACCAAAATTTATCAATCCAAGCAGTTATTATACTAAAATTACATTAATTAACACAGATTTTAAATGCAATGCATTGAACCAAATAATTAAAATATTTGTGTTAAAAAATAATATGTTTGTTTGTAATTGAATCTGATTTAAATAGCTTCGAATTGGACTTGGGTTTGATTTGAATCAGATTAGAATTGATTTTTAAATTGACTTGGTTTGAGATTGATTTGATTAAGATAAAAACCGACAAAACCATTATCATTTCAGCTCAAATCTATACCTCAAACCTGAATTCCAAATTAAAGCTTCAAGGATAATGAAAATTTAAAATTCAACCCAAATTTTACTTTAGTTAACTTTAATCAACTTTAACATTAATGCATAAAAGTCAAAACATACTTATCAAACATTAATAAATTCTAATAAAATTAAATAAAATTTAATAAACCAAACTAAATTAAACTTCAACCTTAATTAACTTTAATAAACTTTAACAAACCTTAACAAACTTATTGAATTCAGAACAAACTTTAATAAATTTAAATGGAGTTAAATAAACTTTAACAAGCATTAATAAACCTTTTAAAGTTTTTTAAACCAAACCTTAAATTTAAATTTAATAAATCTTAATTAATTTCAAACATTAATAAAAATCTTTAAAATTTTAAAACAAACCTTAGTAATTTTCAAACAAATTTTAACAATTAACTTGAAACAAATTTAGAAACTTTAATAAATTAATTTCACAAGACAAAATTTTTAACAAATTAGTTTAAAGTTTTAATATCAATTTTTAAAATTTAGCAACCAACTTAATTAAAATTAAACTTTAACTGAAAATAAATTTTTAACCTTGAAATTAACTTAACTAACTCAAGTTGCCCAGTTCAAGTGAAGTCAACATTTCTCCAAGCCCACTTTTCTATCTAAGTCTTCAAACGTCTGTCATCTCACAGACGTTCACTGATAATCAAGAAAGAAATAAGGCATAACTTCAATTTAGAGTGTTCTCAGGAGTAATACTTGAGTTGTAATTAACTATTAGGGAGGCCCCTCATAGAGATACCAGACCCCATTATAAAATAAATCTTATTTTACACCCATAAGGTAAGGAAAATCCTAGTTCCATGGATCCATAAATTACAAAGATTTTCATCTTCTGAGTGATTAAATTCATTCTTAGAAAATATTTCTATCATCTAGGATAGTATATTATTTTGTGAATGTTGTATCCGATCACTTATATATAAATCTTTTAAGATCTATGGTAGCTATAATAAAAAAAAAAACCCTCATCATATGATATTGGCTTTAACAACTTTGATAAATCCTAAAATTGAATTTGCTAAATTGAGCTAATAACAGGATTTAGTAAATCCGAGATTTGAGGCAAAAATGCTACATAATTGAGAAGGAACTCAAGTTACTAAATCATGGATTTAAAAATTTTATTTTTTGTCTAACAAATTTTAAGTTAAATCACACTTAAATATGTTACCATATACCCCTTAGCATGCCAATTTATGTCCTTGAGATTTGGTGGATCTGGATAGAGTTTAAGGCTTTGTTATAATGTATAGAATAAATCTTGGTAACTATCCACCTTAGTTGGACAATTGCTACCCATGGGCTTTTGTGGTCAATTTTAAAGAAAATGGATAACTATTCTTAGATGATGATTAGAATGTAGAGGAAGAGGTGGGAGAGATTGAAGTAATTAAGACAATTTACAATATAGATAATCAAATCTTCTAAGGTGAAGTCATGCTAAATCTCTAATTACTAACTCAAAAGTGAAGTACTTCTCCATTTATTTAATTCAAAACTTGAAATATTTCATCACGCAATAGTTCATGTATATAACAATCAAGGGTGCGTTTTGGGCAGCTTGTGCTTATCCAGATAAGCCGCTTATCTGGAAATGCGGACCGCGGGTTAGACCTGCGTTCCACGTTTAGTGTAAAAAACCAACTACGTTTCCGGAGGAGTTGCGCAAATGCAGTTTCCAAACGATGAGTTGCAGGAGATAAGCTACCCCAAACGAACCCTAAATGACTCTTAGATCGAGCTCAATTCAAATACGGGAAAGATGTGGAAATTTAGGGAATACATCAATACAATTATTATTGACGCAACTTTATTTTTTCTAACCACATTATGTGATACATCAATATAATTATTATTTGTAGATAAACAATTATTGTAATTAGGTTATGCTTAATGAATTTTTCTATTTATATTTTCATGAAAAAAATTCATTTGTCAATTTATTTTGTTTTATCAGCTAATTGTATGTGATATGTCAGGAAAAAAAAAACTAAGGTGATTTGACCAAAAAATTTAAGATGGGTAAAAGGGATATTCACTTTCACGGTTTAATTTCCAACCAACAATAAGATGGGACAAATGCAAAAATTGTAAAGTGTAAAAACAGGGCATTTATTCTCTCTTAAATGAATTGTAGGTTTAAATTATAAGAACATTATGTTTTATCCACGTTTTTTATGTTGGAAATCGAATTGTAAAAGATGTGGAAAGTGAAAAAATGATCAAACTTCTAAGGGTTTGTATGGGGCAGCGATGCGGTGGCGGTGCAACACCACATTGTAGTTTTGCTCGTTTGGATGAACTCCAGTTTGACTACTTTTTCAAAAAACTACTGTTGAAATCAGATTTTTCCCACTATATAATAGCACCGCGGTTTTTTTGCAACATCAGATTATTTTTTTAGCAGTTTCACAACAACTTCTTAATAAGTTGTAGTTGCCCCAAACCGATGAAGTTTCCTACCTCTCTCTTTCTTCACTTTTTGCTAGCATGAGTGCAACCTTTTTTAGTGGTAATTTTGGATGAGGTCTATTGATCTGAGGTAAGATTATGTCGAGCTCAATGGTCATTTCCATTGCTTTAACTTCTCTGATGTCTTGGTTCTTAATAAGGGGTTTACATATATGTGATTTAGATAATTTTTCTATTATGGTTGGTTAGATATGACTTCTGAGGCACTTCTCTTTACTGTTCTTCATGTTGCGTCAACCGTCTTTAAGGATTGTATCATCTGCTAGTTTTCCTTATATTGCAGATTGCTCTGAGTAGGATGCCCTGATATACACCGATATCATGGCTGAATATTATGTATTTGCTTGTCTCCTTGGGTTATATTGTCTTTTTTAATATCTGTCTGTAATCAAAGATGTAATTCCCCTTTTATAGTTCTTTGATTGTTTTCAACATTTTACTCTCCATTTAGGGTCTGTTTAGGACAGCTGTAGCTTATCCAGCTTATGCTAATAAGCAGCTTATCCTTATCCTGACAAGCTGCGTATCTGCAGTTAATCTGGATAAGTTGTCTGACTGTTTGTTTTGTGCGTTTGAAAAACTGCTGATTATGGATAAATGACCATTTTGCCCCTGTTTTGGATAATTTGTTTAGCTCTTTAGTTGTTGTGTTTCAAAAACAACTGATTTGCAGGATTTTTTAACTAAATTAACAATCAATTTCTATATATTTACATATCTAACACCAATATACCTAAAATGGTTTATTTGAAAACATTCAACATTCAATGTAGCACTCACAAAAATCATAGTAATATAAATAGGACAAATGAATATGAATAAAATGCAAGCAATTCCTATAATCTATTTTCAGAATTGAAACAATAGAAATCAAACAATAATTTCAAACCAAGAACAAAATAGAAAAAAAAAAACAAGAAAGAAAAGACAAAGGATTCCCTACATACGAAATTAGTGAAGGAATTTGCTGAGAGCATCGGCTTCCTTCCTAGGGCAAGAATCGGGGCATAGCAGCGAGAGCATCGCTTCCTTCCTAGGGCAAGGATCGGGCATAGCAGCATCAGGCATAGCAGCGAGAGCATTGCTTCCTTCCTAGGGCAAGGATCAGGCATAGCAGCGAGAGCATCGACTTCCTTCCTAGGGCAAGGATCAGGCTTAGCAGCAGGGAGCGACTTTGCAAGCTCGATTGTGAGACAGCGGCTCGATCCCGGGGCAGAGAAGTAATTCTGGACAAAACGCCGCAAGGGAACGCCGACCGCGGGGATGATCCCGCGGGCGACTTTCTTCACAAAATAAAATCCACGTTTTTCAAAACGCAGGTAAAAAGTGAAAAACAAACAGTACGACGACATTTTCAAAAACGCCGCCGCACTTTTAAGCTGTCTCAAACGGACCTTTAGTTGTAAGAAACTTAATTTTGTGATTATGATGTAAACTTATGGTGCGTTTGGAGTAGCTTCTGCTTATCCAGATAAACCGCTTATCTGAAAATGCATACCGTAGGGTTTGACCTGTGTTATGTATTTAGTGTAGAAAAACAACTGCGTTTTCGGATAAGTTGCACAAACACAATTTTCAAACTGTGAGACGGTGCTTTCAAAATACCACCGCAACGGATAAGCTATCCCAACCGCACGCTTAATGTTCCCAACAAAGGAAAAGTGGAAGTAAAATCAATATATAGAAGTGAAGTCAATATTTAGAATAAGTATATTAAGAAAGTCATAATCACAAATTACAATATAATTACAAATGTAGATCCATACCTACTTAACCAAGACGAATTATAGCGCTGATAAAATTGGCATGTCCTCTGTGATGTAAACCTTAGAGATCCTGCTTTGTCTGTATCTCGGATGCGATAGAGAGGAGGGCTGCTCGTCGTTCCAGTTGCTCCAGGTTTCAGGTTGGGAAGCCTTGTCCTTTCGATCTCCATTGCGTTGATTTCAAGCAGTATATATGCTTATTCACCTTACTTTTCATGATTCTTATATAAAAAATTCATTTTTTTTTCCCTGCAAGTGAATGCAATTATAACGAGAATATGTTTGCTTTAAATTGAAGCATCTTCAAGCATAAGCAATGCTGCCCCTTGATTTAGTTCTATTTTCATCCTCTTAGCTCAGTTCAAATCCCGAAATTTACAGTTTTTCCAATCCCTTCCGCCATTGTTGTTGGAGGTTTTATCCGGAGTCTGGGCTATGGCCGGCAGATGTATGCATGCCACTGAAAATGAAAGGGATCGGTTTCCACTCCCATTCACTGGCTTGAACCTTTCTTGGTGCATTGAGGATTGCTTTTATCCTAATGGTGGATTGTTTGCCAGTATCGGTCACACTGGTTCAGGGTTTGGTATTTCTTCAAGCCCGTCAAACCCTAGCAATAATAGTGTTGGAATTACATTTTCTGATCACTTTCCCAAGTACGCAGCTCCTCCTCCATTGAATTGTAGGATTGCCCTCGAGCAACAAGACACAGTATTGGGAGCAGCTGACGGTGCTGTGGTAACGAAGGCAAAGATAAAGGAGAAGGATTTCCTCAAAATCAGAATTAAAGTGCGGGATCCTTCTCTTAGGAGCTTTATTAGTGGGGGAGTTGCAGGGGCTGTTTCCCGAACTATGGTTGCCCCATTGGAGACTATCAGAACTCACTTGATGGTAGGGAGTAATGGCAACTCGACTATTGAAGTTTTCCAAAGTATTTTAAAGAATGAAGGATGGAAGGGTTTGTTTCGTGGAAATTTTGTTAATGTTATTCGAGTTGCTCCAAGCAAGGCCATAGAGGTAATAATGATTGTTTGATATTTCATGTATTTGTTTATCTTGTTTTTTTTTTGTTCCTTTTTTTATTTGGCCTTCTTTTTGTTAATCATTCTACTTCTTATGGCATAAACATGTGTTATATTTGTAGAAAAATATGTCTATGTTTGTTGTTCTTTATTTGGTGTTTAAATGCATGTTTTTTTAAGAACTTGTTCAAGGGTGGAATTAAATTCTAAATCTTTTTAAGTTGGGTGCAAAGTGAGTTTATTATGTTCTTTAACTTATTGCAATTTATTGATTTTGCTTTCCTTTTTGTTTTTTTTATTCAAGAATTTTATCTAGCAATGATACAATAAAATTAATGACTATCACTTTGATTGGAGCATTTAAGCAACATTAAAGCAAGTTTGTTAGTAATGAGGGAAACACGAATGGTAGATGTTTCATCTAACACAAAACTTATTATTAGTCAATTTAAATTTAGATGTTATCATATTCTTAAGCAAATTTTCATATTTTAAAGAACAAATGATTGAAACATAAACTTCCAAAATTGACTGTGATTTTCCAAACTATTTTTCAACAAACTTCTAGGCAAGACATTGATTGGCGAACTGACCATATGATCTTTAATCAAGAACTAAACCTTTTTTAGGCCATTTGGGTTTAATTGCCTTCCAAGATTGTCATGTTTATAGTCAAAATAAGCGATGAATCAAACTAGTTCAAAATTTTTTAATTTGTTTATTAGGGCACCGAGATATCCATAAAATATAGAATGATAGATAGAGACTTTTCTAGATAATCCGATAGAGTGCCCAAGGTTATGACAGAAATGTTCAAAATGCTTCTCTAGAAATTTTTAAAGTGTTCATGTTTCTACACATAAAGTAGAGATTTTCAAAAAGAAAGTTTTGTGGTAACGAGGGAAAAACAAATGGTGGATGTAAAGAATTCAAAATATACATGCCTGTCTCTTGTTGATATTTGACTGCTATCATCTACTATTTTTTGTCTGTTGTTGCACATTTTTTACCATTGCTTGCTATTGATTGATATTGACATCTGCCTTCAGTTGCTCGCTATCCACTATCATTTATTGTTGACTGACAATGATATTTACTGTCTCCCTTTCTTTGTGTCTTGTTATTGCTCATCTTTCATCGACGCTTACTATTGGCTAGCACCAGCATTTGCTATTTAATGATGCTGATATCTTCCATCAATCATCTGCCATTTCTTGCTATCAGTTATTCATAGTTGATTATTGTTTGCTATCCACTATTTCCTACCGTTATTGACATTAATGCCTGCTGTCATCCATCTATCATCAACTAATGTCAATCCCGTTTATCTATTAGAATCCACTCATTAACTCTGCCACATTTAATTCAAATCACCACTGTTAAAAAAAAAAAGAACATCTCATGCATTTCAAGCTTTGCAATCCTACCTTGTTCACATGTGCTGAAGAACAAATTTTTGTAATCTTTTATTTAATGAAACTATTTCAACTAGCTAGCTTGTGCAAGTAAATATATTTTCAAAATTTTCATAGCCATGATCATCTAAAATACCTTATAGAAGGATTTTTAAAATTATAATTTGAATTGAAAGTAGTATTAAAATAGAAAATAACTTATATCACATTACATGAGTCCAGTGCGAGGTGGCCTATGCTTGCTTGTGACCATTCTAACCTATTGTTAGCCCTAGGTAGTCTTTACTAGTGCTTTCTGACCCTGTGACATTTTTTGATGTATTAGACTTAATTTTGGCAACTTGAGGCACTAACGAAGCTTATGGAGATGATAAGTACATATTTTAGAAAAAGTTGAGCTAAAATCTTCAATATTTTTCATCTCAAATGACATGCCAACTTTATTGATGTATAAAACTATGGTCAAGGGGGTACTATTTAGTTCAGGGCTTTGAGGGAAGGGCTTGATGTCCAATGAATGATTTCACTATGAAATTCTCTCCAAAATAATGAAATCATGTTCCAAAATTTACCAATTATAAAATTATCCGTATTATTTTTAGACTCATAAATTTGGAGGCTTGACTACTAGGACAATTAATCTATTAGTAGAAAATTCATTTGATCAAGTAATTCTCTGCTCTCCAAGCATCAGTATACAAGCTAAAATCTTCAATAAATGATTCCAGGATCATTACTCTATTTTGAAAGTTATAATTTAGGCAATGCGGTTTGATGAGACAAATTTATCGTTACCCAAAATGTCTCGAGTCCAAATATATCTTGATAAAGCATAAAAAGATATACTGAAAAGCTCATCAAGGCCATATGTGGGTTAAAAGTCCTCCAAATTGTATATTTATAGTGAAAATGTGTGATTATCAGGATGAATTCAATGAGTTAAATTGTCTAAATTTGAGTTCATTAGGGCAATGAGATGTCTAGGATGATGGTAACAATGATTACAACAACCTTCTAGAAATTTATAAATAGGTCATGTTTAGTATACGCCTTGTGTTTCTCAATTTTGATTTGATTATAACAAATTTTGTGTAGTGTAATCCAATAGTTTGCTAATTGCTCTTTATAGGTTCATTTATTTATAATAAAAATTAAGATAATCATCACAAATGTATGGATATAAACTAATAATCAAGTGGGTGATTCTTAAATAGGGCGAGGACTATGGTTTTGCAACGAATCACCAAAATGCCTAAATGATTATGAGGAAGCAAATTTGTTCTTAGTTATTTCCTTCAGAAATTTCTCACCCAGTCGAAGCCCGTGAATGCGGGCTTCGCAAGCCTTTAGGTTTGATAAAATTTGAAATAGTATGTTGATAAATGCATAATATTAATTAAACAGTTGATAGTTTATGGGGATAATAAATATAAATTCATAATATTTATAAGAATAAAATTTTATTCATGTGAGATATATTCTTGAAACTTATTTTGAACTGCAAATTTAGTACTTTTCTTATTAAGGTATTAAAAAGATATATTTTATAAGAAATGTGTGATGCCAACTTAAGATAATAAATATAAAAAATTTCTCTAATCATTAAATCAAATTTATTATTTCAAAATATTAAATATTTATTGTCAATCAAATTTTAATTTTATGTTTGATAAAAATTTGAATAGTATGTTGATTAAGAGTGCGTTTGGCGTGCCGTTTTTCCCGTTTCTCATCCCCAAAATGCTGAATGACATGTTTGGGAGTCCACTTCTCGCGTGCGTTTTGGCGGCGTCCGCTGCGGACCTACAAAAGCCAAAACTGCGGGGGAGGCAACGTTTCGCGGTTTGAGCTCCGTTTCAACTTCGAAATCTCGTCGTTGCATCTCTACAATCTCCGAAATTCCTCCATCTGTCCCCGTAAATACCCCTCATCGCCTTCTTTTCCCATTCTCGGTTGTTCTGTTTTTAGGGAAGAAACCTAACTCCCTTCTCCCCTCCGTCCACTCTCGGTATCGTCGACTCTTGCTGCCTATCTCTATATGTATCTCTCCATCTCCTTTGTTCTCTGTGGTTGTAGTTTGATGGTTTACGTTTTGTCATTTTTCCGTTTGGGTGGTTTTGTTCTCTCTGCTTTTCTGAGAAATTGCATTGACCCGGTGAAAATTTGAAAATTTAGTTGATTTATAAGTTAAATAATTTGTATTACAGTAATTGCATTTTATTGTCTCTATTTCAATTTTGTCACTGCTTGTTCATTTGTGATAACCATATTTTCCTTTTGTTCTCTCTGCTTTCCTGAGAAATTACATTGACCCGATGGAAATATGAAAGTTCAACTGCTAGATAAGTTTGTTAAGTTGCATTACAGTAATTGAATTTGATTGCTTTTAACTTATGAACACTGTTGGTTTTTTAAGAAATTATGTATCGGGAATGCCTTTGACTTGATGCAAACATGAAATTTTGATGCTAGATAAGTTATTATCTTTTGTTCAATAAGAAAATGTAATTTATTAATAGATATTTAAGCATTGTTGTTTATTTTGCAAAATTATTTTGAAGTTAAGTTAAATATTAAAGTTCGGATGTTCGACAAGTAATTTCTTTTCACTTACATCTACCTAAATGTGGAAAAATATTTTTTGGATAAAATTATGATCACTATTGATCTTTTGAAAAAATATACATGGGAAATTAATTTGAGCCATGTACACGGAGCTTAAAATTTAGATAAGCTATTTCATTTCACTTGCCTCTTCTTAAATCTAGAATATATTTCTGGAGAGAATTATGAGCACAGTTTGTTTTTTTTTTTAAATTTACACATGAGAAATTTTTTTGATCTGATGCAATTATGAAGTTTAGATGCTAGATAAGTTATTATCACTTTTCTCTTGTTCAATGAAGAAAAGTAATTCATGGATGAATATATGAGCATTGTTATTTATTTTGAAAAATTGTTTAGAAGCTATGTTAAATATTAAAGTTTTAATGTTAGATAAGTAATTTTGTTTCGCCTACATCTGTTTCAATATGTAAAATTATTTTTTATAAAGAATTATGATCACAGTTAGTTTTTTTCGAAAAATATACATGAAAAATTTCTTTGAGCCCACACAAACATGAAACATAGATATTAAATAAGTTATTTCATTCACTTGCCTCTTTTTCAATCTAGAAAAATATTTTTCGGAGAGAATTATGTACACTGTTGTTTTGTTTAAAAAATTATACATGAAAAATTTATTTAATCTGATGCAAATATGAAGTTTAGATGCTAGATACGTTATTTCATTTCACATTTCTCTTATTCAATCAGAATAAGATATTCATGGATTGATATATGAGCAACTTTATTTATTTTGAAAAATTATTTTGAAGCAATTTTTAATATTAGAGTTCTGACATTAGATGAGTAATTTTATTTCTTTTACATCTTCTTCAATATGGAATACATTTTCTGTAGAGAATTATGATCACTGTTAGTTTTTAGGAAAAATTTGCATGAAAGATTACTTTGAGCCCATGTAAACTTTAAACGTAGATGTTAGATAATTTATTACTTTTCTAAACTCTTCTTCTATTTAGAAAAATATTTTCTTGAGAGAATTATGAGCATTGTTGGTTTGTTAAAAAAGTAAACATGAGAAATTCTTTTGATCTGATGCAAACATGAAGTTAAATGCTAGATTAGTTAGATTAGTTATTTTCTTTCACTTTCCTCTTATTCAATTAGAAAAAAGTTATTCATTGATATATATAAGAGCACTTCTATTTATTTTGAATAATTATTTTGAAGTTATGTTAAATATTGAAGTTATGATGTTAGATGAGTAATTTTGTTTTACTTATATCTTCTTCATGTGGAGAAACATTTTTTGTAGAGAATTGTGATCACTGTTGGTTTTTTTTTTAAATATACATGAGAAATTGCTTTGAGCCCTTCTAAACATGAAGCTTAAATGTTAGATATATTATTTCATTTCGTTTGCCTCTTCTTCAATCTAAAAAAATATTTTCTGAAGAAATTCTGAGCATTGTCGGTCGGAGCAAATGAATTTCTCATGTATAATTTAAAAAAAAACGAACAACTCTCATAATTTTTTCCAAAAAATATTTTTTCAGACTGAATAAGAAGCAAGTTAAATGAAATAACTTATTTAATAACAAGCTTCATGTTTACATGGGCTCAATTCAATTTCCCATGTATATATTTTCAAAAAAATCTAATAGTGATTATAATTCTTTACAAAAAAAGCTTTTTCACATTGAAGCATATGTAATTGAAACAAAATCACTCGTCTAACATCAGACTTTAATATTTAACGTAGCTTCAAAATAATTATTCTAAATAAACAACAATGCTCATGTATCTATTAATGAATATGTTTTCCTGATTGAACAAGAGGAAAGTGAAGGAAATAACTATTCTAGCATCTAAATTTCATGTTTGCATCAGATCAGAGGAATTTCCCATGTATAATTTTTTAAACAAACCAACAATGCTCATAATTCTCTCCAGAAAATGTTTTTTTATATTAAATAAAAGACAAGTGAAATGAAATAACTTCCTCCAACATCTAAGCTTCATGTTTTTATGGGCTAAAAGCAATCTCACATGCATATTTTTACAAGAAAAACAAACAATGATCACAATTCTCTACATAAAATGCTTTTCCACATTGAAGCAGATGTAATAGAAATGAAATTACTCATCTAACATCACAACTTTAATATTTAATATGGCTTCAAAACAATTTTTCAAAATAAATAACAGTGCTCATATATATCCATCCATGGATAACTTTTATTATTGAACAAGAGCAAAGTGAAAAAAAAAAACTTGTATAACATCTAAACTTCATATTTGCATCAGATTAAAGGAAATTTCCACATATATTTTTTTAAACGATCCAACGGTGCTCATAATATTTTCATAAAATGCTTTTTTAGATTGAAGAAGCGGCAAATAAAATGAAATAACTTATCTAAAATCTAAGCTTCATCTTCATGGGCTCAAAGCAACTTTTCATGTATATTTTTCCAAAAAAAAAATAAACAGTTATCATTATTCTCTACACAAAATGTTTTTCCACATTGAATCAGATGTAACTGAAATGAAATTACATACATAACATCATAACTTTAATATTTAACATAACTTCCAAATAATTTTTCAACATAAACGACGGTGGTCATATATCTATCCATAAATTATCTCTTCTCATTGAACAAAAGGAAAGTGAAAGGTAATAACTTATCTATCATCTATACTTTATGTTTGCATTAAATCAAATAAATTTTCCATGTATAATAAAAAAAAAAACCGACAATGCTCATAATTTTCTCCAGAAAATATTTTTATAGATTGAAAAAAGGCAATCAAAATGAAATAACTTATCTAAAAATCTTAGCTTCATGTTTATATGGGCTCAAAGTAATTTCCCATGAAATAATTTATCTAACATCAGAACTTAAATATTTAACATAGCTTCAAAATAATTTTTCAAAATAAACAATAGTGCTCTTATACTTATCCATAAATTATTTTTCTTTATTGAACAAGAGGAAAGTGAAATGTAATAATTTATCTAGCATTTAAACTTCATATTTGCATCAACTCAAATACATTCCCATGTATAATTTATTAAAAAAACCAACAATGCTCATAATTCAGAGGCAATCTAATGCAATTACTATAATGCAATTTATCTAACTTATCTAATAGTTGATCTTTCAGATTTCCACAGGGTTAATGCAATTTCTTAGGAAAGCAGAGAGAAAAAAAAGATAATATGGTTTTCTCAAATAAATCAACTGTGGCAAAATTGATGCAGAGACAATGTAATACAATTACTATAATGCAACTTATCTAACTTATCTACCAGCTGAACTTTCCGATTTTCATCGGGTCAATGCAATTTCTCAGGAAAGCAGAGTGAACAAAAGGAAAAAAATAGTAAAACAGAATTCATCAAACGACCAACAGGTAAACCGATAAGATGATAAAACTTAAACAATCAAACCATCAAACCACACAAACGGAAAAATGGTAAAATGAAAACCATCACCACAGAGAACAAAGGAGATCGAGAGATTTATATATATAGATAGGCAGCGAGAGTCGACGACACCAAGAATCGATGAAGGGAGAAGTGAGCCGGGCTTCTGCCCTAAAGACATAGAAAAATCGAGAATGGGGGAAGAAGGTGAGGAGGGGTATTTGTTGGGACAAAGGGAGGAATTTCAGAGATTATAGAAGGACACCGATGAGATTTTGAAGTTGAACAGAGCTTAAACCGCGGAACGCACCCCATCGTTTCGGCTTTTGCCTTTCTGTAGCCGGATGCCGCTAGAACGCATGCAAGAAACGGGCTGCCAAGCACGTCGTTCGATTTTTGGGGACGAGAAGTGGTGAAAACGGCGCCGCAAACACACCCTTAGTTTGAACTTTATAATAAATTAATCTATACATGCTAGTTTTTCTAAACATAAAAGAATTGACAGTTTATGGGGTAAAAATATACATTTCACATGAATCAAACAAATTAATGTTACGATAAAGCTTTATTCATGTAAGATATGTTAATGAAACTTAACTTGAAATTTATACTAATTTAATGCATACATATTAGTTTATAAATTCATAGTCATTTTTCTAATATAAGTACAATTATGCTACCGGTCATGAGATGTATAAAGTCAAGATGAGTTTCACATTTATGTAAGAAAATATAGTAGTGTGAATTAAATTTGTGGAAGAAAATTTAACGAACCATCGCCCATTGTCATTGATCGACTTGATGTTTGCTTTCTTCCATCCACCATAACTTTAGCGTCGATTGTTGCCTGCTTAGCTATCATGCATGTGGTTGGCAGACACTGATATCCACCAATATGTATTGTTGACTGACTTTTAATTGATTTGTTTGCTACACTTAATTGAACCAGTGGCTCATTGTCTTTCGCTATCTTTTTACCAACTTCACCTTTCAATGTGCTATACCACCATTACTAAGATTTTCCCTTGAAATTAAAGCCGTCAAAAAATGATTCTACTAGATAACTCCTCCTAAAACTACTTGAAAAATCTTGGCTTCAGTGGAGCTAATGAACTTTTTTGGTCAAATTGGGTCTAGAATCCCGACTCAATTTTTAGGTAAGGTTCATGCTAATCCACCAACTCAAACTTGTCTCCAATTTGACTTAGGCTGCATTTGGGACAGCTTATAAGTGCGGCGACATTTTTAAAAACGCCGTCGTCACGTTTGTTTTATGCGTTTCAGGAGCCTTTCCAAAAACCCCTTTTATAACTTGTGAAGCACGCCGATCGTTGGGTTACCCCCGCAGTCCGCCTTCCCATCCGCGTTTGCTCCGTCATTTTACTATTCTGCCCTCACCTGTAAGCGCGAAGCCGAACATCTCGTCGCTACCCCTCGCCATCTCCTCTACCGAGCGAAGCCCGGACGGATCGGCGAGCCATCTCTGCCCTAAGCGAGTCTCGCAAACTTCCTGGATGGATCCGAGACACTCGCCTCCTCCTCCTCTCGCACGCACGGAGAAAGGCGGATCACTCATCTTCCGGAACCTGCTCCCATCTGTCTGCCCTAAGCGAACCGGCAGCTTTCCAAGGAAGGTAATTACAAAAAATTCTTATAATTTACTGTAATTATAAAATTCTTATGAATTTAAAAGGCAATTTTACATGTTTCACACCAAAAATTTTATATTTACTTGCACACAACTTTATATATGCAAGAAAAAATAAAATTTGAGTTGTTAATAGTAAAAGTGAGTGATAAATTTGAAGTGATAGGAAAGAAATGAGTGGTAACTACAAAGATTTGGATGCGAGATATGTAAATATAAAAGAATTGTGTGCGATTTATGTAAATGGCCCAATTTAAAATATTTTAGAATATACGTCAAGCTTCTTATCCAAAACAGGGGCAGAATAGTCATTTATCTTGAATCATCTGTTTTTCAAACGTAGAAACCAAGCAGCTAGACAACTTATCCAGATCAGCTGCTTATCAGCAGATTATCAGAATAAGCAGCTTATCTGGATAAGCTGGATAAGCTGCAGCTGCCCCAAACAGACCCTTAATCTTGACCCAAATAGTTGTTATGACTTATTTTAAGCTGACTATTCGAGTGGGGTTAAAATTAGTTTTGTTGGAGCAAGTTGGATTTGGGTCACTTTTTTTCATCTATAATGGGTCTCATGTCTCTGTGTTTGCAAGATTTTCATGCATTGATATTATATAATTACCTTGTAGTGTCATGATATTTTAGCATATTACAATATGAATAATACTTCTCCCATAATTTGGTTTCCATATATTTTAAATAAATTATGTGGAAAAACTTGCATTTATCGTGGAAGACCAACTCCTAAAAGCCTCGTGGAAACCTGACACAAAAAACTCTATGACCTTTAAACTATGTCATTATTAGTTATTTTTTACTTGCCTTTTTTGTTTGTGATGCTTCTCCTTCGTTATGTTTTTCACGGAACTCAACCCACCTTCTCTCATCCTTTTCACACGATGCCTTTATTGTCATTATTTATTTTTCCTAAATCATGCCCATGATGCTTCTAACTATTACCCACCCTGCTTTCCTAAACTGCTTTACCTCCTAGAATCACATCGTTTCCCTTTCTTACCATCTTCATGTACAATTCTTTTAGCCACTCTCTTGCCAGTTTTCTTGGTTGTTTTCATGTCATTTGGATGATTCTTGTTCATGAGGTGTCTGTTGTGTTATTTGTAGGGCTCTTTAAATTTAAAATTGAGCTGTGGCTGTATAGGTTGCATTTCTCCTGGCCTTCAATGCTGATATCATGATGAGGCTTCTGATTATGTTTGGACTGCAGACATTGTTTTTAGAGTATTCCTCGTTAGCCTGTGTGAGCATAATTATATATATGTATGATAGCATTTATGTTTAATTTATTTGATAATACACATTTGTAAATAAAAATTTGAATGCTTTTATTTATAGTAGTTTTAATTAGAGATTAAAATTATTTTTTATGATTTTTGGAGTTTACTCGATTCAACTCAGAACTCATTCCGAGAGTCTATCACTTTTGATTCGACTCAAATTTGTTTCAAGTCGAAATTGGAATACTTTAATTTGAGTTTAGATTGGCTAATTCCTACTTCTAAAATTTAGCATAGATATGAGAAATTTCATTTGCCTTGATCTTCTTTGCACACATGTGGTTGCATGCCCTTACCAATGATTTGATGTTGTAAAATTATTCTCTTCTGAAACTTGGCATTGAGGTTACAATGTTAAAGGCTGGAATCTTATCATGCTAATAATTCTCTTACAAGGTGCTGTTTTCTTGCCTTTGTTTTGTTTTTTTTTTTCTTATTTGCATTCTTGTGAAGGCATAGTATGATCTAACAATTCATCATGATGAGTTTAACAAAAACATGTCGATTTTTGTTCAATGGCTTTATTGTTTATTTAGCTATATGAAAAGTGATACCAGTACTAGTAGGAAAAATAATGAAAACTCAAAAGATAATTTTTCATTAATATTAAAATAAGATTACAACTTGACTCAAACAGAAATAACAACACAAGACATAAGAAAATACAAACAACACCCCTAAATGTAACCCAATGGGTGATGGAGGCCAACTAGATAAATAGGATTGCTTAGGAGGGAGTTTATAACGGAAAGTGGTTGGTAGTGAAGGGAAGGTGCAGAACTATAGAAACAACAAGTGGAAGGGTTGTAGGTGGTCTGCATCGGTAGTGTGGTAGTTAGGAGAGTTTGAAAAAAGTTAGGTAGGCGGGGCAACAGTAATGATTTGTAAGAAGGGGAAAACAGTTGGATTTCGAGATGACGGTGGGTGAGTTCGGCGGTAGAGGAGTGGAGAGGAGAAGGTCTGGAAAGGGTAGAAAGGGGGGATACAACCACCTCGGAGAAGATACAGTTGGAACGCCGCCACCTCCTTTGACACAGCCCCACAAAATGAAAATGGACTCCACACAGGAGATTTGAAGCTAACTCAAACACAACTCAAATATGACTCCCACATACACAAAGACAACTATTTATAGGCTTAGGAGAAACATCTACACAAAAGGGATAGGTGGAAAGCCAAGTGGAATCCAGAAATTACTTCCCATAAAAGATATGGTGCGAATAGCCTGATTGGATTGCGAGAATTTGCGATTTCTCCCTATCGCGGGTTCTCCCGTCTTCCCGGAATCTCGAGACGTCATGCGGCTTCGCAAGGTTTCGCGGGGCTTCGGCCCCGTGGTTTCGAGCGCCCCTCTTCGAGGTGTCCGGATAGCAGATGCACAAGGTGGGAAGCTAGAACTGCGTAGTAGACGCACTGATTCGTCGGCACCTATTGATAACATCCATGCAGGCTCATGCTGTGGGCTTCGAGGTGATAAATGATCTATATGAAACAGATGAAGATTTCATGAACATATAGGAGCAATGTCAAGAAAATTCAAAAGGGCAATATTACCGCACAGGTGGATACTTGTTCTACTAGGGTCAGTTGTGTATTCTCCAGTGTTCATTAAGGGAGGCCATTATCCAGGAAGGCCACAGTGGGGGACTAATAGGTCATTTTGGCAGGGACAAGACCCTGGCGTTCGTAAGAGCATTTTTTCTGGCCAAAGCTGACAAGAAATGTCGAACGATATGCCAAGCAATGTAGGATTTGTCCTCTGGCAAAAACAATAGCTCAGAACACCAGATTATTCACACTACTTCCAGTACCAGAGGCACCATGGGTGGTCATCAGCATGAATTTTGTGCTAGGACTTCCAAGAACTCAAAAAAGAAGGATTCTATAATGGTTGTAGTAGACAGATTCTCCAAGATGGCTTACTTTGTGCCCTATCACCGGACACTAGATGCCTCTCACATCGCCTATCTATACTTCAGGTAGATTGTAAAGCTGCATGGGATTTCCAAGACCATCACCTCCGATAGATACCTCTAATTCCTAAGCCACTTCTAGAGGACATTATGGGGAAAGCTCGGCACCAAACTACAATTCACCTCGACAGCACATCCAAAAACAACGAACAAACAAAGGTAGTAAACCGGAGCCTCGGTAATCTCCTGAGATGTTTCGTGTGAAAAAACATAAAACAGTGGGACCTCATCTCAGCCCATTCTGAATCTGTCTATAACCGATCCATCAACCAAACTATAAGAAGAACTACCTTCGAGATTGTGTACGGGCGCAATCCGCTCACGCTACTTGAATTGATACTACTCTTGACATCATTAAAAATCAACAAGGATGAACAGAACGAGTTCACGAGATCCAGAAGCTCCACGAAGAAGTCGGTAAGGAAATTGCTAAGCAGAATCAGAAATGTCAGGCACAGACAAATAAATCCAAGAAGAAAGTAACGTTTCAGGAAGGCGACCTCATATGAATCCTGTTAAAAAATGGGAGATTTCCAGCAGGATCATTCAAGAAGCTTAAGCCGAGAGCAGATGAACCTTTCAGTGTACTTCAGAAGCTGAACGACAATGCTTATAAGATCGTCCTGCCTGGGGACTACAACATTTCAGTCATGTTCAACATCGCCAACTTAACAACATACTTCGAAGAGCTTGGAGCTTCGATAAACAAGGTTGAAGTTTCCCGAACCTGGGGGACTGATGCAGGTGCTTAACATCGCTCGAATTAGGGCGCAAAACAGCGCCTCAGGTGGGGCACTTCAAAACAAAACTTTGTGAGGCTTTGTGAAGCATCGTGCGACGCAAGAATTCCGTGAATGCGCAGACGCGGGAGTTTGGGCTGCGGATCGCGATCCCGCGTATGGAACAGGGATTGGTTCATGAATCTTCGCGATCCAAGGCTTCTTCATGCACCTTCCACACTTGTCTTCTTCTAGGAAAGTCTTTCTTTTGGATTCTTCTTACCTCCCCACTATCCTTCGTCTTGTATAGAACTAGAAGGCTATAAATAGCTGTCCCCGGTGTGTGTGGGGGACAAGTTTTACTGGGTGGAGTCTCTTCTCTCTCGTTAGGGCTGTAACCGACGATAAGTGGTGCTTCGGCTGTATCCTGCTCCGAGGTAGTGTTGTAAAATTCAAACTCCTTTGCTACTTCTCACCAATCCCTTATCCCTACCACTCTACTAATCGCCTACCAACCCCAGATTCCTCCACCACTCTACCACTAACCCTAATTCCTTCACGACCTCGCCATTCAACCCACCTACAACCAACCCCACACAATTCCCTACCTACCCAACGGCCGCTCACCCTGCCGACATCGCTACCACCTTTGAGTCTCTTCCTATAGCTCTAGCTAGTGATTCACCTATTATTGTATTTCCCTTTTTTTGAGTCGAGTTGTACTACTATTTTTATATTAATAAAAGTTTATTCTGTTTGTATTTTGCCAAATTCCATCTAGTTACGGTATCAAAAAAAGACTGTCAGGATATCTCGTTATGTTTTTATTAGACTCTAATAATTCTTATTACACGTCTTTAGCTATAATTTTATGCATCGCTTGTTATCTCTCTTTTCAGCAAAATTACTAGACAATATAGCTATACTATTACATAATATTGTTAAGCATTCACATTACATTTTTTATGTAACGATTATACTGTGAATGTCTAATAATTTATTTAGGTTTAGAAATAACATGTGACGTGTGAAATAAAGAACATCTAATTATAATAGAAGCACTATTCTCATACAAAGTATATCATAAATTTCTGACAAATGTAAAGTTAAATATGCTCAAATTTTGGCTGTTGAGGGGGAGAGAAAAACTCTCAAACCACTCTGTCATATAGATCTAACCACAACTATTGTTTCTTTGATGCATACTCTCCTAATTTGGCAAATACACTTCACATTTAATATTTGATAGGATCCTCAAAGCACGCAACAGTTGCACCTGTCCTTTTTCATGAATTTGCTTGTTGTGTCATATTTTAGCTCATGAACCCTTGCTTGATTTACAAATACATTTAGCTAGCAAATTCATCATTTTTGAGATTATAATATTTATCTTGTCATCTTAATATCTTTGTTGCAGTTATTTGCTTATGATACAGTAAAGAAAATACTAACCCCAAAATCCAAGGAGCATCCTAAACTTCTTGTACCTCCATCTTTGGTTGCTGGAGCATGTGCTGGAATTAGTTCAACTCTATGCACATATCCTCTAGAGCTGCTCAAGACTAGACTAACCATAGAGGTAATTCACTGCTTTAGTTCAAAATTGTCTGGAACAAATGTGTAACTTCTTTGGTGTAGTGATTGGGTGCTTTATTTCAGACTATAACTTCTTGGGTTATTTTACAAAAAATTGAGATTCTTTGATCATGAAAATTGAATTTCTACATACATGCCACTCAATTCCTATGTATATACATATCTAAAACTAACTTCAGTTTTTACATGCATACCAACTTACCTATGCATGAAAAGGTGCGTTTCACTTTTTTAAAATGAAGATGGTCATATTTTTGATGTGATATGAATGATTTGGCTGGTATAAATGTAAAAGTTAAAGTTTAAGTGTTAGATATGTAACTACATAGGAATTGGGTGCTATGTATGTAAATTCCCTCATGAAAATGTACGATTTAAGACTATTTTTACTCACTTCACCTGCTATCTTTCAACCGCAGAGAGATGCCTATGACAACCTCCTGCATGCCTTCTTAAAGATATTGCGTGAGGAAGGCCCTACGGAACTTTACAGAGGTCTCACTCCGAGTCTAATCGGTGTTGTGCCGTATGCCGCAACGAATTACTTCACCTACGACATGCTAAAGAAAGCTTATAGGAAAGTCAGCAAGAAAGAAGATGTTGGCAATATTGCAACCCTTCTAATTGGTTCAGCGGCCGGTGCAATATCGAGCAGCGCTACGTTTCCCCTCGAAGTGGCCAGAAAACATATGCAGGTTGGAGCGGTTGGCGGCAGACAGGTTTACAATAACATGCTTCATGCTCTTTTAAGCATACTTGAGAAGGAAGGGGTTGGGGGCCTCTATAAAGGTTTGGGACCTAGTTGCTTAAAGTTGGTGCCTGCTGCTGGGATTTCATTCATGTGCTTTGAAGCTTGCAAGAAGATACTGATAGAGGAAGAAGAAGAGGAAGACAACTGATTTCATTCTTCATTTATTGCTGAGATCTTATTGAGTTCTCAGGCCAGTTTTGGGAGATTTTTCTCATTGTATTGGTTGGAATTGGTTAGCTGCTCTAACTCAACTGATCCTTTTATTTATTTATTTCTGAATTAATTTATTTTATTTAAAAGTTTTGGTTTAATTGGAACAAATAAGTGGAAAGCTGAATGCTTTGAGATAAATGGAATGCTTGATACCCATTCAAAAGGATTTTGTACATTATTGGTAGTATAAGATCTTTCATTCTTTGTATTTTCTAGTTGTTGCATGTATAATTCTATTGGCTTTGTTTGGCTGGGTGATGGCTTAATAAAGTATCTATATGCTATTTATTGTAGAACTTATCACATTAATGTTACAAGTATTTTAAAATATGCAAAATCAAAATAGGTAATTGTTTTCTTACTGTGTGATCTATCCATTTTGATTGACTGGGACTATTTTTGTCAATTTTATTTATGCCATTGATATGCTCAATTGGGATCCACCCATAACTAATGGATTAACTAAGCCTGATCTTTTTACCTTGCCAATGCTATTATCTAAAGTATGGGGTATCATCTTCACTGGCATCCACCTTCAGTCTCAAATGATCAATTAAAGGTAATGCAAACCCTGCAAAAGTATGTTTTCCAATAAGTTGATTTTAACACAACACATTGTATAGACTTTATACGAAAGTCAAGACTGAATTAGCAGCTAGGTTCGATAGAAACTTGAGCTAAAGAATGAACTTTTAGTGGTCAGGCTTAAACACTTGTTGGCCAGGTTCGGGGAAGAATTAGTCGTCCGGCTCTTGGCCTACTTGTCGAGTTTGCGTATTTGTTGCACCATCCAAGCTCAGTGGCTCAAGCCCAAGAGCAAGTGGATGGCTTACATGAGAGGAACCATCAACTCTCTCTTAACTAACCTGTTGAGCACTAGGCTTAAGTTCTCAGAAGGCTACATGCCTTCTGGCATATTACAATGAGCAACCGATTGATTGTGTTTTGTACTTCTTCATGTATATAGCTCATTATGTAGCCTTTTTTGGTTGCACTGAAAGAGGGACCTCGCCTATGAATAGAGAGCCATAGGGAAAACTAGTATCACACTTAACCAACTTGAAATAACTCAAAATTATTTGTACTTCTACATGTATCTATCTCATCATGTTGCCTTTTTAGTTGCACTCAAATAGGGAACTCACATATAAATTGAGAATTAGAGGGAAAACTAGTATTACACTTAACCAACTTAAAATAACTCAAAATTATTTGTACTTCTACATGTATCTTGCTCTTTATGTGGCCTTTTTTTTATTGCACTCAAATAGGGACCTCATCTATAAATAGAGAGTTAGAGGGAAAATCAGTATTACAACTAACCTACTTAAAATAATTCAAATTTATTGAACCATCAAGTTTTATAATATACTTTTTTTTCCTTCCTACACTCCCTCTATTACTGAACCATTGAGCTTTATAGTGTTTTTTTTTCTTCCTACACTCCCTCTATTCTCAATTCTTCTGTGTTCTCTCTTTTCCTCGACAATAAGTAATATTTTGTTGTAATTAATGGATAAACAAATATGGATCTATGTTTGTATGTGTGTGTTTGTGTTTGCGTGCGTGTATGTAAGTAGGTGGGCTTAAACCTTTAGGCTGATAAGAATTTTAAATTTTGTATCTATGGTAGTTGGCATCACCACTCACTTATAATTTAAATATCATACCAAATAATTTAAAAATATTACACAAAATAATATAAATCAGGTAATTAGTTAGTTTGTGTAGAAGGGTCGTCTCTGTGTTATAACAAAGTTGAACAAATCTAATAGTGAATGAGTTTTCATTCCCATTAATTCAAACAAATTAATGGCATTAGAAACTCAAGGCTTTAAATAATAGGCCTAGTTCTGTTCTCTGTATTGCACCATCAATTGGAGCAATGTCCTTTTCTTATAACTTTTCTTGTGAGCAACCTATACTTGGTGGAATTTAAGTGGTACATCGACATTCTAAATAATTTATTGTGGGTATTTATGAAGATAAAAGTCCTATTTATTATGAGATTCAACAACATGAACACCAATGGATAACAACAAGCCATGGTTGGGACTTAATGGTGCGTCACCTACTATATCTTTTATCTTGATAAGTAGTGGGATGGAAGAACCTCAACTGATAGTATAAAGTATAGCTCTAGAAAATGTTATATATTTAATTAAAGAACATTAATAGTCTCAGATTACCCAATTGGAAGAGACAACATTATGTCCTAAAAACTCTTTAATAAGATAACATACACACAAGGTAGTGATAAGTAGTGTGTTGAGTCGTAAGCCCTTTCATGCCTGACGACCCATCATTTATATCCTAGAGGTATAATCCCTTTAACCCTCCAAGTTAGTTGCCAATTCATCTTTTCCTAAATGGTTAGCTAAAAAAAAGAGTAGGAAGAGTAATCCCTTCAAAGTCACCTCAACAGAGAGCACTCCTTCAAATGGATTGTATTCAATAGATCTTCAAGACTCTTATGAAGAGGTTTATTGCTTTATTCTCACTTAATAAGAGTCTTAAGAAAGCATACCAAATCCAACACCTTTCATGGTCCTTATCACTAACATGCGTAACATAAGCTAAAAAATTTTATGTTTTCAAGAATAGATTAAGAAGATGTTGAAGGAAGGAGAGGTTCACCCACAAAAAATCTAGCTTGCTAGCTCTAAAGTGATATTTTTATGGGTTGAACCTCTCCAAAAATCATACTCATTAGCCTCAAAGGAAATTTTATATAGGCAGTCATCGAGTCTTACATTTAATGAGCGCTAGTTCAACTCCTCATGTTGAGGAGCATGGAACTTCCCCTCTTCCCAAAGATAGTGAGAATGATCATATAAATGACCATGATTTTGCTAGCAATAAAGGAAGGACTTGCAAAAGCGAAGCAATGTAGTCTGCTCTCTCCCCATCTCCACTATTATTTTCATATACTACATAATTTACATAATTAAATTCTCAATTCATTCATCTTCTTAAGATGCATGAAAAAAAAATCATAAACATAGCGAGTTCATACAAACAAACCATCGGACCCCAAAATTAATAAACCTAGAAAAAATTGAGTCAAGGACATGCCACATGTATGGAATTTCTATAAGACATTGCTTTGTCTCAAATATAAGCTTAGGATAGAGTATAAATCAATAGATGCTTCATTTAAAAGAGTGTTAACTAGCACTTCCTTTTAGCTTCTAATTCTTAATTTTGACATACTTAAGGAGGCTTATTTTTCATGCCTCGAGTTTCACACCTTATATGAGCATAACGATAAGTCTCTGTCTATATTGGACATTTGTAAGGTCATTGATATATACTTTACAAGAATAGATAGCTCAATATCCCTTAGAAATACCTTATAGACTTCTTGGATTTAGACTGCATTTAAAAGAAATGTTTAGACATCTATGAAGGGACATGGTTGTTACTGTAGCTAATGAAAACTGTATAAAATCAATTCAACCTAATTATTTAGCTAGTTAAAATCTACAACTCCTTGGTGTTCTTGGGCAACAACATTTTTTTGTATGGCTTGCACTTTAATGGAGTTAAATTGATTTCATTTTATGTGAGTAGAAAACTAAAAAATAAAAAAAAATGCCTAATTTGGTTTCGAAATTAACCTTTAGTGAGGTATGTTTCATATTGAAAATTTTAATTATTTAAAGTCTCGTTCAAGTCAAGAATATATTATTTGGTGCTTTTTTATTTTTTATAAGCAAGTTTTCAAACAAATTATATTTTAGTATTTCTCATATTTTGTTGTTTGAATATAAAATCTATCATCATTTAGTGAGTCACTGTATATTCTTAAGACTAAAGGCCTTGGCATTATAACAGTACAATATATCTCAAATGATAAAAGTGGTTTTCTTAGTATTACGAGTGTATCCTTATATGGAAGCAGCACAAAAAACATCAAAGAAGCTCAAAATGGCGTAGTTTCTTGTAAAATCGACTAAAACATCAACTCTTAGGGTAGTTTGCTATTTTCTGGGTAGGCTAAAAAAAATAATGAAGTTGATGTGCATGCACTACTTGATGTTCAACTTTTGAACCATCAAAACATTAGAAATTCACTTTTGATATTAAAGTTTCATTAGGAATTTAGCTTCTAGTAGCTTGTCAACTATTAATGAATAGCTTCAATGAGTGCAACAATGACTGTCCTTATACTATACTTGATTGATCTTATTTTCTTATCAATAATCAATTTATGAAAGGCAAATTGATATCAATTCATGACATATCAAGTAATAACAAGGAGAAAACTTCTACATTATCTAACATTGTTATGATCAAATTTACTTCATACTCATAAAAATAATTGCTTATTCAAAATGTGTGACTAAACATCTTTGATGGGTCCTTCCTTGATTTCCCTTGAGGTATCCGAACCAAATACTTATTGAAATTTTAAGTGCTTTTTCTTAAAAGTCTCCATAACTTTCAAGTAATAAGTTCATAACCATATCAATGAACTTCTAATTGGAGCTAGTCAATATAATTGGGTGCATAAAATACTCCGTATTTTGAATAACATTAACTAATTAAGCCATTGGAATCTCAAGGTGGGCAGGTGCTGGTAATGACAAAGTCATTCTTCTTCTTTATTGATTTATTTCAAATTGAATTAACCTCAATTGATGGCGAGGACATGGATTATGATAATTCTATTGTAAGGGTTAAGGAAAAGCAACTTTCAATCTCAAAAAAACATGGATGATTATGTGAGTTCTTGGAAATTTGTTATAGTTTATCTATTTTGACATAGTGAATGTCAACTAAAGGTTAATGCTTCAATTTCAATTTTTCAAAATTTGTATACTTCTAAGCATTTTTGAATAGTATGTTTATGTTTTGTGGCTACTACATACCAAATTCATAATGAAAGGACCTTTTTAGAGACCTTGAATAAGAGCACCACCAATTTGAGATCATTCGCATCAAACATTTCTCTTGGTTAAACTTTCTCTTTGGAATCTTATTATAAAATTCTTCAATGACTTATTTGTTTGTTGCCTCATCTTCAGTAAAATTTATGAGTTTTTTTTTTCTTGTGTGTGGTTAATGGGCACTGGTCAGTTTGGTGATGAAGAACCTGTTAAACTCAATTAAAATTGTAATAATCTCAAGTAGGAGAAAAAATATCATCTGAGAAAGAACTCTTTAAAAGTAGTAAAAAATAACCTATAATTTAGTTTCTTATTGAGGTAAAAAAAAGAGATGGCAAATTTAAAGTAAGAAAAATGGTTGGCATGATTATGTTGGCCTTTGTATGAACATAAGTAGAGAACCTTATATTTGACAGATGACTTGGCCTTAATAAATGAAGCTTCCTCTTCTCAAATTGATTATCAAGTCAATGAGGTGGGGGTAAGTAGTAATTTGAATAATATGTTTCATCATCATTATATTGTAATACTATAGCTCTAGAACTTCTTCTCACCACAAAATCAGTAGAGTCTTCAACTAGCTGCACCTTAGGAGTAATTCTTAGAATTTACACTAGGACTTCTTGAAGCATCTTATTATATATCTCATCTATCTCAACTAGATGCTTGGTGGTCCCAAACTTTTAATTATTTATATTGACAAAAATTCTCATTATCTAGTGTTTTTCAGGCTAATTCTTTAAGGATTCCTTTTGCATTTCTTTATGCATGTTGTTATGTTCATGGCATATATTCTTGCTCATTACACATTTCAATATGTTGAATCCTATTTTATCTTTCTATGGGTTACAACAAAATCTAAAATAATATAAAGAAAAACAGAGGAGAGTAGAGAAAGAAAAGTAAAGAAGAGTGTGTAGATAATAGATGGAAAATTTATTCTATGCTTAATAATTTAATAATTTTTTTTGGATAGGCTACACAAAATTATGAAACATTGGATCTCACAATGATCCTCTAATTTTAGGTGAAATTAAGTTTTAAGTGCTATACAAAATTTACCGATTATGTTAAATATATTAAGAAAATTATAAAGGTAGTAACTTATTACATGAAACATAGTCTAAGATCTAGGAATGGTACTGAATTAGCTAACTAGGGGAAAAGCCACTGGATCCTCTAGTGAAATTCACTATCTCTTAGACTTGGGGTATTATGGTTAAGCTTTATTTATCTCGGAAGTTAGCTGTGTGTTTGAAAATTTCTTTGTTTGTATTGTTTATCTAGTCTCCTTTAAAATTGGCTAGTTGGTTTACCTCAAACATGATGTGTTTACTTCAAACCTAATTGATGCGCTCTCTATGAACTCCTTAACCTAAATTTTACACAGGCAAATACAAGTGCATATATTGACCAAGTAATATAATAGTTTGAGTATGAGATCATTCTAATGAGGATAGTAGTAACTTCTAAAAATTAATGCTAAACACTAGCTTAAATCCATAATCTCTATCCAAAGTCATTTTTTCCAAGTTTAATTTTTAAATATATTAAAGATAATAAGTAATACACAAGAGATCATTGAGTTTGTAATTTGTAAAATCAAAATTGCTACACATGTGTTTTCATATCAAATTTTACTATCAATCAAGAACAAGTTTAGTATATAACCTCTATCAATAGTTAAAAATTTTAATTTTAAAATCACAAAATGTTATATGTTTATGTAAATAGAGGATTTACTATTGATTTTTTGTATTCCTCGATATGATTGCTAAGATTCAGAATCAACATATCCATTATTCTAAGACCTAGTTAATTCTTCCTTATGTAAGCTAGGACTTTATCGATATCATTAATTAAAGTTGTATTTTTAACAAGTGTATGGACACTACTATTGCTAAATTAAAAAATAATAATAATATAGCATGTTTAATGCGTATTGAAAATTATATCCTTTGGAAATTGAAATACAAATCACATATTCAAAGTTGAACTCACTTAGCTTAGCATGCTCTTACAAAAATAAATAAATAAATAAATAAAAACATTCATTCTTTTCACAAATGTTGTAAGAGCTACGAGAAAAGATGTGAAAAATAGAGAACTTGAAAAAATGAACCATATCTCATTAGTTGATAGATGATTGAAACCTGATCAGCCTGCCTTCAAGTTCTCCTTTGCTCTTTCTTGCCTTCTCCTTTTTTCACTAGAATAAGTGACACTTGCTCTCACATTCAATCCCACACACACAAACATACACAAACACTAGAAGTCCACTCTACACATTCTAGACTGTACTACGTTCAACTCTACCCCTCCTCAAAGAGTTTTGCATTTTTTAAGCATTGACAACTAAATAACCACCAATCCCACACCCAAAATTTTGAATTTAAAATGTGTAACTATTCCAACTTGGTCATCACACTACGACACAATGATATATATTTTTCTAATTAGAAAGGAAAAAATACCGAGACTTATGTAGATTCTAGTTAAAAGTAAATCACCTGAACAACACATCGAAAATCAGAAACACTCAAAAAATTTAAAATGAGACTAAATCCCTCCAAGCGTATCTTTAGGGCTTTGATAAGAAAGTTTCTTAGCTTCCTAATGACTGATACACCTAAAATATATAGTATTTTTATACACATTTTTATACTTATTTTTGATGATATTGCACTTTAATAGAATGTATTTTGTATATTTTTCTTGCAGGTATAAATAAATGGATGATTGTGATGAAATGAGCAAAAAATGACTAAATTCGGAGAAAAATGAAGAAAGGTGCAAAATTGATTTGTGGCGGCTAAGCGCTTGGACCCGCGCTTACGCGCTAGAGCCTTGCGGCTATGCGCCAAGATTTGGAGCTTACACGCCAGAAGTCTCGTGGCTAAGCGCCGAGACCTGGAGCTTATGCGCGGCTGTTACTTAAGAGGATTTAAATAATTTTTTGCTCCATTTTGAAGGGGTGTTTGGGGCATCTATTTGTACAAACGTGGGTAACTTCCTATTGCCACCAAAATTAAATAAAATTACTCTTGAATGGATGCATCTCTTGGAAGATTCATTAAATCTGGACATAATTTGAAGAGACACTAAGACACCTGTTGGAAAATTATTAAAAAAAGGCTTAGAATTCAGAAAATGATTGTTGTTGGAGGGTGTGTGTTTTTTGTTTAATATGTAGGAGAGTTTTAAGTAACGCATCACTCCACTTCATCATTTCTACTTACTTTTATATAGTTTGTATTAGGATTAAAATAGAGATTTGGAGTCATTAGAGTTGGGCGCCAACCTCTAAGGAGTATTATAAACAAAAAGAAAGTTTTCAAAGGAACTTCAAGAGTTTGGTGGAGATGATTTACAGATAAGTCTTTATCTTTGTTATTACATTTAGTTTTTAAATAAGACTTCTTGTGTTTTCACTACGATTTCTACTTTTAAGCTAAATTGTGATTGTATTTTCTGCATGAATTCTGAGTAGTTTTCTTTATCTTTTTCTTAAAATGATGAAGTAATAAAGTTATGGATGGATGTTGTGTGAAGTATAGGAAATCAATGTTGGAAGAACTTGTGATGATTCAAAAACCTTGCACTTCATTTACTTCTTAATTTAGTCAATTAAGATTTTAATATATGTTGTGAGAACATGTAAGAACCGGTATAATATTGTCTTAGTCAATAATTGGTAATCACATGAGATTATATGGGTGAGAATGTAGTCTATATGGTTGAGTGCAAATAAGTAAGGAGATATACTTTAATGGGTGTAGATCTAGAGGACTTTAGAGTGACAGGTTAAAGACCCCAATACGATTTATTGTTTTATGACTTGATACGTGATGTTAGCCCCCAGGTGGAGAGAGAAGAGGAAACTCTAAAGTGAGAGCTTGTATCTTTCCTGCCTAGCCTGTCTTCAACATTACTAAAATACTAGATTAACCTATGTTCTTTATAGCATCTCTAGTAAGGGTAAAGAATATAATTGCTCCTATTTGGCACAACACATTTTAGATTCTTTCACAATAAGATTACATGTCTTGTTACTGATTCATAATAAGAAAAAATATATTTTATTTGCATTTGTTTTCATCTTACAAAAATCTAATTAAATTAGTTGTTTGCTTTTATTTCAAATTATAAAAAAAATTTCAAAAAAAAACGAACATTCTTTCCTAGAATATTGTTTTTAGTTTGGGTAAGATCTTTCTTAAAAAGTAAAAATTTATTTTTCTCTTTTCTTTGTTAAGAGTATTTAACTTTTTTCTTTGTGGGTTCGATATCTCAGGGTTTAATCAGAAAGTCCTATATTACTTGATAATGATACGTATATTTGTGTAGATTCTCATTCTAAAATAATAACAATTAAATCTCTTATTTGCATTGACATTAAGTTTTTGGCGTCGTTGTAAAGAAAGAGATATCATTAAAAAGAAGTATAAATTCATATATAAATCGTAAGCATAAATATCAGGGATCAAGTTTTTGTCTCCGTTGCCGGAGAATAAATAGTTAAAATAATAATTGAAGATAATTTTCAGAAAATTTAATTTTTACTTTTTAAAGTCTTATTTAAACTTATTAGATTTATTTTAGGAAATTGTTGTGTTGTTTTTATACATGTTATTGTTTTTATTTTGAATTATAATAGTGTGCGTAGTTCAGGTTTTGAATGACTTATACCTTACAATTCTGAATTAGAAATAACTATTAGAAAAATCAGAAAAATTAAAAATACAAAAAAAGGCAAAAATATTCAAGAAATGACAAATCAAAATAATCAAAATGCTGAAATCCATCAATAATTTAGACCTTTAAAAGATTATGCTAACCCTACAGTAGATGAACTTCATAGTAGTATTCAAAATCCTGTTGTAGCAGCTAATTCATTTGAACTTAAAGTTGTTATTATCCAAATTGTATCTAATAATCAGTTTGGGGGAGCACCAACTAAGGATCCAAATTTACATCTTGTCAAATTTCTAGAATTATGTGTTACATTTAAATATGATGATGTTTCAGATGATGCTATTAAACTTAGACATTTTCCTTTCCCATTGAGAGATAAGGCTAAGATTTGGTTAAATTCGTTATCCCCTGGATCTATTAGAACTTGGGGTGATTTAGCACAAAAGTTTCTTACTAAATATTTTCCACCATAAAAAATTGCAAAGCTTAGAAATGATATTACATCATTTTGTCAGTTTGAAGGGGAATCTCTTTATGAAGCATGAGAACGTTTTAAAGATCTCCTGAGAAAGTGTCCACATCATTCGATACCAGATCGGTTAATAATTCAAACTTTTTATGATGAATTAGTAGGATCTCTCAGATCTATTATCGATGTTGCTGCTGGTGGTTCATTGATGTCTAAATAGTTTAATGACGCTTATGCTTTAATTAAAGAAATGACTACAAATAATTTTCAATGTCCTTCTGATAGGGTAAATCCTAAGAAGATAATCAATATTCATGAATCTGATGATTTTGCAATGTTAGCAAATCAAGTTGATACAATTTCAAGGAAGATAGACCAATTTGGAATGAAATTTTCTCAACCAATTTCCATGATTGAAGAGAATTCATTAGGCCAAATGGTAGATTCTCAAACATCATTAGAAACTTTGAATGCCATAAACAAGCCTAATAACCTATATTCAAATTATTATAACCCAAGTTGGAAGAACTATCCTAACTTTAACTGAAATAACAATAATTTGGGTTGTAGTAATTAACAATGGGAGAACAATCAAGTAAACCCATTGGGGAATTAGAACAACCAGTGTAATAATAATTATAGACCTATTTATCCTCCAACTTTTAAGTGTACTTCACAATTTAAGGAGAAGTTGTCTATAAAAGAAGTAGTATTGCAAATGGGAAATCAATTCCAAAATCAAGGAGCTACAATTATTAATATTAAGAATCAATTGAGACAAATCGCCAATTCATTAAGTAATAGATCCTAAAGAACACTTCTGAGCAATACAGAGATAAATCCAAGAGATAATAATAAAGAGCAAGTAAAAGTTGTTCAACTGAGAAGTGGAAAAGGGTTGGAAAGTAGAGTTCAAAAAGTCATTGAAGTAGAGAAAGAAGATATTGAAGAACTAAAAGAGAACGCTCAGAAAAGTTCGAAAAGACCTATTTCTCCACCAAAAGTTTATTTAGAAAAGCTACCACCACTATTTCCTCAGAGACTTTGACAACAAAAGTTGGATAAGCAATTTTCAAAATTCTTGGAAATTTTTAAGAAACTTACAATTAATATTCCATTTGTTGAAGCCTTAGAACAAATGCCAAGCTATGTGAAGTTTATGAAGGATATCCTCAACAGAAAAATGAAGTTTAAAGATAATGAGACTGTTGCACTTATGTTGACCTCACTTTTGGTTGAAGTCTAGTCTCTCTTTAGAATAGCCTAGGGTCTAGCCATAGGACTCTCTTGATGACTTTCTTAGAAGACTAGTCTTGAAACCCTTCCCCTTAAAAATTCAAAATTTTCTCACTTCACTAAGAGTTTTCATATGCTTAAGGCCCAACCTCCAGCTTTTGGGAGGAAGAAACCAAGCATAAGGAGGCCCAGGGGAAGTCTCCTATAAGTGGTCAGACCTTAGGATTTATCCTGAGAGGTCTGGAACTTACATAATACACACACTTTACACTCACAACCCTAAACAAATCACATCCTACTTTGATCTTCTGACTCTTTGGAAACTCATGTGCGTGGTTTTCTCAAGCTCTTAGCCCCAAGCTAAGGTTTGGTTAGTACCAACACATAGATGACCAAATGAGGGTTTCCTTTGGTCCATGGCTCAACTTAAACAATTCCATACTACTCACCCCTCATCAACCTTAATTTTTCCAAAATTTCAATTTTTGACCCTATTGCCTATAAATCTACCCAAAATACCCCTAAACCTCAATTTTACCCAAAATTACCCAAATTAACCATTTTTCTCCAAAAATTATTTTAAAGTATTCCCAACAACTCAAATTGATTAATTTGACCAAAATTTTCCAAAATGTTTAAAATAGCCCTAAAATTTACAAAATTACCAAAAATACTTCCTAGCCCAAAAATCCAAAGAATTTCAAAAATTCCCAAAAATACCCAAAACCTTCTAAATATTTCCAATTTCATTTCCCTCAACTATCACATGACTTAATTTGACCAATTTAGCCCAACTTAACCAAAAGCCCCAATTTGACTCATTTAACCCAAAAATGCCCAAATTAAACCCAATGTCCACCCAATTGACCTCAATCTTGCCCAATTTCAATTCTAAACCAGAATTCAACATCCCTAATACCAATATAAACTAAAACCAAGTCCAATTTGATCCACATTTGAGCTCAATTTCAATCCAAATTCAAAAGCCCCAATTTTGACCATATGACCCAATTCACCCCAAATTGACTCAATGTCAATCATTTTTCCCTCAATTTGAATTAAAAACTTCTCATGACATTCCTCTATGCCAAATGCAACATTCAATGGCCCCTAGTTTGAGCCTAAGCCTCACCCAAGTCCAACTTAGCCAAAATCCCCAATTTTGCCTTAAATGTGTCACATGTTAAAAATCCATCAAATTGAATGCCCTAACCCCAAAATTTCCACCCAATTAATGTTGAAAACTCTTTATGACATCCCCTTAGACCATTTGAAACCACCAATTAGCTTTTAACCCCACTCTAACCCAACCTAAACCCAAGCTAACCCAAGTGTCCTAAAATTGGCCAAATACCCAAATTAAGCCAAATTGAACCCCCAAACCTATTCAAAACCACTCAAATCCCTTTTTAAACACTTTATGACAATCATATACATCATTTTGAACAATCAATTGGGTCCAACCCAAGCTCAAAACCAAGCTGGCCAAATTTTGAACCCAAATGCCCAAAATAAGACCCATGATCCAATGTTACCTAAATTGAGCCAAATTGACCAAATTAGCTCACCGCAGCCAACCTTGGGACCCCAGGGACCAGCCAAGATCAACCAAACTCGAGCCCATTGAACCATGGACCGAAGGTCCCTCACTTAGGACCAATGGACCTCCCCCTTTTCAGCAAACTCATAATCCCCTTAACCCTCAAGTAAGCAACCCAATTAATGGCACCGAACTCCCCTCTTACCTCCCATCAGCCAGCCAGCCACCATCCCTTTACATGTAGGCCATCCTAGCCGCTGGAATAGCTAAGCCCGAACACCCCCATACCTCTTTAAACCCAAAATTGGGCTTTGTTAGTGAGGCATCCCCTCAGTAATCAATTGCACTGGTCAGCCCTCACCTTAAGAGGCCTAAAGCACCCAAATTAAAGCTTTAAGCTCCCCCATTGGCCATGGCTATAAAAGCCATCTTTCACGGCCTGAAATTTTCTCAAGGAAATCCTACCAAACCTCACCAGAGCTTCCCTGACCTCCTGAGTGCAAGCCCACCATCCTCAGCCATTGAACATCACTGTCCAGAGCCAATTTCTCCACTGAAATTCTAGCCGAAACTAGGACATATTTGACCACAACTCCACAGTGCACCAAACTCAAATTAATTGCACGCACACGTTCACAGCAATGAAAGAAGAAGATCCCACATCAAAGCCCCATCACAAAGAGCATCTGCACCAGAGTTTGATTAACATTTGAAATCGGCCTTAGTTGAATTCAGGTCTAGACATTTCACCACAACAAGAGACTTCATCTGGAGGCTCGTTAGGACCAATCGAAACTGCCACAACCATCTGATTGAGGTCTCTCATCTCAGACAAAGGTATTGAACCTCACCTTCCTTCTGAGCTTATTTTGATTATCCATACATGTTGGGTCAATTTCAGGCTAGGTTAGCCGCATAGATAGGTTCGTCTAGGCCAGGTAAAGCTCTATGAACAAACCTCATGCGATTTGGTTTAGTGTAGTTCAAGTTCTCAAGGCTAGAAGGTGGACTACTCTCAGGATGAACCAGTCAAAGACGATGAAGGAGGACCGTTTGATCGCACTTGTAATGCTTGGACGACCAGGATGAAGTTGGATGGAGATCATAGAAATTGTTTGAAGTTTATTTGATGCATGTTTTATTTTTAATTAATTAAATATAGTCTGGATTATTTTAATTCTCCATTGGCTTAGACATTTCACCATGGCATGAAATTTAGGGGTTTTTATCTCTCTGTCATGGGGGATCTTCCCTGGTTTTTTCAAGACTAGGGGAGATTTCTATGAAGAGATCCCTATTTTTCAAAATATTGTGTCTTTTTTGGTAAAATAATTATAATAATTAAAATATTGATCAGAAAAATGCAAGATAAATTTTGATAGGTTACTTGTGACCAGAGGACCCTAGGAAAAATTTGAATTGAGTTAAATTTTTAAGAATGCACCTAATTATCATTTTAACCTAAAACTTAAGTGGAATTAATTTGAACAAACTAAATATGTAAATGGCTCAAAAATCATTTTCCACTATGGTTTAGGGTCAGAGGGACTCTCTTAAACATTTTGAAGTCATTTGGAATTCATTTAACCACATGATTGAATTTTCTAAGTTAAAAGGAATTTTTATTACTAAAATGATTTTTAGTAATTAAAATACAAGCCAAAAATTTTAAAAATGGTTTTGGGAGTTTCTCATGACCAGTGGACTTTTATGAAAATAAAGTAGCATTTAAAATAAACATTTTATTTTTAAGTCTAAAAGTGAATTTAAAAATAATAAAAAATAATAAAAACCACTGAAACATTAAAATTCACTAAATCATCGCATTTGGTCTTCTAATCATTTAGGAACCATCCAAATAATTTTCAAGCTTCTAAGTCAATATATTAATTTTCAAAGGATTAAAAATTTTTTTTGAAGGCTAAAAAAATGAATTTCCTTAACTTCCGACTAAAATAATTCTAAAAATTAAAATAAAATCAGAAAAATATGAAATTTGTTTCTCTGGGTTCCCTGACCTTAGAGACAATCAAGAAAAATATAAGACTTAATTTTCAACCTCCAAAATATTTTATAATTAATTAATATACCAGAAATTAAAATAATTCTAATAATTAAACTAAAGCTCAAAAAATCATCAAATTTGTTCAAAGTGGTCCTCTGGTCTAGTTCTACCTCTAATAAAAATTTCAAAGCCCAAGGTCTTGTTTTGGTTAAGTTATTGAATTTTATTTAAAAATCCTTATTTTTGCATTAAAATAAATATATAAATTAAATTAAAATTTGAGGAATTACATTTTCTCCTTTGATGTTTTAATTGAACAATAAGTGGTGTCCCATAAAAATTTCAAAGTCATTTGAGTTAAATTTAAGGAATTATGAAGTGATAAGATTTTTAGCAGCAAAAGTGTAATTTTGAAGAATTTGGACTTAATCAATATTTAGGTTTAATTAAGGTGGGAAATGGTTAATGAATGATCTTAATTATTATGTTTGAATGATTGAAACATAAAGGACTAAATGGTAGAAACCCATCTCATTTTTGTCACATTAAAATATAAAGTTTATGATTTAATTAATCATTATAACTTGGAGGAAAATTAAATTAAATGATCCTTAAGGTTAGGGGTTGGTTTTGAAAGATGATAACTCACTAATCCAACACCCCACTTATTTGATGTTTAAATAATTGCTCATTGATTTGATAAGAATCATGTTCATACAGCTAAACCTTTCCAGACCTCACAAAATATACCAACTGAAATCTTAAGTGCTTAGTAGTGAGACTAGGCTTAATTGAAAAATCGACTAATAAGGATTAGAAAAGGAAACACAATTGATTTTAAAACCACTTTTAAAACACTACAAGCCCGTCAAAATTGATTAAATTCTTCCATAAATTAAGTTTGCCTCTAAAAGCCCCACTTACATAATTCGTAAGTGAAATATCAAATGATAACTCCCCCAACTTTTGGGATAATTAAAACATTGGCTCACTGAGCATAAGAATATAAAGCATATGAGTCATTTAGTAACTATGATAAGTCCAAAATGACCTCAAAGAAACTCAAAAGAATTGTGAAATATTTAGGTACCTCCTATGTCCGTTTTACAAATCTTCTGGACCCTTGTAGGACAACTAAACCTATTATATTTATTAAATGAAGAGATTTCTTAAATGAACGAATAGGACCCACCAAGTTATGACATAGAGTTTGGTAGGCCTGTGACGAACCTATCTATAGGCTTTTACTTTCCGATAAATTATAAATGTTTATTGCAAAAGATACTAAAGTTTCAAGTGGAGGAACGAGAAGACTCGCCAGGTACACTTTTATAGTTTACAACGCTTTCTTTTACTGCACTTTCCTTACTTTTTCTTACTTACGAGCTTGCATGTTAAACAATGATGGCACCCTGCATGAAAACTAAAACTTCTAGGATGGCCACAAAACCAAAAACAAAATCAAAATTAAAAATCAAAATAAGATAAAATTCACCGCCACAACAGTCAAAATATAAAACAACTCAAAATTTAATCACAAACTAAACAAAAATCATAATTGCAATTAAATTAGAACATTTTTATCGGATGATCGGGAACACCTCGGAGGATGCAACCTACGGTTGCTAACTGGATTTCCCACGGTCTAAATGAAAGTATGGAACTAATTGAGTTGAGTTTAGTAAATTCATCTGGACTAAGTGAATCCGAAGAAAATAGTGGTGTTGGGATGATGGAACCGTGGGATCTTAACCGGTTCCGCTTAATCAACTTAAACATTATCCCATAATAAGACATTAAGACACCTCAATTTGAAAACTTCCAAAACATGACACTTATCTTCTCTCTTCAATTGACATTTCTTTAAATTAAACCTGCTACGACGAGGAGGTTGGAACATATGCAGTGGGCAGCATGACCATCTTCAACAGCAAAACCTCTTAGAAATTAAAACAATAACTATAGGACTTCGAGTTAGCTTGCCTAGTGCAGCATAAACCCTCACTTTATGCCTTTAGAATTTTGCACTTCGTGCAATATAAGCCCTAACTAATCATAGGTTCTGAGGTTGTCATCAGGTATGACATAAATTCTCCTATCTTCCAGGATATTCACTTGATCGGTATCAGGTGAATATAAGCCCCAAATAATAAAATTGGTAGGATGAAACATCAAATAAATGTCTCAAATTAGAGCTAAACAATAGGATGGTTTGGGAAGATACTAAGATTTTCTCAGATCATTGCTCTTCCCCTAGCTTTCTTCTCCCTTGGACTCCTACAATAAATGTTCTGAAATTTGAGCCATTCACCTATTAGATTTTATTCACCTATTGGATTTTCTATTACCACATTTTCTTGAAGAAACCTACCCTTTGGAAGTCATGAGTACAATATTTTCTGATCTATATCAAGAGTTTTCTTAGGTGACTTCAGTTATCTAAGATGTAATTAACTATAAGGGCTTGCCCTTATAGTTAAAGATCTCATATTAATATAAACTCTATCTGATTTCTTCATATTAGATAGGAGAAATTGTCGGTCAACATGAATGGTTTGCAGACCAAATAGATGTCATGAATTCTTTAGTTTATTTGATCGAGCCTCACCACCAAGCCATGTATCTATTCTTCGGGATAGATACATGTCTTGTAGTGAAGTGCTCGATTATTTAAACTATCATTTATATGAGATCGGTTTGATTTCATATTTTTCAAATTTAAAATATTATTTCTAACAATCCATATATATTAAATTAAATCAAAACCTTATTTTATAAAACTACGTTTTACCCTTTCCAAAAGTTTCAAATCTCCCACAACGATTTTAACGGCCGACAGATTTCTGGTGACTCCGTTGGGGATGTGTTTCTCTCTTCATTAAGATCAGGAAATGTTATATTCATACATCGGTGATGATTTCATGATCCTCATGAACCAGATTACCATCCTTCCATTGATATACTTTACCCTTTTCTTTTTTGGGAAAGTACGATTCTTCTTGATTCTATAACCATTTATTTAGTCATCCTTAAACATAAGGGTTCAGGAATCTTTTAGGATTCTTCTTGATTTAGTGGGGTCGGACCACCGATAGGTGTGTTGGCGAATAAGTTTCGTTAGGGTAATATGTGCCGTGAAGGGAGCCTAGACGGGTCCCACACTTCACCTCATTTTTGTGCCTTCCGGGTCCAATCCTGCCATCGGCAGATTGAACCAATCCTCTTTAAAATCTTAAGACTCCTTTTAACAAACATATCTAAAACCAAGATAATAATAGTAATAAATATTAAGATGAAATGAAATTGTGCCCAGTTCACAGAACAACTTTCCTTTTCGTAGTGTTTGCACTATGATTAAAGGGTTTAAGCCCTCGCTAATTTCCGGAATTCTTTTCCTTCAACAGTCAAAAGATGTCAACCCCTACACTGACTTTCTCCTGCAACTTGCCCACCTCTCGTAAGGCCCGCCTTACAGCACCAATGATTCAATTCGGGACCGGCGTCAATGAGTTTGAAGTTGTACTTGGAAAAGCCCCGTTCGTGGTCATGAAAGTTGCCACCCCCGAAGTTCAAGAACCATCTACTGTGTTTGACTTGAACTCCCGCCAAGATTTCCCTTTTGCTAAGAAGGTGAAGGTTTCTACTGCTCCGGTGAAGTCAGTCGTCTCCGTGCCTAGGAGAGTTGTCACCCCTACCGCTACCGGTTTCGCCAT